>OY740803.1:0-345000 GCA_963514005.1 Raja brachyura | reverse complement strand
AAGAGATTTCTCCACCCAGATGGCAGAGAACGTTTAGAATTCTCTACCCTCGGATTGTGTGCAGGATTAGTCACAAGTGTGCTTAAGAGAGAGACAATCGTACACTTGGTCATTAAGGGCACCAAGTAACCCCCGTTAGTGCAGTAGCTGAACAACCAGCCATGGTATTCTTGAATATGCAAACAGACACAATGACCTACATTGACTCTGCTGCAATACATGTAAAGATAATTGTTTTGTGCAAGTGTTGGTCATAGCTTTTGCATTTGTGACCAGACTACTTTCAGTGAATGGTTTTAGAATATAAGCTGATCTGATCTGTTTACACACTATGTCTCCCCACTATGATTTTATCAGTCTATTAATCTCTCATAGATCTTTTAACATTGGGAATCAATCTCTCTTGACATGCAGTGGACTTGTTTGTACAATTCATTTGCTGCAAGATCAATTTATCATAATGACCAAAGCACATTACTTTCTGCCATCAGTGTAATGCCCCTGTCCCACTTAGGAAACCTGAACGGAAACCTCTGGAGACTTTGCGCCCCACCCAAGGTTTCCGTGTGGTTCCCGAAGATTCCTGGAGGTTTTTGTCCTCCGGCAACCACCTTCAACTAGCATCGCAACCGGCTTCGACTAAAGAATTACCGATTTTTAAAACGGAAACCACTTTCGACCATTAGGGAGACTGACAAAAACCTCTGAGAACCTCCGGGAACCACACGGAAACATTGGGTGGGGCGCAAAGTCTCCAGAGGTTTCCGTTCAGGTTTCATAAGTGGGGCAGGGGCATAAGGGTAAAGCTTTCATCATTGAATATACAGTATCAACTCAAATCAGAGAAAGGAAAGTAGTAACTAATTAGCTTTATGATTCTAAGTTGACCTTCCTAATTGTATCTGATTGTTCTTGCTAATAGGGACTAGTGGAAAATAGGAAGAACAAAAATATTTACCCACCATTATTTCCATTTACAATAGGCACTTGAATGGAAGGTTAAGTAGAGTTAAGCTTCAAAACAAACATGAGAACTATTAGATGCGGCATGTTTATGGAGCGAGTTTCCACGATTAGCCTAAGATCATGTCATTCATGACCACTCTGCTAAAGGCAGAAAGGCATAAATGATCAGTTGTAAGATTTACTCACAGTCACCCATCCACATTGGAATATATGCATCTTTCATTACGTCATTTATTAAGTCTAGTGATAGTGATTGCAACAGCAAATTACTAAAACCCTCGCTATGATGGAGCAAGGAACAGAAGATGCTGGAACAAGCTGTGGTTTCTTCAATTTTAAATAATAGCCCTCTTTTCCCCACCCCCTCTTTCTTGTGCCCCAGTGAGCACACATTACGTCTGTGTGTGTGAGTGTGTGTGTTTGTCTGTGTGTGTGTGAGAGTGTTTGTCTGTGTGTGTGTGTGTGTGAGTGTTTGTCTGTGTGTGTGAGTGTTTGTCTGTGTGTGTGTGTGTGTGCTGGCTGTGTGTGTGTTTGTCTGTGTGTGTGAGTGTGTTTGTCTGTGTGTGTGAGTGTGTGTGTTTGGCTGTGTGCGTGTGCGTGGGTGTGTGTGTATGTATCTGTGTGTGTCTGTGTGAGTGTGTCTGTGTGAGTGTGTCTGTGAGTGTGTCTGTGTGAGTGCGTCTGTGTAAGGTGGAGGGTGTGTGTGAGGTGGAGGGTGTGTATGTGAGTGTTCAATAAATAACAAATAGTACAAATAATATAGTATTTTCAGAGCTTATTCGCTATGTTTAATAGCCTGATGGCTGTGAGGAAGAAGCTGTTCCTGAATGAGTGTGTGTGATCGTGTGAGTGTATGTATGTGTGAGTGTGTGAGTGTATGTGCGCGTGTGTGTGAGTGTGTGTGTGTCTCTGAGTGTGTGTGTGTGTTTGTGTATGTATATGTGTGTGTGTATATGTGTGTGTGTGTGTGTGAGTCTGTGTGTGCGAGTCTGTGTGTGAGTGTATGTGTGTGCACTCTGCTTGAAATGCTGTGAAATTGGATTTTCTGGCCTGCACTCTGCTTGGAGTGCTGTGAGGTTGGACTTGCTGTCTGCACTCTGCTTGTAGTGCTGTGAGGTTGGACTTGCTGCCTGAACTCTGCTTGGAGTGCTGTGGGGTTGGACTTGCTGTTTGCACTCTGCTTGGAATGCTGTGGGGTTGGACTTGCTGTCTGCACTCTGCTTGGAGTGCTGTGGGGTTGGACTTGCTGTTTGCACTCTGCTTGGAGTGCTGTGGGGTTGGACTTGCTGTTTGCACTCTGCTTGGAGTGCTGTGGGGTTGGACTTGCTGTTTGCACTCTGCTTGGAGTGCTGTGGGGTTGGACTTGCTGTCTGCACTCTGCTTGGAGTGCTGTGAGGTTGGACTTGCTGTTTGCACTCTGCTTGCAGTGCTGTGGGGTTGGACTTGCTGTCTGCACTCTGCTTGGAGTGCTGTGAGGTTTAACCTACAAACCTGTACATCTTTTGAATGTAGTAAAAAACCAGAGCACCTAGAGAAATTCTACGCAGATCACAGGGGAATGTACAAACTCTGTAAAGACGGCACCCGTAATAAGGATCGAATTGGGTTCTCTGGTGCTGTAAGGCAGCAATTCTATCACTGTGCCACTATGCTGTCCATTTCTACTGCCACTGCAGCCAAATTTTTCCATAAATGAGAAAATACTCATCCACTAGTCTTATCCTTTCTTGTATCTTTAGATCAAAAATGTAACCCTGCTTCCTCATGCCTGCACCAAATGCTGATGACAGTAGCTTCTCTGCATTCAAAATCATCCTGTTTATGTGTCTATCTCCCCTCAAAGCTAATTGACTCTGTGGAGAACTGCTCCAGCTTCACCAGTTTAACACTCTGGGTGAAACCCCTCATCCCAGCCACCATTTCAATAACTCCTCCCTGAACTCAGGAGCTTCACATATTTACTCATGTTGGATGAAACTTACTGGGATATTATTCAAGTTCTGATTTGCACAGGTTCAACATGACTTCCCTACTTTTGTACTCTATTTCTATATCAGTAATTCCCAGGATACCTTATAGTATACAAAGCATTCTCTAAGGAAGCCAAGCCATTTTCAAGCATTTATTCACATCTGCATGAGAGCATGTTTCAAATTATGCTGTATAGTCTACACTGTCTCCAATTATTCTTTCTGCCAAAGCGTATTATTTCACAGTTCGTTGCATTATGTAACATCTGTCACTTGCCTGCCCACTTAATCAGTTTATTTATAATTTCTAATATATTACTATACTCTGCACTATTTTGCGCACTTCCAAACCGGCCTTCTCAAAATGTGGGATTTAGTTTTCTCTGTGCATCGCTGCCTATGTTATTAATATGTTGGATAAAGTAATGGTCACTGTACTGACTGCTGGAGAACATCACTTTCAACTATCCTTCAGTCTGAAAAACAACCATTTATCACTGTCTGCCTTGAAATGAATTTCTTCTCCATGGTCCTCATTCCATGAATCTAGGTTTTGATAATCAGCCCTTTGTGATTATCAAAACTTTTGAAACTTTAAACTTTAGTTAGAGTTTTCTTTATTGTCATTCAAACTTTTAGTTTGAACGGAATTGCGTACCTTGCAGTCATGAAAGTAAAAAAAGCAACAGAACACACAATGAACAGAGTTTAAAACAAACATCCATCACAGTGATGGAAGGCAAAAAGTCATAAAGTCTTATCTATTTCTTGCTTGTTTTGCCGCTGCATTGAGGCGATCCAGGCTTTTGATGTTGGGCCCCCTGTCGGGTGATGGTAAGACCCGCGACCGAATCCAACCTCCGCGAACGTGCGGATTCAAACTCCGCGGCCAGGGGCGGGCGACGCTGCCACCCTCCAGTCCAGCGGACGAAGCTGTTGTTGCGGGAGCTCCCAAGAATCGGTCACCAACCTGGGACCTGCGAGCTCCCAACGTTACCGTCCAAAGGGCCCGCGGCCAAAACTTCCGAAGCTCCAAAGTCGGGTCGCAGCAACAACGCCACCACAGCCTCCGAAGTCGGCCAACTTCACAATGGTGAGTCCACAGGCTCGAGGTCGGTTCCAGTTGGAGGCCGCCAGCTCCACGATATTAGGCCTCAGCGGAGATGGAGACGGAGATACGACAAAGTAAAGGTCGTATCCCAGTTGAAGGAAGAGGTTAAAAACAGTTTCCCCCACCCCCCAAAATACAGAACTAAAAATAAACTAAAACATACATCGTTAGATGTAAGAGAAAAGAAAACATAAAAAATGAAAAGACAGAGGAACTGCAGGCAAGCCGCAGCTGCTTGGCAGCGCCGCCACTTCCAGAATCAAACACCTTTTGAAAATTGATATAGATCAGTGGTGTCTCCCCTCAACCTACTCTATCATCTCATAAAATAATTCAATCTGGTTAATCAAACATGATTTTGCTTTCAATAAATCTGTCTGGCCTTCCTTTGTGAAAAACATCACTGTTTTCCTTGATTAGTTTGGCTTAAAGCTTCCCCATAGCCAAGGTTAAACTGGGAGGCCCATAGTTGCTCAGCATATTTTGAACAAAATAGTTGTTTATTTCCAGTACCCCAGTACTTTTCATTTAGTTTAGTTTTGCGATACAGCACGGCAACAAGCCCCTTGGCCCACCAAGTCCGCACCGACCAGCAATACCCACACACCAACAATATCCTACTCGGGGAAATTTACAATTATACCAAACCAATTAACCTACCAAAACTGTACGTGTGTGGGAGGAAACCGGTGATCCCGGAGAAAACTCACGCAGGTAAGGGGGAGAACGTACAAACTTTGTACAGACAACACATAGTCAGGATCGAACCCAGGTTTGTGAACCTGTGAGGCAGCAACTCTACCCACTGCCCCACTTTACCTTCCTTAGTATCCAGGGAGCATCATATTATGGGAAGCCCTTTAAGCCACAGACAGCATCCCATCCACAACTGAAGACTTTGTAAACAGCCAGCCTTTCTAATCACTTTATTTTGATCAATGTTTGAGAAAGAACTCGAGATGCTGGGAAAATTGAAAGTAGGCAAAAATGCTGGAGAAACTCAGTGGGTGAGACAGCATCTATGAATAGAATGAAAGTGGGTGAGACAGCATCTATGAAAGAATAGGTGACGTTTCGGGTTGAGACCCTTCTTCAGTCTGAAGGGTCTCGACCCGGAACGTCACCTATTCCTTATTTTGATCAATTTTCACCCCATCCATTATCTCTGCTGCCTCTTGCTCTAGAGAGATTTCCAGGCTATGTATGCTGCAGTAAAGTAGTTATTCTCTTTAACGTTAACAGAGCATGTCTATTTCATTTCAGAGTCACGTGAGTGACTTCGTGAAGAGCCCGCCGGCGCGCATGCTCGACATATCGTCGTAACGCGTTGCTGCGACGGCTGGCGGTGGAGCGCGCTCCTCGCCAGCCCTTCATAAGGGGCCACGGAGGTGAGTATTCCACCTTTAGTTGGTGGTCCTTGTTGTCTGATTATGTCTTGCAGCAAGGACATGGATGGGAGTTCGAAGGGCCGGAGGACGTCAGGACGAGTTCGCCGGTCAACAGTTCCGGGGCCTTTACCATCGGCAGTACCTGCAGCGCAGGCCGGGACTCAGGCGGAGATGTGGGTAAGCCCTGTGTTCACAGGTCCAGATCCGCCAGCACACCACAGCTCGGAGGAGTTCGACGAGGAGGAGTGTGGTGTGCCGCCAGAGCAGGGGGACCCTGCCATGGCAGTCAGGTTGTCAGCGGGCTCGCTGGCGACCTCGAGCAGGGCGCGTGCCGTTGCACGGCCTGTTCCACTCAGCCCTCCGAGAAGGGGGAGGGGAGGAGCCCAGAAGCCTAACCCTGTTAGGGCTAAGGCATTGCCTGTCGCGGAGGAGCGGTCAGGTTCCAGGGCGAGACCCGGGGCGGCTGTGAGGTCCAGCCGGCACACCCCGACTCTCGACGCCGGGACGGGTCGGTTGAGTCGGGTCTCGTCGCGGTTGCCGAGCCCCCCATGGATGGGTGGGCGGCACCATGCGTCGGCAACGTCCACGATGTGGGCAGCCGGCAAGACTGCGCGGGCCCCAGGCAGCCATGCTTCGGCTGGTGCCGACACCTCGCCGCATGTGCCCTTAGTGGCAGCGGCTTCAGCTCTCGCTAAACGGAGGCGATTGAACACGCCCGCGCAGGAATCGCGCAGTTTCGCCTCGGCGGCTGTTAGCGACAACTACCGGCACCGGCAGGGCCTCGACGAGGTGCGGGCCGATGACAGGAGCCCGGTTTTCTTTTCAGAGCCGGAGGACTCCGACCACCTGAGTGTTCAGGGTGAAGGGCGTATTGACCGTATGGAGCGGCTGCTGGAGCTCCTGCTTCAACGTCAACAACAGCAGGGCAGCAACAGGCACAGGGCGTCTTCACCAACATCTACTATCAGCCTGGAGCAGCACGAGGAGGAGGTTCTGGTGGATCCCGTACCACCTCCGGTGGAGGTGCCAGCGGAGGAACTTTTGGATGTGGCGACCAAATTCGCGGCCCCACATACGGCTGGTCTTCCTCTCAATTCTAAGCTGGCAGCCACAGTGGACTTTCTTAATAATCAGGTGCTGCAGGAAGAAGTCCTCATCCAGGCTATGAGCCGTCACAAGGCTCCATCAAACTGCAACTCCCTCAACGTGCCTGTGGTCAATACGCCAATATGGGGCAACATCAGTGCGGCTATCCGTCAACAAGAGCTACAATTGCAGCGGATCCTGAAACTCCTCACGGCCGGTATTACCGCCTTTGCGCGGTCGGTGGACGAGGACGAGCTGAATTTGGACCAGGAAGATGCTCTGGCCTTATTGTGCGCGACCCAGCACGAAATCAACGGGTTTCGCAAAAACAGCATCCGCCCAGCACTCAACCCGAAGTTTGCAGGATTGTGCAAACCACCGCCGCCGCCGCCGCCCCGTCAGCTCTTTGGTGAGGACCTCTCGAAGAGAGTCAAAGAGCTTGACGAACAAGCCAAAACGGTGGGGATCATGCGCTCTAAGAGTGCCCCCACACCGTCCGGCTCAAAAGCTCCATACATTCGCTCACGAGGGTCGGCCAGTGCCTCGACGAGGACTCACCCTCTAGCTCCACAACGACAACAACACCAGAACCAGCACCAAGGGTCTTTTTTAGGACAGGGTCGGCAGAGACCTTTTTGGAAATCGAAGACGCCGCGCCCTCAAGCCAACCCAGCACCTCCACGGCCACCCACACGTGTCAAGGACCGCCGGTAACCACGGAGGTGAGGGGGTCTGGTTCTCTCTTTTCTCTCTGTTTAACTTCCCATGTTGGTGGTCGTTTACGGTTGTTTTTGGATGCATGGGGTAATTTTACTGGTGATGAGTATGTGTTGCGGAATATTCAGGGGCATAAAATTGAGTTTATTAATGGCGACATTCCTCCATCCCAGCACATGCCTGGTCGTACGTTCAAATTGTCTGCTGCAGAACAGGCAGCAGGTTACAAGGAAATTTTAAGTTTGGAACAGAAGGGTGTGATTGAGAAAACAGTGCATGAGCCAATTGAATTTGTTTCGAACATATTTACTAGACCTAAGAAGGATGGAGGCTGTCGTGTCATTATTGATCTAACCCGTTTGAATACGTTTGTAACATATACTCATTTTAAAATGGATACGTTTGAAACAGCCAAATCATTGATTTCTCATGGCTGCTTTATGGCATGCATTGATTTGAGGGATGCATATTATTCAGTATCCATCCAGAAAGATGATAGAAGGTTTTTGAAATTTATCTGGATGGGCAACTTTGGCAGTATAAGGCTTTGCCTAATGGGCTTACTACAGCCCCTAGATTGTTCACTAAATTGGTGAAGCCAATCATGGCTTATTTGAGACAACGACATCATATAGTTATGGCCTATTTAGATGATGTCTTTATTGTGGGCCACACCCTGCAATTGGCTGAACAGGGTGTTGCAGCTGCTGTCAATATATTTCAACAATTAGGATTCATTGTCCATCCAGAGAAATCAAAGTTCTGCCCTGCCCAGGTAATTAATTACCTAGGGTTCACGGTGAACTCAATGAGCATGAGGATAACTATACCAATTAACAAAATTGAGGAAGTCACTAAGGTGTGCAGAGATTTAATTGGCACCAATATACCATCGATTCGGCATACAGCCACAGTAATTGGCAAGTTAGTGGCTTTGTTTCCGGCAGCACGATATGGACCTTTGCATTATCAGAATTTGCAAAGAGCTACAATTACTGCGTTAAAATGGAACGCTGGTCATTACGATCGATCTATGCAGCTGCCGTCCGAAGCGATAACTGAGTTGCAATGGTGGGTGTGTCACATTAGCAACTCATTTAAGCCTGTCAGGGAGGCTAATCCGGTGGTATATTTACAGACTGATGCAAGCTCCAATGGCTGGGGAGCTACTGATAATTGCTCTAGTTGTGGGGGTAGATGGGACACCCTTGAGGCATCGATGTTGTTGACTCAAGGGATTAACTATTTGGAGTTGCTGGCAGCATTCCACGGACTTCGTGCATATTGTTCCAAGCTTGTTGGAGCACACGTCCGTCTCCAAATAGACAACACCACAGCTGTGGCATATTTAAACCATATGGGTGGTACCAGGTCAGTTTCGTGTGACAAATTGGCTAACTCAATTTGGCTCTGGTGTATTCAAAGAGACATTTGGATTTCAGCTACCTATTTGCCAGGTGAGCTTAATACTGTGGCGGACACCAGGTCACGCAAATTTAATGACAATATTGAATGGATGTTGCATCCTGAGATCTTTTCTAAAGTCACAGCCAAATTTGGTAAACCGGACATTGACCTTTTTGCGTCACGGTTGAACCATCAGGTACCAGCCTACGTTTCATGGGAACCAGATCCTGGGGCAATAGCGCTAGATGCATTCTCGCTGGACTGGGGGAATTGGGTTTTCTATGCCTTCCCTCCGTTTTGCCTCATCAGTCGGGTATTGCGAAAGATTCAGGCAGATGCTGCCAAGGGCATCCTTATTATACCCGACTGGCCCACACAGCCTTGGTATCCGGTGGTCTTTGACATGCTCAACGAACCTTGGGTCCTTTTGAAGGGTTGCCCACAATTGGTTACTCACCCTGTGTCAGGGGAGCCACATCCCTGCCATGGCTATTTAAATTTGTTGGCTTGCAGGTTCTGAACAGGCCGTTAGTCCAATACGGCCTCTCGGCTCGGACCATGGATACCATCGGGGCGTCGTGTCGAGAGTCCACAAGGCGAAGATACCGCTCGCATATTAAGAAGTGGGAAGCCTACTGCAGCCGCTCTCGCATCACGTACGATGACGTGACAATAACCGACGTCCTGGAATTCCTCGCGGGGTTGCACCATGATGAACACTTAAGTTACAGTGCCATCAACAGCGCCAGAAGTGCGCTATCATTCTACCTCAAGATTGGGGTAGGATCCAACAGGCTAGTGTCCAGACTCATGCGGGGTATATTGAATATGAATCCGCCTACACCACGCTATAATATCACCTGGGATGTCAGGGACGTATTAACCCTGCTCAGGACGTGGTCTCCCATGGAAGGGCTCCAACTGGACCAACTCACCATGAAGCTGGTGATGTTACTAGCGCTGACTTCAGCTCAGAGGGTACAGACACTACACAAACTGCGTGTCGACAGAATGACATCTACCCCTACAGAAGTAGTCTTTTTCGTTGACGAGCTACTAAAGCAGCATAGACCTGGGTGCACAGGGCTGCAGCTGAAGTTCCCGGCATACCCCGCAGATGCTAGGCTATGTTTAGCCTCACATATCCGCCACTATGTCAAGGTGACGGCACGCATCAGAGGAATGGAGAGATACCTGCTTGTCACTCATAAGAGACCTCATCATCGAGTGACAGTCCAGACGATATCCAGGTGGCTTCGAGTCGTCTTGGGTAAGTCAGGTATCGACACTAATGTGTTCAAGTCTCATTCCACCAGGGCTGCATCGACGTCAGCGGCGAGGGTCATGGAGGTGCCCATGGACCAAATTCTCGCCACAGCAGGATGGGCGAATGAAGCTGTGTTCCAGCGTTTTTATAACAAGCCTGTTGCTGCTCCTCTACAGTTCGCAGAAGCCGTGCTGAATGCAGGTCAAGAACGTGGAGATGTCCCCGCATGAGGGGTTTTTGATTTGTTATTAATAAATATGCTTTTGTTTTGCAGTATGAGCTATTGAGCCAGTTTGTTCCTCCCATCCATCCCTGGTAGTGGTGTGTCAGCATGGACGTGGTCCAGGGCGTGTAATCACAGAAGCTTTGAAGTCTTCACGAAGTCACTCACGTGACTCCGAAATGAAATAGTAAGATTGAACGAGAACTTACCAGTTCGAAGGTTGATCTTTATTTCATGAGGAGTCGAAGTGAGGGATTTCGTGCCCTCCTCGCCCAACCCTCAATCACCTTCATCTGGTAATCTTAGTCAATTCAATCATACTATGCGAAGTCATTTCTATTGTTGGTTCTGTGATTCCACGCCGCTACTTTGAAGTATGTCGAGCATGCGCGCCGGCGGGCTCTTCACGAAATCCCTCACTTCGACTCCTCATGAAATAAAGATCAACCTTCGAACTGGTAAGTTCTCGTTCAATCTTACTATTTCTGTTGTAACGGTTGTTTCTACATCAAAGACACTTCTCTTGCTCCTTGCCTTTCTCTGTTAAGGTAGGATGATTCCCATTGTTCCTATTTATTTAATCATCAGCACTGTTTACGCTTTCTTCAATGCTTTGATCTTCCAGTAGATTCGGAAACCATTCTGCACCACCTCGGTACAATTCAACGTAATTAATTGTATTCAATATATACAAAAATATTTTAAACATTTACTTTTTCCATCTTGTTTTCAGGATAAGTGGGTCGCAAGCAACTGGAGCAGTAACTGGAGTAAATTCTATGTGATTGTAATTCAAGACAGGACCTTCACAGAGGACAGGAATGCCTGAGGAGTGTTGTATATGAATGATACGTTATTGTCACGTGTACTTAAGGGAGCGAGGTGCAGTGAAAAGCTTTGTTTTGCATACAGCCTAGGCTGTACACACGTCACCACCTGTTGGCACCAACAAGGTTACAAAAGTACTGAACAGTCCTATCTAGTGCCTGCCGCTGCACGTGGTAGCTGACCCCTCTCTCCCATCATCCCCGCCAGGTCCCTCCTTGCTCTCAGTTCAAGGGTTTCAAGGTTTCAAGGTTTCAATGTCAGTTTATTGTCACATGTACCAATTAAGGTACGATGAAATTTGAGTTACCATACAGGCGTACTAAGTGAAAAGTAACAAGACACACAACCAAATAAAAGTTAATATAAACATCCACCACAATGGATTCCACATTCCTCACTGTGGTGGAAGGCAATAAAGTTGAACTTCTTCCTCTTTGTGGTCCTGCAGTCAGGGCAGTCAAACCATCCACAGTTGGGGCGATCAAAGCATCTGCAGCCGACGATCGAAGGCCCCGTCGGGGTGATCGAAACTCCTGCATCGGGGCGGTTGAAACTGTCTTCCGAGATGGCCTTTTCTTACCAGAGACTGCAGGCTTCACAATGTTAAAGTCCACAGGTTGGACCTTTGATCCCGACAACGGATCGCAAGCTCCACGATGTAAAGTCCCGTAGACTCCCGTGGCTTGGAGCGCCTGTCAGTCTCCAGGAAAGACCGTCAAGTCTTCAATGTTAGGCTGTAGTGCGCAGGGGTGGAAACCCCGGTGGGGCCAGAGGGAACATGTCCTCCCCCATGTTTAGAGAGGTGGGGGACATCCCCCCCAAGTTTGTGTCATCCGGATTTTTAAATCTCCGCTTTCCGCGAGACAGTGGAGGTGGGACTGCTGATTGAGGGCGCTGATTGGACGAGAGAGACGTCGGTCAGCAGACAATGGGGACGGGACATGATGATTCAGTGCAATGATTGGAGGAGGGAGGAGTGGGGTGGGGAGTAGGACTGAGGATAGAGTGCGGTGATTGGAGGAGAGAGACGTGGCACAGACGTGCGCCTCATCCGCAGCCAGGGTCTCCGGTGCTGTCCCGTCCCCACCCGAGTGCCCCCCCCCCCCCCCCCCCACGGGTGGCCAGAGAGGTCGGGAGTCAGACACGAGCTGTATCCCCAGGCCCACAGCCAGCGCAGAGAAGCAGCGCTAAACCCATCTCAACTCTGCCTGTGCCACCAGGTTAACCTTCCTGGGTTTGTGTGAAATATGGCCAGTGCAGAGAAGCAGCGCTGATGGCCCGTCAGTCCAGTCAGGGCTTTTAGGTTAACCCGGCGAGACAGGCAGAGTTGAGCTGCATTTAGCGCTGGATTGAGCCTCCCAAGCTTCGCGCATGTGCGTGCGAGTGTGCAAAACATTGTGCCCCCTCCCCGCCTCCATATTTTGATAGTGAGTTCCGTGCCTGGCAGTGCGGACGGAGATACGTTACGGGGAAAAAAAGTCACATCTCCGTCGAGGTAAGTGATTGAAAAAAAAGTTTCTCCCAACCCCCCCCCCCCCCCCCCCCCGCTCACATAAAACAAACCAAGGAACACTAAACCATACTGTTTAAAACATATTAAAATAACAAAAAGAAGAAAGGACAGACAGACTGTTGGCGAGGCAGCCACTGCTGGTGGTGTCACCCGGTGTTGCGTGGTTTCCATTGAAGCCGATGGCTCCGGGCCAATTCTGAGTCCACGATGGGTGAGCAGGACGTACCGGGCAGTTCTCCACCATTGGTCCGCGGCAGCCGAGACGGGCCTGGTGCCCGGCACACTGAAGGTGCTAGGAGTACATTGTTCCCTGAAAGTGGGGTCATAGATAGATTGGGTGGTGAAGAAGGCTTTTGACAAGCTAGCTTTTGTCATATGGAGAATTGACTATTAAAGTTGGGACATTTGTTACCATTGTACAAGATGTTGGTTAGGCCTAGGCAGACTGATTGGAGGTGATCAGCGAAATGATCGCCCAGTCTGCGCTTGGTTTCGCTGATAGATAGGAGTCCATGCTTGGAAAAGCAGATACAGTAGATGAGGTCAGAGGAGATGCAAGTGAACCACTGCCTCACCTGAAAGGACTGTCGGGGTCCCTGGACAGAGTCGAGAGGAGGTGGGGAGGGGGTGGTTTAAATGAGAAGGGACGAGTTAACCAGGGAGTTGTGGAGGGAATGATATCTGCGGAAAGTGGAAAGGGGTGGAGATGGGAAGGTGTGACTAGTGGTAGGATCTCGTTGGAGGTGGCAAAAATGTTGGAGGATGTGTTCACTGCGACGGCTAATAGGATGAAAGGTGAGGACTAGGGGTAGTTAACTGTTGTAACTGGGGGGAGGGGAAGCAAGAACAGAGCAGCGGGATACCAAGGAGACCCTTGTGAAGGCCTCATCGATGATGGAAAAGGGGAACCTCCATTCCCAAAGGAATGAGGACATCTTGGATGTCCTTGTGTGAAACACCTTATCTTGGGCCCAGATGCAGTGGAGATGAAGTAATTGGGAGTAGGGGATAGAGTCCTTCAGGTGGCAGGGTGGGATGAAATTAGTCTAGATTAGGTGTGGGAGTCAGTAGGATTATACTAGACTAGACAAAGTAGGACCCGTTGTCACACGGGAGGCCTGGTCCCCCAATGCAACATTCCACCTCTCCACCAGTTTCCTAAACTGGTCTCTAAGGAGCTGCACCTGGACTCACCTCCTGCAGATGTACTCTTTTGAATAGGCACATGAAATACAGGGAGTAGCGGGATATAGATCACATGCAGGCACATGAGATCAGTTTAGCTAGGTATCATGTTCGGAACAAACATTGTGGGCAGACGGGTCTGTTCTTGTGCTGCACTGTTCTATGCTCCAGTCATTTTGGCTGCTGCTTTCCTGCCTTATTTCAATCAACCAGCGGTGCCCGTACACATTAACACTATCCTACACACACTAGGGACAATTTTTACATTTACCAAGTCAATTCACCAACACACCTGTACATCTTTGGAGTGTGGAAGGAAATCGAAGATCTCAGAGAAAACCCACGTGGTTACGGGGAGAACGTACAGGCAGCACCGAACCTGGTTGTCCCGCGCTGTCCCGCATCTCTACCGCTGTGCCACTGCACCGCCCCGTCTTAATGTAAGTCTTAGAAGTCTTAGGTGTACGTTTTTCTTTTTCTCCAAAATTTGATTAATTGTCTTTAGCAACAACATTGTTGTCATAGAAACAGAAACATAGAAAATAGGTGCAGGAGGAGGCCATTTGGCCCATCGTGCCTGCACCGCCATTCATGTGATCCACAACAATCAATTATCCGTGCCTGCCTTCTCCCCATATCCCTTGATTCCACTGGTCCCTAGAGCTCTATCTGACTCTTTTTTTAAATTCATCCAGTGAATTGGCTTCTACTGTCTTATAATAATTCCACAATTCACAACTCTCTGGGTTAAAAATGTTTTTTCTCATCTCAGTTGTAAATGGCCTCACCTTTATGCTTAGACTGTTCTGGACTCCCCCAACATTGGAAAATATTTTCCTGCATCTAGCTTGTCCAATTCTTTTATAATTTTATGTTTGCTAGACCAAATGGGCCCCATCCCCCAATGCGGCGGGGGGGGGGGGGGGGGGGGGGGGGGGGGGGGGAGGGGGAGAGGCGTTAGCGCACACCCCAGTGACATCGCCTCCATCGCCTCCCACAAGGAAAATGATGGAATCTATGGAGCCAATTAATCGTCTCCACATTAGGGGGGCAGGGGCGGAGGTGGGGGGTGTGGGCGGGGTTTGGGGATGGCGGGCTTGGGGGCTTGCGGGGGGCCTAGATGGAGTGGGAGGAGTGCGAGGGGGATGGGAGGGACGGCGGGAGTTGCGGAGGGGCCGTGGGCTGTATGGACTCGACGCGGGGGTGGGGGTTGCGGGCACTCTCTCTCTGTCTGTCTCCCTCCCTCTGTCTCTATCTCTCTCTGTCTCTCTCTCTCTTCCTCTCTCTCTCTCTCACTCTCCTTCAATGGCAGCGCACAGCATTCTCCTCCGCCCACGGTGACTGGCATTCAAGGAACGCCTTCACCGTCCCCGTGGACACCGCGTGTTCCCTCTCCAGGGACACTTGAGCACGGACGTAGGCCCGGAAGAGGGGCAGGCAGCCAACTCTGGTGTGACCATCGACCGCCCGCTTCCTGGACCTGCCAATGGGCATCATGGCCTGGTCCAGGAGCAAACCGATAGGGAGACCCTCCCCCTCGATCGACCCTTCGAGCCAGCACCACCATTCATTGTGATCATGGTTGATTGTCCCCAATCAATAACCCGTGCCTGCCATATCCCTTGACACCACTAGCCCCTAGAGCTCTATCTAACTCTCTCTTAATCCATCCAGTGACTTGGCCTCCACTGCCCTCTGTGGTAGGGAATTCCACAAATTCACAACTCTCTGGGTGAAAACGTTTTTTTCTCACCTCACTCTTAAATGGCCTCCCCTTTATTCTAAGACTGTGGCCCCTGGTTCTGGACTCGCCCAACATTGGGAACATTTTTCTTGCATCTAGCTTGTCCAGTCCTTTTATAATTTTATATGTTTCTATAAGATTCCCCCCTAATCC
Organism: Raja brachyura; assembly: GCA_963514005.1. The sequence continues at coordinate 329,442 of OY740803.1, read as the reverse complement.
TTCTAAACTCCAGTGAATACACGCCTAGTCTTTTGAATCTTTATTCATATGACAGTCCCGCCATCCCAGGGACTAACCTCATGAGCCTCAATAGCAAGAATGGCCTTCCTCAAATTAGCAGACCAAAACTGCACACAATACTCCAGATGTGGTTTCACCAGGGCCTAGTACAACTGCAGAAGGACGACTTTACTCCTATAGGGGTTCCCGTTGTGATGCCCCTGATCCCCCCTCCTCCCCTGATCCCCCCCTCCCAATCTGCCCCTTGCTGTCCCCCCCACCCCCAGCACTAACTCCGTCCCCCCACACACACACCCCCCCCCCATCCACTGCTAGCGGCTCTCCGGCGGCGCAGCCATTCCCTCCCGTTGGTTTCCCATTGTGACGTAGAACACGCAGGTTTTACTGCGCAGGTGCAGCTGGTGGGCACAGCAAGTGGAAAAGGGATTTATTAGAGCTTAAAATGTGAATAACTCTTAAAATATAACAACAATTTAAACCTTAAAGAGGAGATTTATTCAGTCCATTCTTTCTTGTTGCATCTCTTGTTGTGTTCTGCAGCCGGGGAGGAGGTCAGCTTCAGACAGGGGCTGTCGGGGGCCGGTGGGGAGAGTGTCCTGCAGCCTGGGAAGGGGCACGTCTTCAGGCGGGGCTGTTGGCAACCAGTGAAGGAGGGGGGGACATCCTGCAGCTGGGAGAGGGGGACGGCCTCACGGGGTGACCAGTGGGGGTGGCTTTCTGGAGGGCTAGTATGCGTGTTGTGGACCAAAAGGACTGATTTCCAGAGGGCTAGCATGGAGATTGTGGGCCGAATGGATTCTTGGACTCACAGTTCACTCACTCACTCACAGCTGGTGGACTCACAGTTCACTCACTCACAGCTGGTGGACTCACAGTTCACTCACTCACGGCTGCTGGGCTCACAATTCACTCACTCATGGATGCTGGAGCCACAGTTTACTCACTCACGGCTGCTGGAGCCACAGTTCACTCACTCAAGGGTTCTGGACACAACTCTCACTCACAGCTTCCGGGCTTCCGGGCTTGCTGACTCCCATCCGGCCTCCGGGGCTTTATTCTCCTAGCCCCCGGAAGGGGTGTTACCTTCATGGTGACGACAGGCGAGGAGACCAATCTGCTCATCTCACTTTTTTTTAAACCTTCATAACTTTTGTAATCTTCCATGAATCGGAATAAAACCTGGTGGCTTGGTGCAGAGGAGAATGGTGAGTAAGGTGGAGAAAAAATCCTAGCAATATACAGTATTGTTTCTGCGCAAATATAAATACAATGCAAATCAGAAGTGGTCAAGATGAGAGTTTTAGTAATAGGATAGATAGATAGATAGATAGATAGATAGATAGATAGATAGATAGATAGATAGATAGATAGATAGATAGATAGATAGATAGATAGATACAATCCCCTCTCATCCTTTTAAATTCCAGTGAATACAATCCCAGTCTTTCCAATCTTTCCTCATATGACAGTCCCGCCATCCCAGGGATTAACGTCGTGAACCTACGCTCCATTGCCTCAATAGCAAGGATGTCCTTCCTCGAATTAGGAGATCAAAACTGCACACAATACTCCAGATGTGGTCTCACCAGGGCCCTGTACAACCGCAGAAGGACGTCTTTACTCCTATACACAAATGAAGTTATGAAGGCCAACAAGCCCTTAGTTTTCTTCACTGCCTGCTGTACCTGCATGCTTACTTTCAGTGACTAGTGTACATGGACACCCAGGTCTCGTTGCACTACCCTTTTTACTAATCTGACGCCATTGAGATAATAATCTGCCTCCTTGTTCTTGCCGCCAAAGTGGATAATGTCTTTCTCGCAAATGTCCGGTCACTCACCAACAAGCTGGATGAGGTGAGGCTCTGGATCAACATCCAGCGATCCCTGAAAGACTGCTGTGCACTGATCTTCATGGAGATGTGGCTCTGCGCGCTGGTTCCCGACGGGGCTGTGGACCTGCATCGTGCTGATAGAACAAAGGACTCCGGTAAAAGCAAGAGCGGCGGGCTCGGTATTTATATCAACAATGACTGGTGCACTGACCACACTGCAGTAGAGAGCTACTGTTCCCCAGATCTGGAATACCTACTGATTAAATGTAGGCCTTTTTATCTGCCCCGGGTGTTTACTGTGGTATCATCATGGCCGTATACATTCCACCACAGGCTAATGCTAATCTAGCGCTAGCACAGCTGCACTCGGCCATCAGTAAGCAGCAGGATGCTCACCCCGACGATGCCTTCATTGTTGCAGGGGAATTTAATCAGGTTCGACGTACGAGCTGCTCTCTGCAAATTCCGCCAGCATGTGCAGTGCCCTACCAGGGGCTCAAACACGCTGGATAAAGTGTACAGCAACATCAAGGACGCATTCAGAGCTCACCCCTGCCCATCCCTGGGGCAATCTGATCACCTCTCACTGTCTCAGTCAAAATATGGCCCGAGGACGCCACCCTACAACTCCAGGACTGCTTTGATCGCACCGACTGGGACCTGTTTGCACGACAGGCAACGTGTGGCACAGAGAGACTTGGAGGAGTACACATCCACTGTGCTCTCCTACATCAACTGCTGTGTGGAGTGTGTCACAGTGGACAGGAAATAAAGATGTTCCAAAGCTGCAAACCGTGGATGAGCAAGGAGGTACAGAATCTGCGAAGGGCATGCAACATTGCCTTTAAATCCAGTGACACGTCAGCATACAGTGCTGCCTGGTCAAACCTGAACAAAGGCATAAAAAGTGCCTAACACATCCACAGGCAAAGGGTGGAAGACCACTTCAACACCGTGGACACCAGAAGCATGTGGCAGGGTGTCAGGGACATCACTGACTACAAGAGCAGCCCCGCCTGCCCCCACAGTGATATCACACTGGCCAACGAGTTTAACACTTTCCTTCCACAAGCCCGACTGCCCCGGCAGACCCATTGTCTCTGCCTGTTCGTGCCCCACCGAACACATTTCCACATACCTTGACTCCATCCTATCCCCCTTTGTTAAATCCCTCCCCACCTATATTCAAGACACCTCAGACACTCTCCGTCGGCTCCACGCATTCCATTCCCCAGGCCCCCATCCTCTCATCTTCACCATGGACGTCCAGTCACTCTACACCTCCATCCCCCACCAGGATGGTGTCAAAGCCCTCCGGTTCTTCCTCGACCAGAGGAGCAACCCATACCCATCCACTGACGGAGTTGGTCCTTACCCTCAATAACTTCTCTTTTGACTCCTCCCATTTCCTCCAAACACAAGGCATAGCTATGGGCACACGCATGGGCCCCAGCTACGTTTGCTTCTTTGTCGGGCACGTCGAACAATCTTTGTTCTTGGCGTACCAGGGCCCCATCCCCGACCTTTACCTCCGTTACATTGACGACTGCTTTGGTGTCATCTCCTGCACCCACACGCAACTGACTGACTTCATCCATTTCACCACCAACTTCCATCCGGCACTCAAATACACTTGGACCATTTCCGACATTTCCCTACCATTCCTTGACCTCACCATCTCTATTGCAGGTGATACACTCCTGACTGACATCCACTACAAACCAACTGACTCTCACAGCTACCTGGACTACTCTTCCTCCAACCCTGCTTCCTGTAAGGACTCCAACCCCTATTCCCAATTCCTCCGTCTACGCCGCATCTGCTCCCAGGATGAGGTGTTCCACACCAGGTTATCACAAATGTCCACATTCTTCATAGAACGGGGATTCCCCTCCCCCACTATAGATGAGGCTCGCACCAGGGTCTCCTCCATACCCCGCAACACTGCCCTCTCTCCCCATTCCCCCACTCACAACAAGGGCAGAGTCCCCCTGGTCCTCACCTTTCACCCCACCAGCCGGCACATACAACAGATAGTCCTCCGCCAGTTTTGCTACCTCCAACGTGACTCCTCCACTCGCCACATCTTCCCATCTCCCCCCCGTCTGCCTTCCGCAAAGACCGCTCCCTCCCCAACTCCCTTGTCAATTCTTCCCTTCCCTCCCGCTCCAACCCTTCCCCGGGCACTTTCCCTTGCAACCGCAAGAGATGCTACACTTGTCCCTTCACCCCCATCCACCTTTCAAGGACCCAAGCAGTCCTTCCAAGTCCAACAGAGGTTCACCTGCACCTCCTCCAACCTCATCTACTGCATCCATTGCTCCAGATGCCAGCTGGTCTACATCGGTGAGAGCAAGCGGAGGCTTGGCGATCGTTTCGCCGAACACCTCCGCTCGGTCCGCAATAACCAACGTGACCTCCCGGTGGCTCAGCACTTCAACTCCCCCTCCCATTCCGTATCCGACCCTTTCGGTCCAGGGCCTCCTCCACGGCCAGAGTGTGCAACACCGCAAGTTGGAGGAACAGCACCTCATATTCCGCTTGGGGAGTCTGCATCCTCTGGGCTTAAACATTGAATTCTCTCAATTCTGTTAACCCTGGCTGCCTCCTCCCCTTCCCACCTCTCCCTCAGCCCTCGGGCCATGGCATTCCTTCTCTCTCTATCCCCCCCCCCCCACTCAAGTCGCACTACCTTCTCATTTTCACACCACAAACAGCTTACAATGGCCTGTTTCCTTTATCATCGATACTTTTTTGCATATCTTTCATTCATTGTTCTTTATCTCTCCACATCACCATCTGTATCTCTCGTTTCCCTGGTCCCTGACCAGTCTGAAGAAGGGTCTCGACCCGAAACGTCGCCTATCTCCTTCGCTCCTTAGATGCTGCTGCACCCGCTGAGTTTCTCCAGCTTTTTTTTTAACCCTCGATTCTCCAGCATCTGCAGTTCATTTTTTAACACTTAACACTTTCTTTGCCCGCTTTGAAACTGGCAACACCACCAGGAGTGGAATAACCCCCACCATGACAGAGGGACAGGCCTTAACATTGATCACACAGGAGGCACAGTGCGCTCTGCGAAGGGTCAATCCATGCAAGGCTGCAGTTCCGGACGGAGTCCAAGATAGGGTAAACATAGAAACATAGAAAATAGGTGCAGAAGGAGGCTATTCGGCCCTTCATTGTCAGCACCGCCATTCATTGTGATCATGGCTGATAGTCCCCTATCAATAACCCGTGCCTGCCCTCTCCCCATAACCCCTGACTCCACTAGCCCCTAGAGCTCTATCCAACTCTTTCTTAAATCCATCCAGTGACTTGGCCTCCACCACCCTCTGTGGCAGGGAATTCCACAAATTCATAACTCTCTGGGTGAATACGTTTTTTCTCACCTCAGTCTTAAATGACCTCCCCTTTATTTTAAGACTGTGGCCCCTGGTTCTGGACTTGTCCAACATTGGGAACATTTTTCCTGTATCTAGCTTGTCCAGTCCTTTTATAATGTTATATGTTTCTGTAAGATTCCCCCTCATCCTTCTAAACTCCAGTGAATACAAGCCTAGTCGTTTCAATCTTTCCTCGTATGACAGTCCCGCCATCCCAGGGATCAACCTCGGGAACCTACGCTGCACTGCCTCAATCACAAGGATGTCCTTCCTCAAATTAGGAGACCAAAACTGTACACAATACTCCAGATGTGGTCTCACCAGAGCCCTATACAACTGCAGAAGAACCTCCTTACTCCTATACTGAAATCTTCTTGTTATGAAGGCCAACACTCCACTAGCTTTCTTCACTGCCTGCTGTACCTGTAAGCCAACTTTCAGTGACCGGTGTACAAGGATGCCCAGGTCTCGCTGCACCTACCCGTTACCTAACCTAACCCCATTGAGATAATAATCTGCCCCCTTGTTTTTGCAACCAAAGTGGATAACCTCACATTTCTTTGGTCCTTAAGGACTGTGCTGTGCAGGTGGTTGAGGTATTTACCAGGATCTTTAACCTGTCTCCATCTCTGGCAACGGTCCCCAAGTGCCTAAGGTCAGCTACCATAGTTCCGGTGCCGAAAAAGACAAAAATCGCCAAACTGAACGACTACCGCCCGGTTGTCTTCACACCAATAACCATGAAGTCCTTTGAAAGGCTGATCGTCTCACTAATCAAATCCAGCATCCCTGCCTCACTGGACTCACATCAATTTGCATACAGGGCAAATAGATCCACAGAGGATGCCATCTCTCTGTCTCTTTACACTGTCCTGACTCACCTGGAAAGACAGGGCACCTACGTGAGGATGCTATTCATAGACTACAGCTCTGCCTTCAACACGGTCATCCCCACCAAGCTCACCACCAAACTCCACCAGTTAGGACTCAGCTCATCAATATGCGACTGGATCCTGGATTTCCTGACGGAGCGACCGCAAGCAGTGAGACTGGGCGCGCACCTGTCCTCCACTATCACCCTGAGCACTGGCACACCACAGGGCTGTGTACTGAGCCCCATGCTCTACTCCCTCTTCACACACGACTGTGTTCCTGCATTCGACACCAACACCATTGTCAAGCTTACAGACGACACAACATTGATAAAACACACTATAGAGCGGAGGTGCAGAACCTGGCGGACTGGTGCTCAGATAACAACCTGTCCCTAAACACCTCTAAGACCAAGGAGCTGATTATCAACTTCAGAAGGACACAGAATGGGGAATACGCTCCAATCTCTATCAACGGGGACAGTGTGGAGAGAGTGTCCAGCTTTAGGTTTCTGGGCACACACATTTCACAGGACCTCACATGGTCCACCAACACCGCTGCACTGGTCAAGAAGGCACAGCAATGTCTGTTCTCCCTGAGAACACTGAAGAAGACTGGTCTGCCCCAACAGCTGCTGACGACCTTCTACCGCTGCACCACAGGGAGCATCCTAACATGGCATCTCCGTGTGGTATCTCAGCTGCACGGAGGCGGAGAGGAGAGCTCTTCAGCACGTCGTCCACAGAGCGCAGAAGATAATTGGGGCACAGCTACCAGCCTTGGAGGGCACCTATAATACACGGTGCCTCAGGAAGGCCATCAGCATTCATAAAGACTCCTCACACTCTTGCAATAGTCTGTTCGAATGGAAGCCACATACCAAATCTCGTTGTACGTCTGTGCAATGACAATAAAAGATATTATTATTATTATTATTATTATTATTATTATTATTATTATTATTATAACCTCACATTTATCTACATTATGCTGCATCTGCCATGCATCTGCCCACTCGCTCAACCTGTCCAAGTCACCCTGCACCCTCCTTCATAAATCCTTGCTGTCTTGTTGGTATGTTACAAAACTTACCTTCAGCGGTGCTGCAGTTCTGACACTGGCCATGTGCGCGACTTTGGCGCCTTTGAGGGGGGGGGGGGTTAAAATGCGGTTTTCTCCTGCTTGTCTGAGATATATTTTCTCGGGGTGCGAGCTAATGCTGAAGAATTGTTCCGATTGCCGTTCTCTGAATTTTTTTTAAACCACGGGACAATTTCAGCGCTGGAGTAAAATAAATATCCGCTTCTAATGCCGTCAACGCTGACAACGGGACGGATTTCACGTATGGGACAGCTGAAGGTAAGCCGTTTATGTTACATATAAACGTGCTTCTTAGGATTACCTTAATCCAAATTTTATGTTGCAAAAAGGTGATTTAGGCCCCACACGAACTGGCAGTGTTTTTCCTGCCGATATGTGATTTAAATTCACCACAAACGCAACCTTCCAATCGATCGCGTTCCACAATTGATCCCGCTCGCAAGATGATTTAAATGGCCATTAATGTACGGGAATTAAATACTAAATTCCTTCCATTTGGCTTATAAATTCATGACAATGATATTTAAATATCATGTTATATTGTGAATTTTATATTGTTATATTTAAATATCATGTTGTATTGTGAATTTGTGAGTGACTACATGAAGAAGGCCGTCAACCCGCATGCGCGGCATTACGTCTGGCGCATTGGGTAATGACTGACTGGCGGGCGCGTCGCTCCTTCCGGCTCAGGTAAGTGTTATACTTTATCTGAGGTCGTTGCTCCAGTTTTGGTTATTGTGTTTTCAGCATACTCAAACTAGTCGGAGAACCTGTGAAAGGTGAAGAGGCAGGACGCATCGAAACCGGCTACTGAAGGCCTGTGGGTCGCGGGCGGCCGCCGATTTTGCCTCCAGGGTCGCTGGCAGAAGAGCCAGCGGCTACAGACTGGGTGCCAATTCCCAGCACCTTGGCTACCCCGCGGGGAAAATAGCCACGAAAAGGTCTGTAAGGGCCCTGGACTCAGATGAGTCGGGCCAAGAGGTGGAAATTTCCCCCCCACCTATGGGCGGTGTTGATGGCAGGCTGACCCACATGGAGCAACTTATGGAGAAGTTGCTCCACAATGATATTCTCCAGAGGGGTGAGGTATCTGAGCCCGGGTATTACTGGGAACCCGAGGCGGCAGCACCTGTGTCAGGGCTGCATATTCCCCTCTCTGATGAGGGAAGCGTACGAGGCCGGTATTTTACTGACTCAGAGTACTGAGGCACACCTGGGCAGCCTGCTTCAAGCCATGAAGGCCATACCCTGGGAGTACCAGCATCCAAATTTGCTATCCCTTCCCTAACAGGGGAGCCATTGGGAGAAGAACTGGCCATGAACATCAATTACCTGGCTTCCCACCAATCCAAGACCAGACCATGGAAGAAACAACTGCCAAATATATTACCCCACTGAACTGTGCCTCACTAAATGTCCCGACAGTGAACAATTCCATCTGGGGACACATTGGAGGGGGCGTCAGAGCCCAGGAAGTAAAACTTCAAAAAGTTTTATGATTACTTGCTTCAGGTATCACGGCCTTTGCCAGGTCAGTGGATGGGGTACCCCGCTCTGACACCCAGCAGGTCACGATGGCATTAATGTGCAATGCACATTTTGAAATTAATTGCCTCCGGAAGAATGCCATCCGTCCTGCTCTGAACCAGAAATTTGCAGGGCTGTGTCCAACCCCCAAACCTACTATTCGGGGAAGACCTGCCTAAGCAGGTACAGGAAATGGATGAGGAGTCAAAAACCATTGGCCTTATCATCTTGTCATCTTTCCGGCGACAGTACCCATACCCCCCTTTCCACACGAAATGGTCCGCCGGATATGGTGGACGTCATGAGCAGCAGACACAGAGACCTTTTTTAGGGCAGGGCCCAAGCTGGGCCATGTTTAAGATCTGCGCATGGTGCCCTGCAACAGTCCAACCCCCCAGACCTCACGGGCAGAAGCAACCACCATACCGCCGTAAGCACTGAGGTAAGTGAGTTCCGTTGTTTGCGTAACATATCTTCGATGGATCAGTTACAAGTTGGGGGTAGATTACAGTTTTTCTTACATGAATAGCATTGGATAACATCTGACCCGTTTATATTGCGCAGTATACAAGGTTTTAAAATTGAGTTCCTTTTCGACTTGTCTCCACCCACTCAGCATACACCAAGCTGCACGTTTGTTCTTTCTCAACAGGAGTGTGTGCGTGCACAAGGGGAAATTGAGTCTTTACACAAGAAAGGGGTAATTGAGAGGTCAAGTCGTGAACCTCACCAGTTTGTGTCCAGTATATTTACTAGGCAAAAGAAGAATGGAGGATGTCGAATCAGTCTTGATTTAACTGAGCTTAACACCTTTGTGCAGTGTAAACACTTCAAAATGGAAAATTTTGTTACTGCCAAACAACTGGTTTGCAGAGGATGTTACATGGCATGCATTGACCTCAAAGATGCTTACTATTCAGTGGCCATTCATGAAGACCACAGGAGATATTTGAAATTTAGCTGGATAGCGCAATTGTGGCATTTTAAAGCATTGCCTAATGGGTCAAACTCAGTACCCAGACTATTCACAAAATTGCTAAAACCAGTCCTGGGGCTACTTAAGGCACAGAATCGTGTAGTCATGGCATATTTGGATGACATGTTAATCATTGGGAAGACTTTGGAATTAGCTGAATTATCTGTGTCAGCTACCAAACTCATGTTTTAGAGACTGGGGTTTCTAATCCATCCAGTTAAGTCTAAATTGGTACCATCTAGGATAATTGATTATTTTGGATTCACCATTAACTCAATGCAAATGTCAGTGACTCTGCTTTGGGGCAAGCAATTCGAGTTAATCGAAGCCTGCAGAAACTTTGTTGTTAAGAACCAACCATCTACTAGACATGTGTCTAGTATAATTTGCAAATTAGTGGCTGCTTTCCCAGCTGCTCATTTCGGGCCTTTGCACTACCAGAATTTACAGCGTGCAAAGGAGCAGGCACTCAAGCTTCATAGCAGTCACTTCGATAGACCCATGCTGTTGCCAGCTGAAGCTATTGCTGAGTTACAATGGTAGGTTACCAATATTCAGTATTGGTCTAGTACTATTTTACTTGATAAACCATCAGTTATCCTGTAAACTGATGCCAGTGCACTAGGTTGGGTTGCTACCAACACTGTCTCAAGCTGTGGGGGCAGTTGGAATCTGCAGGAATCATCAATGCTTCAGTCACATGGTATTAACTACTTAGGATTGCTGGGAGCACTCTGTGGGTTAATGCCTTATTGTACCAATATGCATCATGTGCATGTGCAACATCAGATTAACAACACTACAGCAGTAGTGTACATTAATCAAATGGGTAGAAGTAAGTCTGTATCCTGTGATAAATTGTCTAATCCCATTTGGCACTGGTGTATTGCGAGGAACATCTGGGTTTCAGCTATCTACTTACCAGGTAGATATAACATGGTGGCAGAAACCAGGTCACAACAATTCAATGACAACAAGGAATGGATGTTGAATCACGAAGTGTTTAATGACATTGTCATTCGTTATGGTGTACCAGACATTGATCTGTTTGCATCAAGGCTTAATCATCAGTTACCAAATTACGTGTCATGGGAACCAGACCCTGGGGCAGTAGACGCATTCTCGCTACACTGGGGTGAAAAATTCTTGTATGTATTTCCCCCATTCTGCCTTATCAGTCGGTGTTTGGCCAAGATCAAGCAAGACTCTGCTTCTGGCATATTGGTAGTACTAGACTGGCTGACTCAGCATTTGTTCTCACTTGTCCTACCTATAATTACACAGCCTTTTATGGCTGTCCCCAAGAGCAGAAATCTGCTGCTACACCTTGTGACAGGGGATAGCCACCCTCTTCGTGACCATATAAATGTATTGGTTTGCAGATTCTGAGGAGACCGTTCCTGGGGCTCGGGCTTTCAGAGCATACGATAGATGTGATCACGGTAGCCTAGTGGAAGAGCACTTAAAAACAGTACATAAAGAAATGGGAGATGTACTGTTCTCTCTCAAAAATTTCATATAACACGGCTTCCATCACGGATGTTTTGGAATTTCTTTCATCACTTTTCCATGATCAGAAGCTCAATTACAGTGCCATCAATAGTGCTAGGAAAGCTTTGTTCTCTTATTTATGGTTGGGGCCAGGGAATCACACGGTAGGATCTCTTCCCTTAATAACTAAATTCATGAAGGGCATTTTTAACTCTACTCCCCCTTAGCCTAGGTATTGACAAATATCGGATGTGAGCATGGTTCACACGCTGCTCTGTCAGTGGGCACCAGCTTCATCCCTGTCTCTGCATTATCTCACACTCAAGATAGTCATGCTCATGGCGCTGGCCTCAGCTCAATGGGTCCAGACATTACGTAAACTTAGACTGGACAGCATGATTACATCTTGTGACCACATCACCTTTTTTGTTCATGATCTCATTAAGCAGAGCAGGCCAGGGATGTTGGGGCTGAAATTGAGTTTTATGGCGTACCCTTTCGACCTACGGTTCTGTGTGGTATTTCACATCTTACAATACGTTAAGATAACTAAGAGCCTCAGAGGCTCAGAACCATAATTATTCGTAAGCTACACCAAACCTCATAGGAAGCTTACAGTGCAGACCATCTCAAGATGGATTAAACAGGTTCTGGCATGTGCAGGGGTGAACACTGACACTTTTAAACCTCATTCCACCAGGGCTGCATCAATGTCAGCAGCAAGAGATATGGACGTCCCTCTCGACCTCATTCTAGCGGCTGCGGGATGGTCTAATAAGCGGACGTACCAGAAGTTTTATAATAAACCTATCGCCAGACCGGGGACTTTTGCTAATTCTGTTGTAAGTTCTGTTTCACAGTTTCCCCCTGGGTGAGAGGGGTCACTGTTAATTTTCATTTCGCTATTAAAGCATTAGCATTTTTATTCATGTCATGTTTGAATGCATTAATATTTTCTCACTAATCCTGGTCAATTGATGCAGTGTGTGACACATGGACTCGTTTCCACAACATGAAATCACAGCGCTTCAAAATCCTCACATAGTCACTCACGTGACTCCGAAGTAAAATAGTCAGATTAAACGAGAACTTACCAGTTTGAAGTTTGATCTTTATTTTATGAGGAGTTACGATGAGCGATTACGTGCCCTCCACTCCCAACCCTCGTAACATAAAGATCTTCCTGAAAGTTCTAGTCAGCTCAAATCATACCATTTTAGTTCAATAACTGTTCTTCTGTGATTTCACACTGCTGCTTTGAAGATTGACGCGCATGCGGGTTGATGGCCTTCTTCACATAATTGTTCATCATAACTCCTCATAAAATAAAGATCGAACTTCAAACTGGTAAGTTCTCGTTTAATCTTACTAATCTTGTTTGAATGTTATTTGGACACTTTGGCTATTTAAAAATGTTAATCTTTTCTTAAGAAATGGATAGATGTTTAGATCTAGTAATTGAATTCCCCAATACCAGCTCCGTGGTCCGTGCAGGCACACAGTCACTCTCACCCCCAGGGGTCTGTGATGGCGCTTGGCTGGCTTTACCCGCAGCAACGGGATCGCCTAACCGTATTCTGCTGCCACCGGTCTGTGCTCCGGCAGCCTGTTCCGGTGCAGTGCCGGTACCTCCTGCTCCTGCAGGCTGTACGACTCCTGCACGGGCATACCGCTAGTCCACCGTCGTTCGGACCTAAGCAGCACCTCTGCCTGGTGGGAGGCAGAGGGAAGAAATCGGTACCGGTCCCCATTACCGGCTCCGCTGTCCGTGCAGGCTTGCCGTCACCCTTAACCACACGGGTCCGTGAGGGCGCATAGCCGGCTTTACCCGTAGCAACGGGGATGCCTAGCCGTAAACTGCTGCCACCGGTCTGCGCTCCGGCAGCCTGTTCCGGTGGAACGCCGGTACCTCCTGCTCCTGCAGGGCTCCCCGACTTCCAGCGGGCTGTAGCGCAAAGTCGGGGCTGCCGGTCTTTTGTCGGCGAGCTGGCAAGCCCCACTCCTTTGCGTGCCGCCAGCCCGTGGCGTCCCCTGCGGGCTGCGGTGTGGAGTCGGGCTGCCTCTGCCGTCCTCCGCCGGCGAGAGTGTGACCCTGGACCCTCCTGGGTCAACGGGCTTCCCGACTCCAAAGTATTGGAGCCGCCGGTGACTGCCGCAGCAGTCCGATCCGAGGCGGCCTCACCCATATATCAATGTTCCTGGCCTGACTCCTTCCATGTTCCTGTTAGGAGAGAAAACACTCCCCACAACAGGAACACCAACTCAAGGGGGCTTAGACTTACCTGAGTCGGCCCTCTGAAGGGCTGGTGGGGAGCCGCGCTCCACCTCCAGCCGTCGGCAGCAATGCATTGCGACGATATGTTGCGCATGCGTGCTGGCGGGTTCTTCACGAAGTCACTCACGTGACTCCGAAATGAAATAATACATACCATTGCAATAGCATCATCTTATAGACTGCCAAGCTAGGGACAAGCAGGGTTGTTATCAGCAACTGCATTCCTTGCTCAAGTCCTGGACTGGATTGCATAGCACGGCGGAATGTTTATCATGCATAGTATATGTGATGAAGATTATATTGACAGAGACAGTTAACATGGATTTGTGCCTGGAAGGACATGTTTGACAAACCTTCTTGAATTTTTTTGAAGAGGTTACTAGGGAAATTGATGAGGGTAAAGCAGTGGATGTTGTCTATATGGATTTCATTAAGGCCTTTGACAAGGTTCCCCATGGAAAGTTGGTTAAGAAGGTTCAATCTTTGGGTGTTAATGGCGGAGTAGCAAGATGGATTCAACAGTGGCTGAATGGGAGATGTCAGAGAGTAATGGTGGATGGCTGTTTGTCAGGGTGGAAACCGGTGACCAGTGGGGTGTCTCAGGGATCTGTGTTGGGTCCACTGTTGTTTGTCATGTACATCAATGATCTGGATGATGGAGTGGAAAATTGGATAAGTAAGTATGCAGATGATACTTAGATAGGTGGTGTTGTGGATAATGAAGTAGATTTTCAAAGTCTACAGAGAGATTTGGGCCATTTGGAAAAGTGGGCTGAAAGATGGCAGACGGAGTTTAATGCTGATAAGTGTGAAGTGCTGCATCTTGGCAGGACAAATCAAAATAGGACGTACATGGTAAATGGTAGGGAATTGAGGAATGCTGTGGAACAGAGGGATCTAGGAATAACTGTGCATAGTTCCCTGAAGGTGGAATCGCATGTAGATAGGGTGGTAAAGAAAGCTTTTGGTGTGCTGGTCTTTATAAATCAGAGCATTGAATATAGAAGTAAAGAAGTAATGTTAAAATTGTACAAGGCATTGGTGAGACCAATTCTGGAGTATGGCGTACAATTTTGGTCGCCTAATTATAGGAAGGATGTCAACAAAATAGAGAGAGTACAGAGGAGATTTACTAGAATGGTGCCTGGGTTCCAGCAACTAAGTTACAGAGAAAGGTTGAACAAGTTAGGTCTTTATTCTTTGGAGCGCAGATGGTTAAGGGGGGACTTGATTGAGGTCTTTAAAATGATGAAAGGTAAGAATGTATATGACATGTATATCCTTATCTTGATATGTACTTACTTCTAATAAAAAATATTTAACAAAAAATAAATAAAATGATGAAAGGGATAGACAGAGTTGACGTGGATAAGCTTTTCCCATTAAGAGAGGGACGATTCAAACAAGAGGGCATGACATGAGAATTAAGGGACAGAAGTTTAGGGGTAACATGAGGGGGAACTTCTTTCCTCAGAGAGTGGTGGCTGTGTGGAATGAGCTTCCAGCAGAGGTGGTGGAGGCAGGATCGATTTTAACATTTAAAAGTAAAGTGGATAGGTATATGGACGGGAAGGGAATGGAGGGGTATGGTCTGAGTGCAGGTAGATGGGACTAGGGGAAAATAAATGGTCGGCACGGACTGGAAGGGCCGAGAGGGCCTGTTTCCGTGCTGTAATTGTTATATGGTTATATGGTTATTAATATGGTTAATCTACATCCTTCCTCTTAAAGAAGCAATCTATAACTATACAAGCGTATAGTTGATTATATAGGAAAAACTCCAATATGAGGGGAGTGCACTTCACTTTATGTACTGTACTCTGCGAGCATCAAGTGAGAAGACAGTTCAAAGGTACTTTGGATTCGGCCTGCAGATGCGACCTGTGCGCGTACGATATCCACCGCTGTCTCCCTTCACTGGAGATTCAATAGAAGAAGGGAATGATACCACATGTCTGACTGGTGTTGAGGGTGAGGATGGAGACCTCGGCAGCGGCCGGGGAGGTGAATCAGCAGGCAAAGCATCTGGACCGGGGTTAGCAAGCAGTTGTGGGACTGTGGGATTGGAACTGTTGGACCGTGGAGGAAACACAGCTGTGTAGTCAGGATACTGATGAGGTGGTACTGGCACTTTGACCGGGTGAAAGTGTTGTCGGGTATGTCTGTAGGTGGCATCATCAACACTGACCAGGTAAGAGCGCGGCGCAGGAGCAGTGCCTTGAATGACGCCCAGCCGGTTGTAACCTGTTGCCGTTTGCAAAGTGGCGTGCCAGCTTTTCAACAACCATGGCTGAGGTTGGACTGCAGAGTAGGGCGATCTCAAACCATCCGGAGTACGAGTCGACCAGGACCAGGTACTGATTGCCATGCCAGTCGAAAATGTCAGTTGCAACTGTAGACCATGGCAAGTCAGATGTGGGGTGCGAGAGAAGGGGCTGTTTGGGTTGGTGCGACGCTGAGCTGTAGCACACCGTACAGGACTCAACTTTTTCCCGTATAAAGTCGGACATTCCAGGCCAGAAGAACATACTCTTTGCCCTCAGGACGGTTGCCTCCACACTGGGATGACCCCTGTGGATGGCATCGTAATACTTGTTTTGCGGAGATGCAGGAACAACTGTGTCTTTTCGCCACAATGCCGTCCTGAGTACCAATTCATCGCGAACAGGGTAAAGTGGGCGAATCAGCGTTGGTAGCCTGTATTACTTGACAGAGGAGAGTGACTGTAGAGTGTCATCTGCAGCTGTTTGTGCTGTCAGATCGTCCAGACACGAGGATGGGAGGTAGGCGACCATCATAACAACAAAACCATCATCGTCCGACAGGTGTCTCTCGCAGGTGTCGCGCGGAGCCCGTGACAGAGCGTCAGCTAAGTGCATATCCTTTCCGCGGTTGTAATGTCGTACTTTTGCAATACCATCATAAAACGTTGAAGGCGATTAAAATTGGTTAATCTACACATAGTGAAGACAGAACCAAAGTACCTGTTCAACTCTTCTGCCATTTCCTTGCTCCCCATAATAATTTCACCTGTTTCTGCCTTCAAGGGACCCACATTTGACTTTACAAATCTTTTTCTCTTAACATACCTAAAGAAGCTTTTACTATCTTTCTTTATATTCTTGACCAGATTACCCTTGTACTTTATCTTTTTACCCTGTATTGCCCTTTTTATTACCTTCTGTTGTCCTTTGAAAGTTTCCCAATCCTCTGGCTTCATGCTACTCTTTGCCATGTTCTACACCTTTTCTTTTGGTTTTAATCCATCCCGAACTTCCCTCGTCAGCCACGGTTGCCTCTTACTCCCCTTAGAATCTTTCATCTCCTTTGTCAAGTTTAACAAAGACTGAACTTGCACTGTAGGTTGATTCCATTTCGGATGTGTTTTTTTTCCAGCTGTTGTAAATGACTAACGGAGGATATAAAGGTCCTGAATTCTTGCTAGGACCAATCTGATTTGTATGCGTCATTCCAATTAATATTATTGCAGCTTATAAAACAGCAGCAATCAAATATGTCGCTTTTATAACTTCCTATTCACAGGTTCACAGGCAGAACGCTATTGTGTTTTTTTTGCAATGTTTTGTAGAATATTAGTTGCGCATTCAATTGAAATGAAATACTCAAGTAATGCATACATAGAACGGTATATTACATTTAAGCAATATGCAAGGGCTGTGACTTTGTTACCATCTGCTACCACTTTAGTAACATCATAAACGCATCAAAGTTAATCTGCTGCAAATAGTTTTATTGTTTTAATTAAAAATGTTAAGCTTGAGATTTTAAAAGTGATTATTCTGCAAATAAACTAACTTTCAAAATTAGTAAATCGTTGGTACATTAAATACGATTATTGCATCTTTTATCTTTGAATTCTTCTTGAGTAGTTGGAAGCACACGATAAAATAGGTCAAAGTCAGCATGGTTTTGTGAAGGGAAGGTCTTGCCTGACAAATCTTTGAGGAAGTAAATAGCAGGATAGACAATGAAGAGTTAGTGGATGTGATATACTTGCATTTTCAGAAGGCCTTTGATAAAGTGTTGCAGGTGAGGCTGCTAAAGAAGATGAGAGGCCATGGCACAGAGGGAAGATACTCGCATTTTGGCTGGATGGCTGAAGGCCAAGAGTGGCATTAAAGGGAGATTTTTCTGGTTGACGAGTAGTGTTCTGCAGGGGTTGGTGCTGGGGCCGCTGCTCTTCACAGTGTATGTAACTGATTTGGATGAGGGGATTGAAAGCTTTGTGGCCAAGTTTGCAGCTAATATGAAGATAGATGGAGGGAGAAGGTTGTGTAGAGAAAGCAGGGAAGTAGAAGAACTTGGACAAGTTGGGAGAGAGGGGAGAGATGTGGTAGATGGAATATAGTGGAGCAAAGTGTGGAGTCATGCATTTTGGAAGTAGGAGTAAAGGTGTAGATTATTTCCTAAATGAGGAGAGAATTCATAAATTGGAGGTGCAAAGGGACTTGGGAGTGCACGATTCCTAAAATGTTAATTTGCATGTCGATTCAGTAATAAAGAAGGCAAATGCAATGCAGGCATTTATTTTGAGAGGACTAGAATACAAAAACAGGGATGTATTGCGGAGGCTCTATAAGGTGCTGGTCAGGTAGCATTTGGATTGTTATGAGCTGTTTTGGGGCCCTTACCTGAGGAAGGATATGCTGGCTCTGGAGGGAGTCGAGAGGATGCTTATGAGAATTATCCCAGGAATGATTAGCTTTACATATGATGAACATTTGATGGTACTGGGCCTGTACTTGCTGAAGTTCAGAAGGATGAGGGATGAAGGACTCATTGAAACTTACCGAATAATAAAAGGCCTGGATAGAGTGAATGTGGAGAGGATGTTTCCACTAGTGAAAGAGTATAGGAACAGAGGAAATAGCCTCAGGATAAAAGGACGTACTTTTCGAAAGAAGATGAGAAGGAATTTACTTGGTCAGAATGTGGTGAATCTGTGGAATTCATTGCCACAGACAGATGTGGAGGCCAAATCATTGGATATTTTCAAGGTAGAGATTGAGAGATCTGGTGGGACACTCATTGTTACCTGCCCCACACCAACAATGGCTTATTGTGTGCCTCGCAGTTCCTTGATTATTGTTGCTTTGTGCTTTCATCCTCCATTCATTTCTCCTAAGTACTGTATTTGTCTCTCATTCCCCTTTCTTCTGACTCTCAGTGTGAAGAAGGGTCTCCATCTGAAACGTCACCTATTCCTTTTCTCCAGCGATGCTGCCTGACCTGCTGAGTCACTCCACCTTTTTGTGTCTTGTCTTTAGTTTCTGTTACTATTGCATTTCCCCAGATATTAGCAAAGTGTATTGTTGTTCTGCTGAACAAGTAATATTTATGCAAACCTACTTCTCCCTAATTGAAAAGCTCAAATTAATTTTCCACTTCACAGCTCCATGACTTCAATTGAATCCTGCCCTGAGGTGCTATCTATGTAGAGTTTGTACATTGTCCCTTTGACCACATGAGAATTTCTTCCATGTGTCCAGATTCCTCCCACATCGCAAAGTGTGCAAGTATTCACTGTACATTGTTCCTCGTGTGTCAATGAGTGTGACAGTCTGGGGAGAGATGATGACAATGTGGAGAGAATAAAATGGGATTAGTATAGAATAAAAGAGTGTTTAATGGTCAGCATAGACGTGTCGGGCTATAAGCCCTGTTTTCATGCTGTATGATTCTGTGAATTAACATTCAATGACTTGCTGTTTATTTTAGATCGATTCATATGATATAAACCAATCTAGAAATGTTTCCAGACAATTGAAAGTGTATTAATCTAAAAGCCATTAATCTGAAACATGAAACTCTTTCTACAGGTACTGCCTGAGCAAGCTGAATCTAACATTTTATGGGTTATGTGAAGAAAGCAAATGGTATGTTAGCATTCATAGCGAAAGGATTTGAGTATAGGAGCAGGGAGGTTCTACTGCAGTTGTACAGGGTTTTGGTGAGGCCACACCTGGAGTACTGCATACAGTTTTGGTCTCCAAATCTGAGGAAAGACATCCTTGCCATAGAGGGGGTACAGAGAAGATTCACCAGACTGATTCCTGGGATGTCAGGACTTTCATATGAGGAAAGATTGGATAGACTCGGTTTGTACTCGATGGAATTTAGAAGATTGAGGGGGGATCTTATAGAAACCTACAAAATTCTTAAGGGGTTGGACAAGCTAGATGCTGGAAGATTGTTCCCGATGTTGGGGGAGTCCAGAACAAGGGGTCACAGTCTAAGGATAAGGGGGAATTCCTTTAGGACCGAAATGAGGAAAACATTCTTTACACAGAGAGTGGTGAGTCTCTGGAATTCTCTGCCACAGAAGGTAGTTGAGGCCAGTTCATTGGCTATATTTAAGAGGGCGTTAGATGTGGCACTTGTGGCTAAAGGGATCAGGGGGTATGGAGAGAAGGCAGGTACGGGATACTGAGTTGGATGATCAGCCATGATCACATTGAATGGCGGTGCAGGCTCGAAGGGCCGAATGGCCTACTCCTGCACCTATTTTCTATGTTTCTATGTCTATGTTTCTATGTATAATCTTACATTCCATCTTGTTGAAATATGGACATGATTGGTGTACCATGAGGCAGCACCAACCTGATTGGAAAAATGTCCTCCTCTTGCAGCATTGCAATTGTACAATTCTATACATTTCAATAGAAGTTATTCATATTTTTAGTGTTCCCTGACCTTTTCATCAGTCTTACTCAAACACAGCAGGGCGGCATGGTTGCGCAGAGACCCGGGTTCGGTCCCGACCATGGGTGCTGTCTGTACAGCGTTTGCACGTTCTCCCCACGACTGTGTGGGTTTTCTCTAAGATCTTCGGTTTCCTATCACACTCTAAAGACGTAGGTCCATTGGCTTGGTATAAGTGTAAATTGTCCCTCATGTGTGTAGGGTAGTGTTAATGTGTGGGGATCACTGGTCAGTGTGGACACGGTGAGCCGAAGGGCCTGTTTCCGTGCTGTGTCTCTAAAACATTCAATTGAATCCTGAAAACAACGTAAGTTGTCAGGATCATGGTTAGGAGGTAAATGGGAGGTGTGGTGACACTGAATGGAAGAAGAGGTCACTACAGAATATGTAGAATGTCAGATAGATTGAATTTTGTTGGTTCATTCTTTCCAATAATTTAATTCAGAAAAAGGTCTGAAGTAAAAAATGATTTTATAGCGCAGTCACATGAGTGACTACGTGAAGTGCTCGCCCGCCTGCATGCACGTCAATACGTCGACGCATGGTGCGAGGATCGGAGCAGTTTAAAACTGCTCCGTCAGGTAAGGGGATTTGTTGTTGCAGGAATGGGCTGCAGCTCCGAAAATAGGGGCAGCGAGGCCGGAGAAGCTAGCACAGCTTGTGCAGCTGCCGCCGTGGAGTCTCTGTAAAGAGCTGGCGGTTTAAACTTTTTGGATGATGGCTCAGCCGGGACAGCGACCACCGTGGAGGAATAGGGCTCCATGGGAGCAGGCGTAGAAAGGAAGGACATTAGCTCGGAGGATGTGCAATCAATATGGGTAGAGCTGCCAAACACTAAGGGGCAGAAAGCGCTAGTGGGAGTTGTGTACAGGCCACCTAACAGTAGTAGTGGAATTGGGGATGGCATCAAACAGGAAATTAGAAATGCGTGCAACAAAGGTAAAACTGTTATAATGGGTGACTTCAATCTACATATAGATTCAGTGAATCAAATTGGTAGGGGTGCTGAGGAAGAGGAACCAACGAGAGAGCAGGCTATTCTAGACTGGGTATTGAGTAATGAGGAAGGGTTAGTTTGCAGTCTTGTTGTGCGTGGCCCCTTGGGCAAGAGTGACCATAATATGGTTGAGTTCTTCATTAGGATGGAAAGTGACATAGTTAATTCAGAAACAAGGGCTCTGAACTTAAAGAAAGGTAAATATGAGGGTATGAGATGTGAATTGGCCAAGATAGACTGGCATTTCATTCTTAAAATTCTTCTTGAATTTTTTTGAAGAGGTTATTAGGGAAATTTACGAGGGTAAAGCAGTGGATGTTGTCTATATGGACTTTAGTAAGGCCTTTGACAAGGTTCCTCATGGAAGGTTGGTTAAGAAGGTTCAACGGTTGGGTATAAATGCAGGAATAGCAAGATGGATTCAACAGTGGCTGAATGGGAGAAGCCAGAGGGTAATGGTGGATGGCTGTTTGTCGGGTTGGAGGCAGGTGACTAGTGCCTCAGGGATCTGTGTTGGGTCCTTTGTTGTTTGTCATGTACATCAATGATCTGGATGAAGGGGTGGTAAATTGGATTAGTAAGTATGCAGATGATACCAAGATAGGGTGTGTTGTGGATAATGAAGAGGATTTCCAAAGTCTACAGAGTGATTTAGGCCAGTTGGAAAAATGGGCTGAAAGATGGCAGATGGAGTTTAATGCTGATAAATGTGAGGTGCTACACCTTGGCAGGACAAATCAAAATAGGACGTACATGGTAAATGGTAGAGAATTGAAGAATACAGTTGAACAGAGGGATCTGGGAATAACTGTGCATAGTTCCTTGAAGGTGGAATCTCATATAGATAGGGTGGTAAAGAAAGCTTTTGGTATGCTAGCCTTTATAAATCAGAGCACTGAGTATAGAAGCTGGGATGTAATGTTAAAATTTTACAAGGCATTGGTGAGACCAAATCTGGAGTATGGTGTACAATTTTGGTTGCCCAATTATAGGAAGGATGTCAACAAAATAGAGAGGGTACAGAGGAGATTTACTAGAATGTTGCCTGGGCTTCAACAGTTAAGTTACAAAGATAGGTTGAATAAGTTAGGTCTTTATACTCTGGAGTGCAGAAGGTTAAGGGGGGACTTGATAGAGGTCTTTAAAATGATGAGAGGGATAGACAGAGTTGATGTGGACAAGCTTTTCCCTTTGAGAATAGGGAAGATTCAAACAAGAGGACATGACTTTAGAATTAAGGGACAAGGTTTTAGGGGTAACATGAGGGGGAACTTCTTTACTCAGAGAGTGGTAGCGGTGTGGAATGAGCTTCCAGTGGAAATGGTGGCGGTAGGTTCGTTGGTACCATTTAAAAATAAATTGGATAGGCATATGGATGAGAAGGGTATGGAGGGTTATAGTATGAGTGTAGGCAGGTGGGACTAAGGGAAAAGAGTTGTTTGGCACGGACATGAAGGGCTGAGATGGCCTGTTTCCGTGCTGCAATTGTTATATGGTTATAAGGTTGACAGTGGATATGCAATGGAAGGCATTTAAATTGTTCATCCCAGTTTGGCAAAAGAATAAATCAGGGAAGGTAGTGCATCCGTCGATAACAAGGGAAATCAGGGATAGATAGATAGATAGATAGATAGATAGATAGATAGATAGATAGATAGATAGATAGATAGATAGATAGATAGATAGATAGATAGATAGATAGATAGATAGATAGATAGATAGATAGATAGATAGATAGATAGATAGATAGATAGATAGATAGATAGATAGATAGATAGATAGATAGATGACAACATGCAACACACTCTGTTGGGTGATATTGGATCAAGTTACTGTGCTTTCATTCAAATGCAAATTAGATTAAACTTATTTCTGAAAATATAATTACCTGAGTAATTAGAATCAGGACATGTGGGTAAGTGTGCCTTGCTGGATTCATAGTACAATAGTTGCTGGATACAGTACAAAAACAAGCCCATTGGCCCAACATACGCATACCAACCAAGATGCCCCATCTACACCTATCCCACCTGCCTGCATTTAGCCCATATCACTCATAACCTTTCCTATCCATATACCTGTCCAAATGTTTTTAAAATGTTGTTGTAGTACCTGCCTCAACTGCCTCCTCTGGCAGCGCATTCTGTATACCACCACCATCTGTGTGAAAAAGTTACCCGTCATATTCCTTTCAAATCTTTCCTCTCTCACCTAGAAATATACTACATAGAACACTGCAACACAGGGACATTCCCTTTGCCCACAATGTTTGTGCTGAACATGAATTAAACTGATTTCATCTGCCTGTACATGATCCATATCTCTCCAATTCCTGTACCCCATGTGCCTTTCCAAAGCCTCCCAAATTCCATTATCATATCTCTGTTAACCCATCATCTGTTAACATCATCTTTGCCAAATTATCATATTATGGTGCCACACAGTGAGCTATGAACATGGACTATTGAGGGAGTGCAGCGTACGTTTACATGGTTAATTCCCAGGATGGCGGCACTGTCATATGCTGATAGAATGAAGCAGCTGGGCTTGTACACTCTGGAGTTTAGAAGGATGAGAGGAGATCTAATTGAAACATATAAGATTGTTAAGGGCTTGGACACAGTAGAGGCAGGAAACATATTCCCGATGTTGGGGGAGTCCAGAATCAGGGGCCACAGTTTAAGAATAAGGAGTAAGCCATTTAGAACGGAGACGAGGAAACACTTTTTCTCACAGAGAGTGGTGAGTCTGTGGAATTCTCTGCCTCAGAGGGCGGTGGAGGCAGGTTCTCTGGGTTCTTTCAAGAGAGAGCTAGATAGGGCTCTAGATAGGGATATGGAGAGAAGGCAGGAACGAGGTACTACAGGAACGAGGTACTTATTGGGGATGATCAGCCATGATCACATTGAATGGCGGTGTTAGATCGAAGGGCCAAATGGCCTATGCCTGCACCTGTTGTCTATTGGACTCCAAGATCCCTTTCCACATCACAGCTGTTAATGAGCCTGTCCCACTTAGGCGACTTTTTAGGTGACTGCAGGAGACTATGCAGTCGCCACATGTTCGTGGGTGGTTGTTAGGGAGTCGCCTTCATGGTCATGAGGAGTTCCCGCATTGTGGGAACTAGTTGCGGCCTTATTATGGTCGCCGTGAATTTTTCAACATGTTGAAAAAATAGCGGCAACTAGAATTATCCCGCCATGGAGAGTAGCGAGAATTCCTGAGCCGTAGGTGGGTTGCCTGGAGGTCCTAGTGGGTTGCCAGGAGGTCGAAGGTTCTCAGAGGTTCTCGTCGCTTGTAGCCCGTGCTGACTGGTGAATTTTATTGGCTTATTGGGAAGAAAATGGTAAACAATAATTTTCAGAATCAAGGATAATGGACTGGTAATGTTAATGTCCACCGAGCTTCACAGCCGTGTATCTCTGGCTTCTTAAAAGTTGTCTCCACTCCTTCTCCCTCCTCTCCCCCCTCTTTTAAAGGACTTACCGAACACCGTGCTTTAGCCATCTTTGTACAGCGCCAACCTTCCTGTTCATCATGGTGTGTGTCTGTTTCACCTTGGCTGTGCACCGTGTGAATTTTTTAGACAGCGCTCCCCCGCTTGCCCTGTCCCCCGCCTGCATAACGGGCTGGTGAAGAAAGCGATGTGTTTGTGTGTGTGTGTGTTCCACTCTGACAGTCGCTGTTCCAGTTGCCAGTTTTTTAGGCGAATGCCAGCAACTTGACAGTCCACTGAAAAATCGCTGAAGTGGGACAGGCTGTTAGGCGCCTCCCCCCCCCCCCCCCCCCCCCACCCCCCTGGTGAATGCTGTGTACTTACCTTTTCTTTTCTCTCCTGAATGCAGGCCCCGTGGCTGGGTCAGGAATCAAGGGGTTAAGAGCTCCTGTATCCGATTGGCCAAGCTGCATCAGGTGACGGGTGGCTCATCGGTGCCAAAGCTGTTTCTGTGCCTGCAAGTGTCAGCACATTGATACAGGGGGAGGTCCGAGCTGATAAGGTTGACGGAGATCTCAGGACTAAGGAAGGTCCTGTGTGCTACTATTGTAAAGGGAGCGGGCACATCGTAAGGTCGTGTCCCGTCCTGCACAAGAAAAATGCAAAGCCTGTGGTTTTGGTTGGTACACAAAAAGCACCTGTGGTTCCTGGGATGCCTGCGTCTGATGAGTGTAGTAATTATTCTGCGTTCATCACGAAAGGTTTTGTTTCTCTAGAGGATGGGGGTCATAGAGTTCCAGTATCCATCTTGCGTGATACTGGTGCTACTCAGTCCTTTATATTGGATAGTGTACTGCCTTTTTCTGGGGAGTCATCGGTTGGGTCCAGTGTCCCTGTGGTAGGATTCGGTAGTGCCTTTACATACCGTGAGTCTCGAGTCCGAGTTGGTTTCAGGCCGGGTAATTGTTGGGTTACGGCCATGTTTTCCCGTTGCAGGAGTTTCTGTGATTTTGGGGAATGATTTGGCAGGAGGTAGAGTTTTCATTACTCCTAAGGTGACGGCTGTTCCGGTAGTGCAGAGTCCTGATAGATTGGCTATGCAGCATCCGACGGTCTTCACAGCTTGTGCTGTCACGAGGGCTATGACTAAGAGCCAGGCAAAGTTTGAAGATGTAGTGGACCTGAGTGAGGGCATTTTGGGGGATCTTGATGATGGATCCTGTGTTGTGAAGGGTGTTTCTACATCTCAAGATGGGGTCTTGTCTGAAAATGTTACGGTGTCGCTGTCACATGACCGGCTGGTTGAGGAGCAAAAGAGTGATCCAGGTTTATTGGATCTCTTCGACTGCGCGGTGCCTGAGGGGGATATGAATTCCACAGCAAAGGGGTATTTTCTGAGGAATGGATTACTGACGCGAAAGTGGTCTCCCTTGGATATGTCAGGGCATGATAATTGGAGCATGGTTGATCAGATTGTGATACCTCGTCAGTGTAGGCCTCAGTTTGGCTCTGATGGACCTCTGGGTGGACATTTGGGGGTCAATAAGATGTATGACCGTATCTTATGGAATTTATTTGGCCAGGGTTGAAAAAGGACATGAAGCAGCACTGCAGGTGTTGTCACATTTGCCAGGTGGCAGGAAAGTCGAACCAATCAATTGTTCCTGCGCTTTTATATCCAATCCCTGTGGTCGGGGAGCCGTTTGAACGGATTCTAGTTGATTGTGTGGGTCCTCTACCTCGGACAAGGGTGGGCAACAAGTTTTTATTGACAATTATGTGTGCGTCTACCCGCTTTCCGGAGGTGGTCCCTTTACGTAACATTACTGCCCCTGCCATTGTGAAGTCTCTCACTAAGTTTTTTTCGTTGTTCGGTTTGCCCAAGGTTGTGCAGAATGACCAAGGTTCCAACTTCATGTCAAAGGTTTTTGGTCAGGTAATGAAGTTGGTGGATATTGAGCATTGTTACTCCAGTGCGTATCATCCTGAGAGCCAGGGAGCTCTCGAGCGGTTTCACCAGACTTTGAAATCTATGTTGAGGACTTACTGCCTGGAGTTTGAAAAAGACTGGGATGAGGGCGTTCATCTAGTTATGTTTGCGGTGCGTGAGGTCGTGCAGGAGTCTTTAGGGTTCAGTCCTGCTGACCTGGTGTTCGCGCATACTGTTCATGATCCGTTGAGGGTCCTGAAGGAGAAATGGTTGCAGGAGAATTCAAAACGTAGTATTTTAGACCACGTCTGTACTTTTAGGTCTAGACTGCAGAGGGCATGTGAACTGGCAATGGGTAATCTTGCCACTGCTCAGTCTAGGATGAAGGGCTGGTTCGACAGGAAGGTTTTAAGTAGGAATTTTTCTCCAGGTGACAAGGTCCTGGTGTTGTTGCCTATTCCTGGTTCCAGTCCGCAGGCTCGGTATAGTGGTCCCTATCAGGTGGTTAAGAAGGTTGGTGCAAGGGATTACATTATTGGTACCCCTGATCGGAGGCGTAAGACTCAGCTCTGTCATGTCAACATGCTGAAGCAGTACCATGAGCAGGAGCATGTACAGCTGATGGGGAGGAGCTGTGTCCTTCGGTTTTGTCCAAGCCAGTTTTGGCTGTAGAAGTGCTGCCCCCTGACACGGGTGGTGATGTGGGTGAGGCACGGTTGTCTGTGGCAGTGACGCAGGGAAAGCTGTGCAACTCTGAAGCTTTGGAGTCACTTCCTTTGCGGTTGTCTCATTTGTCTGGAAGTCAGCGGGATTATCTGCTTGCTTTGGTGGGGTCAAATGGGTCACTGTTCTCGGATGTGCCTTCTCAGACGTCTGTGCTGCAGCATGATATTGACGTGGCCGGTGCAGCGCCAATTAAACAGCATCCGTATCGGCTCAACCCTGACAAGCGTCATCACCTAAGAGGTCAGGTTGACTATATACTGCAGCACACAATTGCTGGACCTAGTTGTAGTCCGTGGAGCTCTCCGTGTCTACTGGCTACGAAGGCTAATGGGGAGGACAGGTTTTGCACAGACTTTCGGAAGGTGAATGGTGTAACTAAGCCGGATTGCTATCCTCTTCCACAGATGGAGGATTGCGTGGATTATGTGGGAAGTGCATCTTTTGGGTCTAAGTTGGACTTGCTAAAAGGGTATTGGCAAGTTCCTTTGACTAGGCAGGCGAGGGAGATCTCAGCGTTCGTTACCCCTGATAACTTTCTTCAGTACACGATAATGGCATTTGGAATGCGCAATGCGCCGGCAACCTCCAACGATTAGTGAACATGGTATTGTCTGGTTTGACCTTCTGTGAAGCATACCTTGATGATTTAATTGTGTGCTCCAGGTCTTGAGTCAAACACATCGGTCATCTGAAGGAGGTATTTTGTCGTCTAGCGGAGGCAAACCTAACGATCAATCTGGGGAAGTGTGAGTTTGGCCAGGCCACGGTGACGTATCTGGGTAAGATGGTGGGCCGGGGTCAGGTTCGCGTCTCGAGGACAAGGTGGGACCTATTGTCGCATTTCCTGTTCCAACATCTAGGACTGAACTCCATAGATATCTGGCTATGGTTGGGTACTATAGGGGGTTCTGTCCAAACTTCTCTGCAGTGACGGAGTGCAGTTCTCTCCTTTGACGGATTTGCTGAGTCCGAAGGTAGCTTTTGTGTGGCCCACTGAGTGTCAACAAGCCTTTGATCATACTAAAGGTCTTCTGGTGCGCACACCTGTGCTTGCGGCACCTGATATTGAGCGTCCATTTAAGCTGCCAGTGGATGCTAGTGATCGTGGGGTTGGTGGGGTTCTTATACAGGATGATTCAGATGGGGTGGGGCATCCAGTTTCGTACTTCTCTAAGAAGTTTAATTCCCATCAGAGGTGGTACTCCACCATTGAGAAAGAAACCCTTGCTGTGTTCATGTCTCTGAGTCATTTTGAGGTTTCTGTGGGCTCCTCGAATGTCCCTGTCATCGTATTCATGGATCATAACCCTTTGTTTTTTTTTGCAGAACATGAAGAATAAGAACTGGCGGTTAACGAGCTGGAGTTGGCAGCTCCAAGAATACAACCTGGAGTTCAGGCACATCAGGGGCAAGGATAATATCTTGGCTGACGCCTTGTCGCGCCAGTAGTGTTTTAGTACTGAATAGTTTCTTCCGAAGCTTATTCAGTATCTTTGGGTGGGGGTGTTAGGTGCTTTGCCCCCCCCCCCCCCGGTGAATGCTATGTACTTACCTTTTCTGTTTCTCTCCTGAGCGCAGGCCACGTGGCTGGGAGTCAGGAATCAAGGGGTTAAGAGCTCATGTACCCAATTGGCCAAGCTGCGTCAGGTGACGGGTGACTCATTGGTAGCTTAAATACCAGGAGTTCCCAGAATTCTCTCTCTTCTTCGTCGACCCTTAGTGTAGAGGGGGTACAGAGAAGATTCACCAGACTGATTCCTGGGATGTCAGGACTTTCATATGAGGAAAGATTGGATAGACTCGGTTTGTACTCGATGGAATTTAGAAGATTGAGGGGGGATCTTATAGAAACCTACAAAATTCTTAAGGGGTTGGACAAGCTAGATGCTGGAAGATTGTTCCCGATGTTGGGGGAGTCCAGAACAAGGGGTCACAGTCTAAGGATAAGGGGGAATTCCTTTAGGACCGAAATGAGGAAAACATTCTTTACACAGAGAGTGGTGAGTCTCTGGAATTCTCTGCCACAGAAGGTAGTTGAGGCCAGTTCATTGGCTATATTTAAGAGGGCGTTAGATGTGGCACTTGTGGCTAAAGGGATCAGGGGGTATGGAGAGAAGGCAGGTACGGGATACTGAGTTGGATGATCAGCCATGATCACATTGAATGGCGGTGCAGGCTCGAAGGGCCGAATGGCCTACTCCTGCACCTATTTTCTATGTTTCTATGTTTCTATGTAACATTGTATTGGGATGGATAAGGGCTAACCTGAGGGTTTTCGTGTATTTTGTTTCAGGGTAATCTCCATTTAGGCAGGTTAGAGACTCTGGTTTGACGGTCCATTGCGAGGCTGGCTGGAGCACTGTTATATTTGTTTATTAGTCGATTCTTGACCCTGACTGTGTTGTTTAGATCAGGTTCGGGCTTTTGTCTTCTCTTAACTAAATTAAAGACTATTTTCTTAAACTTGAACCTGTTTTTTTTATTATGTTACGCGGCTGTGAGGTAACTGCCTTCGGGAGTCGTAACACAGGCTCATAAGGATCGTGCCACTAACTGTACACTTTACCCTTACATTTAACCTTCCAAAGTGTAATAAATCACACCTGCTCGGGTTAAACTCCATCTGCCATTGTCTGCAGCTCCTCCAATGTTGGTGTATTCAGCAAACCTATTCATTAACCCATTAACATTTACGTCCAGGTCAATTAATTGTATCACAAACAGCAGAGGTCCCAGCACATATTCCTCGACTCTGTCTAAGGACCCTGACAGTCCTTTCAGGTGAGGCAGAGAACCAATTGCACCTACTCCAACCTCACCTTCCAGGTGTGGACTCCTA
Organism: Raja brachyura; assembly: GCA_963514005.1. Next base: position 299,304 of record OY740803.1, on the reverse strand, counting down.
TATATCGGCAAGACTAAGTATAGGTCAGAGATCGCCTGGGGCTACCTGATCTCCCGATTGCTTAACTCCCCCTCCCATTCCTACACTGACCTTTCTGTACTGGGCCTCATCCATTGTCAGAGTGAGGCGAAATGCAAATTGGAGGAACAGCACCTCCTATTTAGTTTGGACAGCTTAAAACCTAGCGGTATGAATATTGATTTCTCTAACTTCCAATAACCCTTGCTTTCCTTCTCTCTCTGTCCCTCTCCCACTCTAATTTTCCGACTAGTTTCACTGTCCACCTGATTAATTGTACTGATTGTATGCCTCCTTGTCACCTTCCCTTCAGCTAACAATGAACCATTCTACATTTCCTTATCGTCGTCTTCTGTTATCTGTCGTGTTCACACCTTACCCTTCCATATTTCTAGACCCACTCTCCCCTGAATCTCAGTCTGAAGAATCATGCCTCAACCGAATCGTCACATATCCCTTTTCTCCAGAGATGCTGCCTGTCCAGCATTTTGGGCCTATCTTCGGTGTATAACCAGCATCTGCAGTTCCTTCCCACACATATCACTGTGGAACTGCACTGTCACAAACTGCCAGTCAGGGTTCCACCACAACCTCTGTCTTTATGAATTAGCCAGAACATTAAACCTATGTCCCTGTATCTTGATTCCCTTTAGGTAAAAGATTCTCCGCAATTACTCTCACTATTTCCCTCATAATCATATACACCTCTATAAGATAATTCCTTCTCCCCCTGCACTCCAAAGAATAAAATACTAGCCTGTAAGAAAAAACTGCAGATGCAACTGAAGATTGACACCAAAAGCTGGAGTAACTCAGTGGGTCAGGCAACATGTCTGGAGAAACATGCATAGATACATAGAAAATAGGTGCAGGAGGAGGCCATTCAGCCCTTCGAGCCAGCGCCGCCATTCATTGTGATCATGGCTATTCGTCCCCTATCAATAACCCGTGCCTGCCTTCTCCCCGTATCCCTTGACTCCACTAGCCCCTAGAACTCTATCCAACTCTCTCTTAAATCCATCCAGTGATTTGGCCTCCACTGCCCTCTGTGACAGGGAATTCCATAAATTCACAACTCTCTGGGTGAAAAAGTTTTTTCTCACCTCAGTCTTAAATTACCTCCCCTTTATTCTAAGACTGTGGCCCCTGGTTCTGGACTCACCCAACATTGGGAACATTTTTCCTGCATCTAGCTTGTCCAGTCCTTTTATAATGCTATATGTTTCTATAAGATCCCCATCCTTCTAAACTCCAGTGAATACAAGCCTAGTCTTTTCAATCTTTCCTCATATGACAGTCCCGCCATCCCAGGGATCAATCTCGTGAACCTACGCTGCACTGCCTCAATCCCAAGGATGTCCATCCTCAAATTAGGAGCCCAAAACTGAATGCAATACTCCAGATGTGGTCTTACCAGAGCCCTATACATCTGCAGAAGAACCTCTCTACTATATTGGAATCCTCTTGTTATGAAGGCCAACATTCCATTAGCTTTTTTCACTGCCTGCTGTACCTGCACGCCAACTTTCAGTGACCCCCTTACCTAACCTAACCCCATTGATACAATAATCTGCCCCCTTGTTTTTGCCTATTCCATTTCTCCAGAGATGCTGCCTGACCTGCTGAGTTACTCCAGCTTTTTGTTGAACCATTCTCCAGCTATCTGTTTTACTCAATATCCCGAAGGCTAATTTACCAAAATAATTCTTGGCCAATCTGCTTGTGATGCCACTTGCAAGGAACGCTGTATGTATCTGTACTCCTAGATCCCAATGCCTTACAAGACTCCCCAGGGCCCAGCCATTCATTGTGTTTGTCCTGCCCTCATTTGACTTCCCAAAATGCAACACCTTGTGCTTATCTGCATAAAACCCCATTAACCATTCTTCAGCCCACTTGCCCAACTTTGGTTGGTGGGTATATGAGACAAGCTGCAGAGGATGTAGTTGAGGCAGGTATTATAACAAGATACTGCTATAATGTTTGATAACCATCTTTACTATCCATAATACCACCCACTTTAGAGTCATCTGCAAACTTACCAATCATGCCTTGTACATTCCCACCCAAATTGTTGATATAAATCATAAACAGCAATGGTCGCAGCAGTAATCCCTGAGGCATACCACTAGTCACAGGCCTCCAGTCTTTAAAACAATCTTCTACCATCCTTCCATGAAGGAAATTCTCCATCCAGTTGGCCAGCTCTCCTTGGATCCCATGCAGTCCAACCTTCCAGAGCAGCCTACCATGCAGAACTTTATTAAGTACCGTATTGATGGCTATACAGACAACATCTATGGTTCTGATTAACCTTTTTGGTTACTTCTTAAAAAACTCTAAATCAGATTCTTAAGACACGATCTCCCATGTACAAAACCATGCTGACTATTCCTAATCATCTAAATTCCTAAATTGTTATATGGTTATATGAGTGCAGGCAGGTGGGACTAAGGGAAAAAAGTTGTTCAGCACGGACTTGAAGGGCCGAGATGGCCTGTTTCCGTGCTGTAATTGTTATATGGTTATATGGTTATATGGTTATCTCCTGTCTATCCAAATTCATTTATATCTTATCTCTGAGAATACTCTTCAGTAGCCTGCCCATTGAGGAACCTTGCCCATCTCCTGTGGCTCTACACAGAGCTGACCACTTTGATTTCTGAGGGGACCTATTCTCTTTGTTACCCGCTTCCCCTTAATGTACATAAAATCTCTTTGGATTTTCCTTCATATTGTCTGCCAGAATTAGTTCCTATCCCACCGTCTTTTGCTCTTCCACTGTTCATATATTCATAAATGTGAATTAAGCCATTTGCCCATCGTCTGTTCTGCCCTTAGATCATGGCTGATCTATATTTCCCTTTCCCTTTCAAACCCTTCTACCCATAAACATTAATGTCCTTACTAATCAAGAACCCATCATTCTCTGCTTTGATAACACTCAATGACTTGGCCTCCACTGCATGTGGCAATGAATTTCCACTGATTCGTCACCTTCTGACTAGAGAGAACCTTCCTCTTTTTCATTCTAAATGTCTGTCCTTTTATTCAGAGGCTATGCCCTTTGGTCCTACACTCTCCCGCTACTGGAAAAATCCTCTACGCATCCACTCTGCCTAGGTCTTAAGTTTCAATATCTTCCCTCATCCTTCTAAACTCCAGACCCAGACTAATCAAACGGTCTTCATACGTTAACCCAATCATCCCCGAAACCATTCTCATAAACCTCCACTAGACAGGGAATGTGTCAGAATCAAGAGGATCACTGGGGTGGAAGATTGCAACCTTCATGTGGTCCGCCCTGCTTCGACTAATGCAATCAACTCGACGTGCACAAACGGAAGATCAAATCGAACAAGTTGTCCAACAACTTTAGGCTGTGCACGCCACACGAAAGAAGAAGGCGATCACTGGCCAGTGCCGAGGGGCCTGTTTCAGTGCTGTATCTCTAAACTAAAAAAAGCTGCCAATACCTGCCCCATGCCTCCTTTTTCCTGGCCTGAGCCTCAATTTCCCTCATCATCCAAGTTTCCTTACTCCCACCTGCCTTAGCCTCACTGGATATGAACCATTGGTAATGTCATCTCAGACTACTGTGGCGGCATTCTACTTCATTAATAAAGCAATACCTCCTCGTTGCTTTAGTTTAGACATACAGCTTGGCCCGTGCTGACAAATAATCATCGGTACACCAGCTCTATCCTACACATAAGGGACAATTTACAGAAACTAATCAACCTACAAATCTGCACATCTTTAGAATTTGGGAATAAACTGGAGCACCCAGAGAAAACCCCCGCAGTCACAGGGAGAACATACAAACTCTGTACAAACAGTACACGTAGCCAGGATCAAACCCAGGTCTGTGGCACCGTAAGGTAGCAACTATACCACTGTGGCACTATGTCGCCCTTACATACACCTCTACCTTTCGTGTAGCACCTGAACCTTGGAAATTAAGTCGCCAGTTCCATTTTCTCTCAGTCTGATTTCTGTGATGGCTACAATGTCCTATTCACACTTACCCACACTGTACCTATTAATGCCAAGACTTAATCCGCCTTACCTGCTGTGTACCTGCCTATTCTGTCCACTGGACTTTCTTTCATTGTCCTCCATACCAACTGCCAGCCTCTCACCTGCCTCACTCCTGTGATGGATCCTGCCACCCAATCCAATAGCTTAAACCCACCCTTGTAGCACCAGCAAACCTGCCTGCCAGGCTGTTGGCACACCTCTAATTCAGATGTAACCCATCCCTTTAATACGGCTCACCTCTGCTCCAGGTCCAAAAATCTGAATTGCTGCCCCCTGTCCCAGCTCCTCAGCCACGCATTAATCTGTTCTATCTTTGTGTTCCTACCCTCATTAGCATGTGGCACTAGGAGTAATCTGTAGATCACTACCCTGGACGTCCTCCTTTATAACCTTTTGCCTAACTCCCTTGGTTTCCCTTCCCTAATGGCTCGGAATGTTATAGACTCTACACAGAGACCAATCACTTTCATTAGTCTACAATTCCATTATCAGTGCAACCCATCACTAAAGAACAGTAGATAGTGCATTAGACAGATTAACTTCTGAAAGGAGGCACAAAATGCTGGAGTAACTTTATAGATTAACTTCTGTCTGTATTTCTTAGCCAGCAATTACTATATTTTTATGAGAATCATTTTGTCCAATCAACATGAGACCTGCATCCAAATAGAGCTTAAATATTCACCTTAAAATCTCTTTACTTTTCTTGATTCTGACACATTCAAATAATCATGTACCCACCTCTCTTTAGAACAGAAAACTGCAAGATATGAAAGACAATCCCTTATGTTTGAAAAGGTACATTTCTTGCCTATAATTATCCTCTCATCTATGGAGCTGTTTGCTGTTGTGAATACTGGGTGTCTATCATTTGTTTTGTGAGGCTAGTATTTTCAAGGTACAAGCCACGTTTTTCATATGTATATATATATATAAATTACACACACACATATATATATATGTGTATACATACATATATTTTTATTAATTTATATGATCATTTTGTCACTTTAAGGTGGTTACAGTTTGGAAATTGTTCAGTGAGAATACAGCAGGTTAACAAAATCCATTTCAATCAAATTAAATGCAAATCTTGGTACATCATTTATCCATTCCCCAGTGGCTCATTTGTAAACAATATTCCTTTATTGTAATGCAAACCTCGTTCAGACAACATTAAGAGAGCTCAATGTTTGCAACTAAATGGATTTAGTTGTCCTTGATACTCCACATAATTGGCCAACTTTATTCTTTATCGATTTTCTTCATACTCGCATCATGATTTAGAATTTTACAGAAGATCAAATGTACTCCTGCTTCCTATCAAGTTTGCCATAAAGTCTTGAAAATAAAGGACTTTCCCATTTAAGCATTTTGATAGCTAATTATTTGAAAACTATATTCAAAGCCTAATATACAAGTTGTCCTACAACTTTAGGCTGTGCACGCCATACACAAGAAGAAGAAGAAAGCCAAATATGTTCTCTGACACAATGCTGTAAGATTAGTCAAAGACACTTGGCAAAGCTGTTCTAGGGTCCGTGGTCACATATATTTTTATTAATTTATATGATCATTTTGTCACTTTAAGGTGGTTACAGTTTGGAAATTGTTCAGCGAGAATGTAATACAGTCAGGTTAACAAAATCCATTTCAATCAAATTAAATGCAAATCTTAGTACATCATTTATCCATTACCCAGTGGCTCATTTGTAAACAATATTCCTTTATAGTAATGCCCAAGTGGTCACACGTATTGCTTGGGGCACCAGAAGACGGTATCACACTGAGCGGCGGGCTGGCTTGCAAAACAAAAAGGGCTGTTGAGCCAAAACCAAAGAGGCCAAAGTCGGGCAACGCCATTGTAGTTGGAGTCTCCATTGTGAGAGGTATGGACAGGGGTTTCTGCGGCAACAGACGGGATTCGAGGATGGTGTGCTGCCTTCCTGGTGCCAGGATCCAGGATGTTACGGACAAAGTGCAGACAATCCTCAAGGGCGAAGGTGAACAGCCAGAAGTGGTCGTGCATGTTGGCACAAATGATGTTGGAAAGAAGGGGATGAATATTCTACAGCGGCACTTCTGAGAGCTCGGAAAAATGATGAAAAGCGGGACTTTCAGGGTTGTTATCTCCGGTTTGCTTCCAGTTCCTTGTGCTGGCGAGAGCAGGAACAGGGAGATACGGGACCTGAATGTGTGGCTGAGGAACTGGTGCAGGGGGCAGGGATTTAAATTCTTAGATCACTGGGATTTGCTTTGGAGTAAGGGGGAACTGTACAAAAGGGACAGATTGCATCTTAACAGGTGGGTGACTAGCATTCTGGCAGGCAGGCTTGCCACTGCTACACAGATGGTTTTAAACTGAATAAGGGGGGTGGGGTGTCAAATGGGATGGTCGAGGACGGAGTTAAAGGGAAAGAGAGTAAAGGGATGGTTAATGACCCCAGAATTAACGGGAAAGAAAGCTCACAAAGGGATAGGAGAGTATGGCCAAGTGTAATAGGGATCGATGTGAAAGGGGCCACGTGTCAACATAATTGTATAAGGGGGAAGAGTGTTGTAAAAACAAGCCTGAAGGCTTTGTGTCTCAATGCGAGGAGCATTCGTAATAAGGTGGATGAGTTGAAGGTGCAGATTGCGATTAATGACTATGCTATAGTTGGGATCACAGAGACATGGCTCCAGAGTGACCAGGGCTGGGAGCTGAACATCCAGGATATTCAATATTCAGGAGGGATAGACAAAAAGGAAAAGGAGGTGGGGTGGCGTTACTGGTGAGAGAGGAGATTAATGCAATAGAAAGGAAGGACATTAGCGTGGAGGATGCGGAAGCGATATGGGTAGAGCTGCAAAACTCTAAGGGGCAGAAAACACTAGTGGGAGTTATGTACAGGCCACCCAACAGTAGTATCGGAGTTGGGGATGGCATCAAACAGGAAATTAGAAATGCGTCCAACACGGTTATAATGGGTGACTTCAATCTGCATGTAGATTGGGTGAATCAAATTGGCAGGGGTGCTGAGGAAGAGGATATCTTGGAATGTATGCGGGATAGTTTTCTCAACCAACATGTGGAGGAACCAACGAGAGAGCAGGCTATTCTACACTTGGTATTGAGTAATGAGGAAGGGTTAGTTAGAAGTCTTGTTGTGCATGGCCCCTTGGGCAAGAGTGACCATAATATGGTTGCGTTCTTCATTAGGATGAAGAGTGACAAAATTAAGTCAGAAACAAGGGTTCTGAACTTGAACAAAGGTAACTTTGAAGGTGTGAGATGTGAATTGGCCAAGATAGACTGGCAGGTGTTTCTTAAAGGGTTGACAGTGAATGTGCAATGGAAGGTATTTAACGACTGCATGGATGAAGTACAAAAAATGTTCATACCAGCTTGGCAAAAGAGTAAATCAGGGAAGGTGGTGCATCCATGGATAACAAAGGGAAATCAGGGATAGTATAAAAACAAAAGATGAGACATACAAATTGGCCAGAAAAAGCAGCCTACCGGAGGACTGGGAGAAATTCAGAATCCAGCAGAGGAGGACAACGGGCTTAATTAAGAAAGGGAAAATAGATTATGAAAGGAAACTGGCAGGGAACATAAAAACTGACTGCAAAAGTTTTTATAGATATGTGAAGAGAAAGTGACTAGTTAAAACAAATGTTGGTCCCTTGCAGTCAGAAGCAGGTGAATTGATCATGGGGAACAAGGACATGGCAGACCAATTGAATAACTACTTTGGTCCTGTCTTCACTAAGGAAGACATAAATAATCTGCCGGAAATAGCAGTGGAACGAGGGTCAAATAAGATGGAGGAACTGAGTGAAATCCAGGTTAGCCAGGAGATGGTGTTGGGTAAATTGAACGGATTGAAGGCCGATAAATCCCCAGGGCCAGATAGTCTGCATCCCAGAGTACTCAAGGAGGTAGCCGCAGACATAGTGGATGCATTAGTGATAATTTTTCAAAATTCCTTAGATTCTGGAGTAGTTCCTGAGGATTGGAGGGTAGCTAATGTAATCCCACTTTTTAAAAAAGGAGGGAGAGAGAAAGTGGGGAATTACAGACCAGTTAATCTTACATCAGTAGTGGGGAAACTGCTAGAGTCAGTTATTAAAGATGGGATAGCAGCGCATTTGGAAAGTGGCGAAATCATTGGACAAAGTCAGCATGGATTTACAAAAGGTAAATCATGTCTGACAAATCTGATAGAATTTTTTGAGGATGTACTAGTAGAGTGGATAACGGAGAACCAGTGGATGTGTTATATCTAGACTTTCAGAAGGCTTTCAACAAGGTCCCGCATAATAGATTAGCACACAAACTTAAAGCACACGGTATTGGCGGTTCAGTATTGATGTGGATAGAGAACTGGCTAGCAGACAGGAAGCAAACGGTAGGAGTAAACGGGTCCATTTCAGAATGGCAGGCAGTGACTAGTGGGGTGCCGCACTGCTCAGTGCTGGGACCCCAGCTATTTACAATATATATTAATGATTTGGACGAGGGAATTCAATGCAACATCTCCAAATTTGCAGATGACACCAAGCTGGGGTGAGGAGGATGCTTGGAGGTTGCAGGGTGATTTGGATAGGCTGAGTGAATGGGCAGATGCATGGCAGATGCAGTATAATGTGGATAAATGTGAGGTTATCCACTTTGGTGGCAAAACATGAGGGTAGATTAGGAAAAAGGGGAGATGCAACGAGACCTGGGTGTCATGGTACACCAGTCATTGAAAGTAGGCATGCAGGTGCAGCAGGCAGTGAAGAAAGCAAATGGTATGTTAGCATTCATAGCGAAAGGATTTGAGTATAGGAGCAGGGACGTTCTACAGCAGTTGTACAGGGTTTTGGTGAGGCCACACCTGGAGTATTGCGTACAGTTCTGGTCTCCAAATCTGAGGAAAGACATTCTTGCCATAGAGGGGGTACAGAGAAGATTCTCCCGACTGATTCCTGGGATGTCAGAACTTTCATATGAGGAAAGACTGGATAGACTCGGCTTGTACACGCTCGAATTTAGAAGATTGAGGGGGGATCTTATAGAAACTTACAAAATTCTTAAGGGGTTGGACAAGCTAGATGCTGGAAGATTGTTGGGGGAGTCCAGAACAAGGGGTCACAGTCTAAGGATAAGGGGGAATTCCTTTAGGACCGAGATGAGGAAAACATTCTTTACACAGAGAGTGGTAAGTCTCTGGAATTCTTTGCCACAGAAGGTAGTTGAGGCCAGTTCATTGGCTATATTTAAGAGGGCGTTAGATGTGGCACTTGTGGCTAAAGGGATCAGGGGGTATGGACAGAATGCAGGTACGGGAGGGATACTGAGTTGGATGATCAACCATGATCACATTGAATGGCGGTGCAGGCTTGAAGGGCCGAATGGCCTATTCCTGCACCTATTTTTCTATGTTTCAAAGTTTCTAGTAGCAAGAAATCCTTTTGAGTTTAGAGAGGAGAAGTTAAAAGCCAATAGAAAATAGGTGCAGGATTAGGCCATTCAGCCCTTTGAGCCAGCACCGCCATTCATGTGATCATGGCAGTACCCCGTTCCTGCCTTCTCCCCATATCCCCAGATTCCGCTATTATTAAGAGCCCTATCTAGCTCTCTCTTGAATGCATTCAGAGAAACTGCCTCCACTGACGAGGCAGAGAATTCCACAGACTCGCCACTCTCTTGATTAGAGAGGAGAAGCTAAAAAGCCAATAGACAATAGACAAGAGGATTTCAGTATAGGAGTAAAGAGGTTCTTCTGCAGTTGTATAGGGCTCTGGTGAGACCACATCTGGAGTATTGTGTACAGTTTTGGTCTAATTTGAGGAAGGACATCCATGATTGAGGCAGTGCAGCATAGTCGAGGAAAGTTGGCGTGCAGGTACAGCAGGCAGCCAAGAAAGCTAATGAAATGTACACAAAAGGCTGGAGAAACTCAGTGGGTGCAGCAGCATCTAATGAGCGAAGGAGATAGGCGAAGTTTAGGGCCGAAACCCAAAGCTAATAGAATGTTGGCCTTCATAACAAGAGAAGTTCTGTATAGGAATAAAGAGGTTCTTCTGCAGGCTCTGGTGAGACCACATCTGTAGTAATGTGTACAGTTTTGGTCTCCTAATTTGAGGAATAACATCCTATGTAGCGTAGGTTCACGAGATTAATCCCTGGGATGGCGGGACTGTCATATGAGGAAAGATTGAAAAGACTAGACTTGTATTCACTGGAGTTTAAAAGGGTGAGGGGGATCTTATAGAAACATATAAAATTATAAACAGACTGGACAAGTTAGATGCAGGAAAAATGTTCCCAATGCTGGGCGAGTCCAGAACCAGGTGCCACAGGCTTAGAATAAAGGGGAGGTCATTTAAGACTGAGGTGAGAAAAAACGTTTTCACCCAGAGAATTGTGAATTTATGGAATTCCTTGCCACAGAAGGCAGTGGAGGCCAAGTCCCTGGATGCTTTCAAGAGAGAGTTAGATAGAGCTCTAGGGGCTAGTGGAGTATGGGGATATGGGGAGAAGGCAGACACGGGTTATTGATTGGGAACGATCAGCCATGATCACAATGAATGGTGGTACTGGCTCGAAGGGTCGAATGGCCTCCTCCTGCACCTATTTTCTCTGTTTCTATGTTTCTCTGTGAGAAAAAGTGTTTCCTCATCTCCATTCTAAATAGCTTACTCCTTATTCTTAAACTGTGGCCCCCTGGTTCTGGACTCCCCCAACATCGGGAACATATTTCCTGCCTCTAGCGTGTCCAAACCCTTAACAATCTCATAGGTTTCAATGAGATCCCCTCTCAACCTTCCAAACTCCAGAGTGTACAAGCCCAGCTGCTCCATTCTCTCAGCATATAACAGTCCCGCCATCCAGAGAATTAACCTTATAAACCTATGCTGCGCTCCCTCAATAGCAAGAATTGCCTTCCTCAACTTAAGGGACCAACAATGCACACGATACTCCAGGTGTGGTCTCACTAGGGCTCTGTACAACTGCAGAAGGAACTCTTTGCTTCCATATTCGATTCCCCGTGTTATAAAGGCCAACATGCCATTTGCTTTCTTCACTGCCTGCTGTACCTGCATGCTTACTTTCATGGACTGATGTACAAGGACCCCCAGATCCCTGGTTTTTCATTTTCCTTGTTACATATTCAAAAAATTCCAGAAGATTAGTCAAGCATGACTTCCCCTTTGTAAATCCATGCTGACACGGACCGATCCTGTTACTGCTATCAAAATGTTCGGCTATTTCATCTTTTATAATTGACTCTCGCATCTTCCCCACCACCGAGCTAACTGGTGACTATCAGGCTAACTGGTCTATAATTCCTTGTTTTTTCTCTCACGCCTTTCTTAAAAAGTGGAATAAAATTAGCTACCCTCCAATCCACAGGAACTGATCCTGAGTCTATGGAACATTGGAAAATTATCACCAATGCATCCACGATTTCTAGAGCCACTTCCTTAAGTACCCTGGGATGCAAACCATCAGGCCCTGGGGATTTATCAGCTTTCAGTCCCATCAGTCTATCCAACACCATTTCCTGCCTAATGTGGATTTCCTTCAGTTCCTCCGTCACCCCGGATCCTCTGGCTACTACTATATCAGGAAGATTGTTTGTGTCCTCCTTAGTGAAGCCAAATCCAAAGTATCTGTTCAACTCATCTGCTATTTCCTTGTTCCCCATAATAAATTCACCTTTCTCGGTCTTCATGGGTCCAACTTTGGTCTTAACTAAGTTTTTCCTCTTCACATACCTAAAAAAGCTTTTACTCTCCTGCTTTATATTCTTGGCTAGCTTACCTTTGTACCTCACCTTTTCCTCCCGTATTGTCTTTTTGGTTATCTTATGTTGTTCTTTAAACATTACCCAATCCTCTTGCTACCGCTCATCTTTGCTACGTTGTGCTTTAATTTTTATACTGTCCCTGACGTTCCTTGTCGTCCATGGTCAGCTATTTCACCCCTTGGAATCTTTCTTCCTCCTTGGAATGAACTAATCCTGCACCTTCTGTATTATTCCTAGAAATACCTGCCATTTATGTTCCATTGTCATCCCTGTTAGTGTACCTTTCCAGCCAACTTTGGCAGCTCCTCTCTCATGGCCCCATAGTCCCCTTTAATTAACTGCAACACTGACATCTCCGATCTACCTTTCCCCCTCTCCAATTGTGGATTAAACCTGACCATGTTATGGTCACTGCCTCCTAATGGCTCATTAACCTCGAGGTCCTTTATCAAATCCAGTTCATTACATAACACTAAACCCAGAATTGCCTCCTCCCTGGTAGGCTCCAATACAAGCTGTTCTAAGAATCCATCACGAAGGCACTCTACAAAGTCCCTTTCTTGGGGTCCAGTACCAACCTGATTTTCCCAGTCTACCTGCATGTTGAAATCTCCCATAACAACCACAGCATTACTTTTGCTACATGCCAATTTTAACTATATCAACCATATAAGCATATAACAATTACAGCACAGAAACAGGCCTTCTCGACCCTTCCAGTCTGTGCCGACCATTTATTTTCCCCTAGTCCCATCTACCTGCACTCAGATCATACCTCTCCATTCCCCTTCCTGTCCATATACCTATCCACTTTACTTTTAAATGTTAAAATCGATCCTACCTCCACCACTTCTGCTGGAAGATCATTCCACACAGCCAACACTCTCTGAGTAAAGAAGTTCCCCCTCATGTTACCCCTAAACTTCTGTCCCTTAATTCTCATGTTATGCCCTCTAGTTTGAATCTTCCCTACCTTCAACAGGAAAAGCTTATCCACGTCAATTCTGTCTATTTCATTTCGGAGTCACGTGAGTGACTTCGTGAAGAACCCGCCAGCACGCATGCGCGACATATCGTCGCAACGCATTGCTGCCGACGGCTGGAGGGGAGCGCGGCTCCCCACCAGCCCTTCAGAGGGCCGACTCAGGTAAGGCTTAGCCCCCTAGAGTTGGTGTTCCTGTTGGGGGGGGGAGTGTGTTCTCTCCCTACAGGAACGTGGAAACCGTAAGGGCCAGGACATCTGGAGTCGCCGGCCGCTTATCCCGGAGCCCTCCTCAACGGCTGCACCTGCGAGTCGGGCCGGGAAATAGGCGTGGTAGTCGGGGAGCCCTGTTGGTACAGGGCCCGACCTGCCGATACACCGGAGCTCCAGTGGGAGTTGGTGTCCTGTTGTGGCGAGTGTGTACTCTCCTCACAGGTACGTGGAAGCAGACGGGCCGGGAAATAGGCGTGGAAGTCGGGGAGCCCTGTTGCTACAGGGCCCGACCCGCCGCTGTGCAGGAGCTCCAGTGCTGATTCGATGAGCAGGAGCTCCAGTGCTGGTTTGAGGAGCAGGAGCTCCAGTGCTGGATCGAGGAGCAGGTAGACCCTGTTTCTTCATCGGGGTCGCCAACGGGCTCGTTGGTCGACCTGGGCTAGGGCTCGCGTGCTGCTGCACGGCCCTTCTCCCTGAGCCCTCGGAGAAGAGGGAGGGATGGAGCCCGGAAGCCTAACCCTTTAGGGGCAAAGGCGTCACCTGCCGCTGAACTGCGGACTGGTGTCATGGCGGGACTCAAGTCCACTGGGAGACCTGTCAGGACCAGTGGACTCCCCAACCACCGAGGCCGGGACGGGTCACTTGGGAGGAGTCCCGCCACGGTCGCCGAGTCCCCCATGGATGGGAGGACGAGACCATGCGTCGGCAAGGTCCATGATGTGGGCAGCCGGCAAGCCCGCGCGGGCGTCGGGTCACCGTGCTGAGGCATTGGGTGCCGACTCTCCACCGCATTTGCCCTCCGTGGCAGCGGGATCAAGCTCCGCCGAGGAGGCGTTGAGCGTACCTCCCGCGCGGGAATCGCTCAGCTTTGCTGCGGCGGCTGGCAGCGACAACTTCCGGCACCGGGTTCACCTCGACGAGGTGTGGGCCGATGAACGGAGCCTCAGCAGTTCAGCAGAACATGAGGACTCCGTCCGCCCGAGTTCTCAGGTCGAGGGGCGTATTGGCCAGGATGGAGCGGATGTTGGAGCTCCTCCTGCAACAGAATCATCGGGAGGAAGCATCCAGCTCCAGTGGGCACAGGAAGGTTTCACCATCGTCAGCAGGAGCCTGAGGCAGCCAGAGGATTGTCAGAGACATCGGGACTACCCCTCAACCCCAAACTGGCCGCCACCGTGTACTTCCTGACCAACCATCAGCTCCAGGAGGAGGTCCTATCGGACGCCTGAAAACAGGCACAAAGCCCAGCGAACTGCTACTTCCTTCAACGAGCCCATAGTCAATACGCCACGGTCGCCAAGTCCCCCATGGATGGGAGGACGAGACCATGCGTCGGCAAGGTCCATGATGTGAGCAGCCGGCAAGCCCACGCGGGCGTCGGGTCACCGTGCTGAGGCATTGGGTGCCGACTCTCCACCGCGTTTGCCCTCCGTGGCAGCGGGATCAAGCTCCGCCGAGGAGGCGTTTGAGCGTACCTCCCGCGCGGGAATCGCTCAGCTTTGCTGCGGCGGCTGGCAGCGACAACCTCCGGCACCGGGTTCACCTCGATGAGGTGCGGACCGATGGACGAAGCCCCAGCAGTTCAGCAGAACATGAGGACTCCGTCCGCCCGAGTTCTAAGGGCGAGGGGCGTATTGGCCAGGATGGAGCGGATGTTGGAGCTCCTCCTGCAACAGAATCAAAATTTTCAGGGAAAACCTCCCGAAGAGGGTCAAGGAGCGGGATGACCACGCTACGACGGTGGGACTCATGTGGTCACATATCTCGACCAGGCAGCAGGCCAGGGAGTGCTATTTTTCAGGCCACAAGGCCCTGCCGTTAGGCCAGCAAGGGCCTCCGCTCCAGCTCCGCCTCAATTTCAGAATCCAGCACCTCCACATCCGGCCATGCATATCAAGGGCCGCCGATAACCATGAAGGTAAGGTGGTCTGGATTTCATGCACCTGCATGTTTAACTTCACATGTTGGTGGGAGACTACGGCTCTTTCCGGGGGCATGCGGTACCATCACGTCTGATGAGTTTATCTTACAAAGTATTCAAGGCCATGAGATTGAATTCATCAATGGTGACATCCCTCCATCCCAGCATATGCAGATCAGAAATTTACACTGTCCAGCAAAGAGCGGCGGTAGGCTATGCTGAAAAATTTACAGTCACAAGGAGGGATGGAGGATGTCGGGTTATTTTTGATTTGAACCATTTGAATACTTTTGTAGAATATACCCATTTCAAACTGGAAACGTTCCAGACATCTAAGTTATTGGGTTCTGGGGGCTGCTTTGTGGCATGCATTGATTAGAAGATGCATGCTATTCAGTATCCATTCAGAAATGCCACAGGAAGTTCTTGCCATTTATCTGGATGGATCAGCTCTGGCTATACAGAGCTTTGCCAAATGGGCTTACACACCCCAAGATTATTTCTAAATTGCTCCAATCAATACTGGCTACACTAGGAGACAAAATCACATAGTGTTGGCCTATCTAGGTGATATCCTAATTATTGGGAATCAGCCAAACTGGCAGTTTCAGCCACCGTGGAAATTTTTTCAGCAAATGGGGTTCATTATCCATCCAGATAAATCAACGTCCTGCCCTTCACAGGTTAAGGGTATCTGGGGTTACGGTGGATTCCAATCACGTGAGGGCGACCATACCAACTAACTAGGTTGGCGATGTCACCCAACTATGCTAGGGTCTAGTCTGGGCCAGTATACCATCAATTCGGCAAACTACTGAGGTGATTGGCAAGATTGTAGCTTTTTTCCAGCTGCCCAATACGAGCCTTTGCATTATCAAAATTTGCAAAGAGCCAAGGTCTCAGCGTTAAAACTGAACTCTAGACATTTCGATAGACCAATGCAGATGCCTTTCAAGGCACAGATTGAGTTACAATGGAGGATTGACAATATTTATGTCTCACTTAAACCCATCATTTTGGCCAATCCGATGGTATACTTACAAACAGACGCAAGCTCCCATGTCCGGGGAGCTACGGACAACTGCTCCAGTTGTGAGGGCAGATGGGACACCCTTGATTCTACCCTGTTGTTGTCACTAGGGATAAACTATTTGGAGATGCCGGGAGCATTTCACGGACTTCGAGCTTATTGTTCTAGCCTTACTGATGCTCATGTCCGTCTCCAAATAAATAATACCACTGCGGTGGCATATCTAAACTATATGGGCGGTACCAGGTCACTTTCATGTGATGAATTGGCAAATACAATTTGGCTCTGGTGTGTTCGACGGAATATTTGGATTTCAGCTACCTGTTTCCCAGGTGAGCTCTATACAGTGGCAGACACCAGGTCACGCAAATTCTATGACAACATCGAGTGGATGATGAATCTCCAAATATCCGCTAAAATTACTGCCAAATTTGGTGAACCGGATATCGACCTCTTTGCGTCACGGTTGAACCATCAGGTACCAACATACGTTCGTGGGAACCCGATCCTGGGGCAATGGCGATGGATGAGTCTCACTGGACTGGGGGAAATGGGTTTCTATGCATTTCCTCCATTTTGCCTCATCAGTCGGGTGTTGCGGGTAATCCAGACAGATGCTGCTAAGGGCATTCTTATCATACCTGACTGGCCTACGCAGCCATGGTATCCGGTGGTCCTTGATATAATCAGTCAACCTTGGGTCCTCTTAGAGGATTACCCATAATTGGTACAAACCCTGTGTCAGGGGGGACCACATCCCTGCCACAGTAATCTAAACTTGTTGGCTTGGAGGTTCTGCACAGGCCATCACTGCGGTATGGCCTATCATCTAGAACCATGGATACCATCGGAGCATCATGCTGGGAGTTCACCAGGCGGCAATACCTCTCTCACATCCGGAAATGGGAAACCTACTTCGGCCGCTCCCATATTACATACGACGCTGTAACCATAACCGACGTATTGGAATTCTGGCGGGGTTGCACCATGATGAACACCTGAGCTACAGTGCCATCAACAGCGCCTCAAGTGCGCTGTCATTCTACCTCAATATTAAGGTAGGATCCAACAGGCTGGTGTCCAGACTCATGCGGGGAATATTCAATTTGAATCCGCCCAGACCACGCTATAATATCACCTGGGATATCGGGCAAATACTCACCCTGCTCAGGACGTGGTCGCCCATGGACGGCCTGGAACTGGACAAACTCACCCTGAAGCTGGTGATGTTACTGGCACTGACTTCAGCACAGAGGGTACAGACACTCCGCAAAATCCGGATCGACAGGATGATCTCTACCCCTGCAGAAGTAGTCTTCGTCATAGACGAGCTACTCAAGCAGCATAGACCTGGGTGCACAGGGCTGCAGCTGAAGTTTCTGGCATACCCCGCTGATGCAAGGCTATGTTTAGCTGCCCATATCCGTCACTATGTGAAAGTGACGAGAAAACTGAAGGAATGGAGAAACCTCACCCTAGAGTGACGGTCCAGACGATATCCAGGTGGCTCAGGATCATCTTGGGTAAGTCACGTGTTGACACTAATATCTTCAAATCCCATTCCACCAGGGCATGCATCAACGTCGGCGGCAAGGGTCATGGAGGTGCCCATGGACCATATTCTTGCCACAGTAGGATGGCGAATTAAGCCACCTTCCAGCGGTTCTACAATACATCTGTTGCCGCTCCGCTACAGTTCGCGGAGGCCGTGCTGAATGCAGGTCAAGAACGTGGAGATGTCCCCGAATAAGGGGTTTTCTTTTGTTTTTAACAAATGTTGCTCTTGTTTTTCAGTACAAGCAGTCTGGAAAGTTGATTACTCCTATCCATCCTCATAAGTGGTGTGTGACAGCATGGACGTGGTCCAGGGCGTTGAATCACAGAGCTTTGAAGTCTTCACGAAGTCACTCACGTGACTCCGAAATGAAATAGTAAGATTGAACGAGAACTTACCAGTTCGAAGGTTGATCTTTATTTCATGAGGAGTTGCGATGAGGGATTTCGTGCCCTCCGCTCCCAACCCTCGATCATAATCAACTGGTAATTAGAGTCTCTTCAATCTTACTATGCCAAGTCATTTCTGTTGTTGTTTTCTGTGATTCCACACCGCTACTTTGAAGAATGTCGCGCATGCGTGCTGGCGGGTTCTTCACGAAATCCCTCATCGCAAGACCTCAATCATGTCCCCCCTTAACCTTCTGCGCTCCAAAGAATAAAGACCTAACTTGTTCAACCTTTCTCTGTAACTTAGTTGCTGGAACCCAGGCAACATTCTAGTAAATCTCCTCTGTACTCTCTCTATTTTGTCGACATCCTTCCTACAATTAGGTGACCAAAATTGTACACCATACTCCAGAGTTGGTCTCACCAACGCCTTGTACAATTTTAACATTACTTCCCTACTCCTATATTCAATGCTCTGATTTATAAAGGCCAGCACACCAAAAGCTTTCTTTACCACCCTATCTACATGCGATTCCACCTTCAGGGAACTATGCACAGTTATTCCTAGATCCCTCTGTTCCACAGCATTCCTCAATTCCCTACCATTTACCATGTACGTCCTATTTTGATTTGTCCTGCCAAGATGTAGCACCTCACACTTATCAGCATTAAACTCCATCTGCCATCTTTCAACCCACTCTTCCAAATGGCCCAAATCTCTCTGTAGACTTTGAAAATCTACTTCATTATCCACAGCACCACCTATCTTAGTATCATCTGCATACTTATTTATCCAATTTTCCACCCCATCATCTAGATCATTGATGTACATGACAAACAACAGTGGACCCAACACAGATCCCTGAGGCACCCCACTGGTCACCCGCTTCCAACCTGACAAACAGCTATCCACCATTACTCTCTGCCATCTCCCATTCAGCCACTGTTGAATCCATCTTGCTACTCCGCCATTAACACCCAAAGATTGAACCTTCTTAACCAACCTTCCATGTGGAAGGTTGGTTAAGCCTTGATCACAATAATGGTGGTGGTTTCTCGAAGGGCCAAATGGCCTCTTCCTGCACCAATTTTCTATGTTTCTATGTTCTATCGTGTGCGGACATGGCGCCGACGGATGAGAAGCCGAAGCAAAGAAGTGGAAGCCAAATAACCGAATGGAAATGAAGCCGAAACGTCAACTAAACGAAAGGGCGGGGCTGCTAAAAGTGAACTAACTGAAAGGTTGCGTCGCCTAAAAGCAAACTCACTGAATGGCCGCTCTGCCGAAATGCCACCTACCCAAAAGGCGGCGTCGCCTACAAGTCAATGGACCGAATGACGCTCAACAGAAAAGTCAAATAACAAACATGACGTTGCTAGGTGGTGGGACCTGTCAGCGATTGGGCCAGACCTGCACGTTCAAAACATCACTGGAGGGATGAACATTGTCCCACACCTCAGCTCCACCCGGCCCATAGCTCACGGAGTCCCTAGGGATGCACACCTTCAGCCGCTTACAACTTGGTGCTTGGGTTCAGATTTCCCAGTCACCTATGCCTCGTGTGGGAAAATGACCCCCACGTTCCCGTCTCCCCTTCTCTCTCCCCTCTTCTCTCTCACCCCTCTCTCCCTCCCCTTCTCTCTCTCCCCCATTCTCTCACTCCTCCTCTCTCTACCCCTCTATCTCCTCCTTCTCTCTTTCTCTCCCCTCTCCTCTCTGTCCTTCACTCTCTCCCCCTTCTCCCTCAGATTGCCCCGTCACCTATGGCTTATGTGGGAAATGCCCCTCACCCTACTGCCAGTGGAGACAGAGAGAGAGAAGGGGGAGAGAGAGAAGGGGGAGGGAAAGAGAGAAGGGGAGAGAGAGAATGGAGAGAGGGGGAGAGAGAGGAGTGGAGAGAGAAAGAGGGGGAGAGAGAGAAAGAGGGGGAGAGAGAGAAGAGGGGAGAGAGAGAAGAGGGGAGAGAGAGAAGAGGGGAGAGAGAGAAGAGGGGGAGAGAGAGAAGAGGGGGAGAGAGAGAAGAGGGGGAGAGAGAAGAGGGAGAGAGAGAAGAGGGGGAGAGAGAAGAGGGGGAGAGAGAAGAGGGGGAGAGAGAAGAGGGGGAGAGAGAAGGGGGAGAGAGAGGAGAGGGGTGAGAGAGAGGAGAGGGGTGAGAGAGAAGGGGAGAGAAAGAGAGATGGGAGAGAAAGAGAGATGGGAGAGAGAGAAAGGTCAGAGGGGGAGAGAGAGGAGGAGAGAGAGAAGGTGGGGAGAGAGAGGGGGAGAGAGAGGTGAGGGCTAGAGAGAGAAGGGGGAGATAGAGAAGGGAGAGAGAGGGGGAGAGAGAGAAGAGGGGAGAGAGAAGGGGGAGACGGGAATGTGGGGTTCATTTTCCCACACAAGCCATATGTGACTCTGCAATCTGAACCCAAGCACCAAGTTGTAAGCGGCCGAAGGTGTGCATCCCTCGGGACAGCCCCCACTCTCCCACGGCCACCCTCTGTGGGCTGTGGGTCGGGTGGAGCGGAGGTGTGGGACAAAGTTCATCGCTCCACAGCGATGTGATGGACGCGGGGGTCTGAACCAATAGCTGACAAGTCCCGCCTCCAGGCAACCTCATGTCCGTTATTTGACTTTTCTGTTGAGCGGCATTTCGGTCCGTTGGCTTGTAGGCGACACTGCCTTTCGGTTAGGTGGCGTTTCGGCAGAGCTGCCATTTGGTGAGTTTGCTTTTAGGGGACGCAGCCTATTGGTTAGTTGGCTTGTAGGCGTCCTGCCCTTTTGGTTAGTTTGCATTTAGGCGTCCCACACTTTCGGTTATTTGGCGTTTCGCCTTTGTTTCCATTCAGTTATTTGGCTTCCACTTCTTTGCTTGGGCTTCTCGTCCATCGGCGCCACCTTTCTATGACTGTGTATTCTCTGAGGTGGCTCACTTTCTCCACCACTCCCCATCATGCACTCACGTGCTCTCTCCACACCTGGACCCATTATGGACCAGAGATCCAGGAGTTAGTGGGAAGATTGTATTCCTTCAAGAAATTTTTTATGCCCATACTCAAATCTTTTCCGCTGTCTGGTAATTTATCAGAGCTCTAAAGAGAGTGTGATTGCACAAGGTCTGGGTGAGAGGGCTGTTGTAACCACTTCAAAAAAAAACATCCGAATGCTGGAAACAGTAGGTTAGACAGAATATGTGGTAAGAAAAACAGAATTAATGTTTCATGTTGAAGGTCTTTTATGACAACTGGGAAAGAAAGAAAGATGGTTTAAAGCCACAGACAGGTTGGCGAAGGGCAAAGAGAATATCTTCAGAAGGTTGTGGTCAGGTTTGCTGTCCAGTTGATAGATTAATAATGAGGTATAAGGATAAGGAGAGAAAGAATAGAAAATAATGGTGGCCGTTGTGGTAAGTTGGGCTGGATGGCCTGTATCACTATGATTCTGACTTTATGACTCTAATAAGGAGAGAAAACAAAAAAAGGAACATGTAAAAGCTGTGAAGTTATTTGGCATGAATTAATGGAAGTAATAGAATAGTTTTTATGAACCATAGAGTGTTGATCCAGAATGTAAGTTAGTCAGAGATATTGGCACTAGGCAATCATGAGTGGTATTAAAGATCAGATGATACAAACTGGTTTGAATACGGGATTCCAGAGATTCTGTGGCATACACCAGGAAAGACACCACTCCACATCACCTACATCAAGAACAGATAAGCAAGAATTACCAAGTACTTCTGACTGCTGAGAGAGCTACAGGAAATCAGAAAAGCAATGATGCACTTAAATCTATTGTTAGACACATCGCATAAGTGTAGATAAATACACATTGTTCAAGAAGGAACTGCAGATGCTGGAAAATCGAAGGTAGTCAAAAATGCTGGAGTAACTCAGCGGGTGAGGCAGCATCTATGGAGCGAAAGAAATAGGCGATGTTTTGGGTCGAGACCCTTCTTTAGATTGATGTGCCGGTGAGGGGTGGGAAGAAGAAAGGAAGAGGTGGAGCCAGTGGGCTGAGGTAGAGCTGAGAAGGGGAGGAGAAAGTAAGGATTACCTGAAATTAGAGAAGTCAATGTTCATACCACTGGGGTGCAAACTGCCCATGCGAAATATGAGGTGCTGCTTCTCCAATTTATGGTGGTCCTCACTCTGGCCATGGAGGAGGTCCAGGACAGAAAGGTCGGATTCAGAATGGAAGGGGGAGTTGAAGTGCTGAGCCACCGGGAGATCTGGTTGGTTATTGTGAACCAAGTAGAGGTGTTGGGCGAAGCGATCGGCAAGCCGACGCTTGGTCTCACCGATGTAGAGCAGCTGACACCTAGAGCACCAAATGCAATAGATGAGGTTGGAGGAATTGCAGGTGAACCTCTGCCATACCAGGCAAGACTGCTTGGGTCCTTGAATTGAGTCAAGGGGGGAGGTAAAGCGACAAGTGTAGCATTTCCTGTGGTTTCAAGGGAAAGTGCCAGGAGAGGGGGTGGTTTGGGTGGGAAGGGACACATTCTGTCGCCCATTATACCCACTAAATACACATTGTGGGACTTATTTTAAAAACAGAAGCTGTGTGGTATATATGTCCTGTTAGTGTAAAGTGCAAATATTATTTTAAGGTTGATGAAGTCACTTTTACCTTATGAAACTGTAGCAATGGTTAATTACAATGCATCAGGCAGTTGAGTACAGGCTGCTGCAAATAAACAGATGTGTTTACTTGGATTATTATCATCTCAGTGAGACATATAATACACAAGTTCAAGAAGAACCATGAATTATTATTTCAAACTAAAAATGAAGTGTTCAGTTACTTCTCTTATTCATCAATCAAGTCTTAAAGAAACATATTTCATGATGATCAATTTCCCTTCTGGGATGAATAAAGTTCTATTGTATCGTATCAATAGACAATAGGTGCAGGAGTAGGCCATTCGGCCCTTCGAGCTAGCACCGCCATTCACTGTGGTTATGGCCGATCATCAACATTCAGTACTCGTTCCTGCCTTCTCGCTATATCCCCTGACTCCGCTATCGTTAAGAGCCCCATGTAACTCTCTCTTGAAAGCATCCAGAGAATTGCCGTCCACTGCCTTCTGAGGCAGAGAATAGTAAGATTGAACGAGAACTTACCAGTTCGAAGGTTGATCTTTATTTTATGAGGAGTCGAAGTGAGGGATTTCGTGAAGAGCCCTCCGGCGCGCATGCTCAACATACTTCAAAGTAGCGGCGTGGAATCACAGAAACCAACAATAGAAATGACTTTGCATAGTAAGATTGAAGTGACTAAGATTACCAGATGAAGGTGATTGAGGGTTGGGCGAGGAGGGCACGAAATCCCTCACTTCGACTCCTCATAAAATAAAGATCAACCTTCGAACTGGTAAGTTCTCGTTCAATCTTACCATTTCATTTCGGAGTCACGTGAGTGACTTCGTGAAGA
Source organism: Raja brachyura (assembly GCA_963514005.1). Next base: position 275,955 of record OY740803.1, on the reverse strand, counting down.
CTTCAAAGCTTCTGTGATTACACGCCCTGGACCACGTCCATGCTGACACACCACTACCAGGAATGGATGGGAGGAACAAACTTGCTCAATAGTTCATACTGCAAAACAAGAGCATATTTATTAATAACAAATCAAAACCCCTCATGCGGGGACATCTCCACGTTCTGAACCTGCATTCAGCAGGGCTTCTGCAAACTGTAGAGGAGTAGCAACAGGCTTGTTATAAAAACGCTGGAACACAGCTTCATTAGCCCATCCTGCTGTGGCGAGAATTTGGTCCATGGGCACCTCCATGGCCCTCGCCGCTGACGTCGATGCAGCCCTGGTGGAATGAGATTTGAACACATTAGTGTCGATACCTGACTTACCCAAGACGACTCGAAGCCACCTGGATATCGTATGGACTGTCACTCGATGATGAGGTCTCTTATGAGTGACAAGCAGGTATCTCTCCATTCCTCTGATGCGTGCCGTCACCTTGACATAGTGGCGGATATGTGAGGCTAAACATAGCCTAGCATCTGCGGGGTATGCCGGGAACTTCAGCTGCAGCCCTGTGCACCCAGGTCTATGCTGCTTTAGTAGCTCGTCAATGAAAAAGACTACTTCTGTAGGGGTAGAAGTCATTCTCTCGACACAAAGTTTGTGTAGTGTCTGTACCCTCTGAGCTGAAGTCAGCGCTAGTAACATCACCAGCTTCATGGTGAGTTGGTCCAGTTGGAGCCCTTCCATGGGAGACCACGTCCTGAGCAGGGTTAATACGTCCCTGACATCCCAGGTAATATTATAGCGTGGTGTAGGCGGATTCATATTGAATATACCCCGCATGAGTCTGGACACTAGCCTGTTGGATCCTACCCCAATATTGAGGTAGAATGATAGTGCACTTCTGGCGCTGTTGATGGCACTGTAACTTAAGTGTTCATCATGGTGCAACCCCGCAAGGAATTCCAGGACGTCGGTTATTGTCACGTCATCGTACGTGATGCGAGAGCGGCTGCAGTAGGCTTCCCACTTCTTAATATGCGAGCGGTATCTTCGCCTTGTGGACTCTCGACACGACGCCCCGATGGTATCCATGGTCCGAGCCGAGAGGCCGTATTGGACTAACGGCCTGTTCAGAACCTGCAAGCCAACAAATTTAAATAGCCATGGCAGGGATGTGGCTCCCCTGAGACAGGGTGAGTAACCAATTGTGGGCAACCCTTCAAAAGGACCCAAGGTTCGTTGAGCATGTCAAAGACCACCGGATACCAAGGCTGTGTGGGCCAGTCGGGTATAATAAGGATGCCCCTGGCAGCATCTGCCTGAATCTTACGCAATACCCGACTGATGAGGCAAAACGGGGGGAAGGCATAGAAAAACCAATTCCCCCAGTCCAGCGAGAATGCATCTAGCGCTATAGCCCCAGGATCTGGTTCCCATGAAACGTAGGTTGGTACCTGATGGTTCAACCGTGACGCAAAAAGGTCAATGTCCGGTTTACCAAATTTGGCTGTGACTTCAGAAAAAATCTCAGGATGCAACATCCATTCAATATTGTCATTAAATTTGCGTGACCTGGTGTCCGCCACAGTATTAAGCTCACCTGGCAAATAGGTAGCTGAAATCCAAATGTCTCTTTGAACACACCAGAGCCAAATTGAGTTAGCCAATTTGTCACACGAAACTGACCTGGTACCACCCATATGGTTTAAGTATGCCACTGCTGTGGTGTTGTCTATTTGGAGACGGACATGTGCTCTAACAAGCTTGGAACAATACGCACGAAGTCCGTGGAATGCTGCCAGCAACTCCAAATAGTTAATCCCTTGAGTCAACAACATCGTTGATTCAAGGGTGTCCCATTTGCCCCCACAACTAGAGCAATTATCCGTGGCTCCCCAGCCATTGGAGCTTGCATCAGTCTGCAAATATACCACCGGATTAGCCTCCCTGATAGGCTTGAATGAGCTGCTAATGTGACACACCCACCATTGCAACTCATTTATCGCTTCGGGCGGCAGCTGCATGGACCGATCATAATGACCAGCGTTCTGTTTTAACGCAGCAATTTTAGCTCTTTGCAAATTCTGATAATGCAAAGGTCCATATCGCACTGCCGGAAACAAAGCTACAAGCTTCCCAATTATTGTAGCTGAATGCCGAATCGATGGTATATTGGTGCGGATTAAATCTTGACACACCTGGGTAACCTCCTCAATCTTGTTAATTGGAATGGTAACCCTCATGCTCATAGAGTTCACCGTGAACCCTAGGTAATTAATCACCTGGGCAGGGCAGAACTTTGATTTCTCTGGATGGACAATAAACCCTAATTGTTGAAATATATTGACAGCAGCTGCAACACCCTGTTCAGCCAATTCCAGGGTGTGGCCCACAATTAAGATATCATCTAAGTAGGCCATAACTATATGGTGTCGTTGTCTCAAATAAGCCATAATTGGTTTCACTAATTTAATGAACAATCTAGGGGCTGTGGTGAGCCCATTAGGCAAAGCCTTGTACTGCCAGAGTTGCCCCATCCAGATGAATTTCAAAAACCTTCTGTCGTATTTCTGGATGGATACTGAATAATATGCGTCTTTCAAATCGATGCATGCCATAAAGCAACCATGAGAAATCAATGATTTGGCTGTTTCAAACGTATCCATTTTAAAATGAGTATATGTTACAAAAGTATTCAAACGGGTCAGATCAATAATGACACGACAACCTCCATCCTTCTTAGGTCTGGTGAATATATTCGAAACAAATTCAACTGGCTCATGCACCGCTCTCTCAATCACTCCCTTCTGCTCAAGACTTAAAAGTTCCTTGTAGCCTGCTGCCTGTTCTGCAGCAGATAATTTAAACGTTCGAGCGGGCATGTGCTGGGATGGAGGAATGTCGCCATTAATAAACTCAATTTTATGCCCCTGAATATTCTGCAACACATACTCGTCACCAGTAAAATTACCCCATGCACCCAAAAACAACCGAAGGCGACCACCAACATGTGAAGTTAAACAAAGAGAAAAGAGAGAACCAGACCCCCTCACCTCCGTGGTTACCGGCGGTCCTTGACACGCGTGGGTGGACGTGGAGGTGCTGGGTTGGCTTGAGGGCGCGGCGTCTTCGTTTTCCACCAGGGTCTCTGCCGACCCTGTCCTAAAAAAGACCCCTGGTGCTGGGTCTGATGTTGCTGTCGTTGTGGAGCTTGAGGGTGGGTCCTCGTCGAGGTACTAGCAGACCCTCGTGATCGAATGTATGGAGACTTTGAGCCTGACGGTGCGGGGGCACTCTGAGAGCGCATGATCCCCAACGTTTTGGCTTGTTCGTCAAGCTCTTTGACTCTCTTTGAGAGGTCCTCCCCAAAGAGCTGACGGGGCGGGGGCGGCGGCGGTGGCTTGCACAATTCTGCAAACTTCGGATTGAGCGCTGGGCGGATGCTGGTTTTGCGAAACCCGTTGATTTCGTGCTGGGTCGCGCACAGGAGGGCCAGAGCATCTTCCTGGTCCAAATTCAGTTCGTCCCCGTCCACCGACCGCGCAAAGGCGGTAATACCGTCCGTGAGGAGCTCCAGGATCCGCTGCAATTTTACCTCTTGTTGACGTATAGCCGCACTGATGTCGCCCCATATCGGCGTATTGACCACAGGCACGTTGAGGGAGTTGCAATTGGATGGAGCCTTGTGACGGCTCATTGCCTGAATGAGGACTTCTTCCTGTAGTTGCTGGTTGTTAAGAAAGTCCACAGTGGCTGCCAGCTTTTCGTTTAAAGGAAGTCCACATGAATGTGGGGCCGCAAATTTGGTCGCCACATCCAGAAGATCCTCCGCTGGCACCTCCAACGGAGATGGTATGGGATCCACCAAAACCTCCTCCTCCTGCTGCTCCAGGCTGATGGTAGAGGCTGGTGACAACGCCCTGTGCCTGTTGCTGCCCTGCTGTTGTTGACTTTGAAGCAGGAGCTCCAGCAGCCGCTCCATACGGTCAATACGCCCTTCACCCTGAACACTCAGGTGGTCGGAGTCCTCCGGCTCTGAAAAGAAAACCGGGCTCCTATCATCGGCCCGCACCTCATCGAGGCCCTGCCGGTGCCGGTAGTTATCGCTAACAGCCGCCGAGGCGAAACTGCGCGATTCCCGCGCGGGCGTGTTCAACCGCCTCCGTTTAGCGGGAGCTGAAGCCGCTGCCACTAAGGGCACTTGCGGTGTGGTGTCGGCACCAGCCGAAGCATGGCTGCCTGAAGCCCACGCAGGCTTGCCGGCTGCCCACATCGTGGACCTTGCCGACGCATGGTCTCGCCCACCCATCCATGGGGGGCTCGGCGACCGTGACAAGACCCGACTCAACCGACCCGTCCCGGCGTCGAGAGTCGGGGTGTGCCGGCTGGACCTCACAGCCGCCCCGGGTCTCGCCCTGGAACCTGACCGCTCCTCCGTGTCAGGCAATGCCTTAGCCCTGGTAGGGTTAGGCTTCTGGGCTCCTGCCCTTCCCCTACTCGGAGGGCTGAGTGGAACAGGCCGTGCAGCCGCACGCACCCTGCTCGAGGTCGCCAGCGAGCCCGCTGACGACCTGACTGCCATGGCAGGGTCCTCCTGCTCTGGCGGCACACCACACTCCTCCTCGTCGAACTCCTCCGAGCTGTGGTGTGCTGGCGGATCTGGACCTGTAACCACAGGGCTTACCCACATCTCCGCCTGAGTCCCGGCCTGCGTTGCAGGTACTGCCGATGGTAAAGGCCCCGGAACTGTTGACCGGCGAACTCGTCCTGACGTCCTCCGGCCCTTGGAACTCCCATCCATGTCCTTGCTGCAAGACATAACCAACAACAAGGACCACCAACTAAAGGTAGAATACTCACCTCCGTGGCCCCTAATGAAGGGCTGGCGAGGAGCGCGCTCCACCGCCAGCCGTCGCAGCAACGCGGTACGACGATATGTCGAGCATGCGCGCCGGCGGGCTCTTCACGAAGTCACTCACGTGACTCCGAAATGAAATTCCACAGATTCACAACTCTCTGGGTAAAAAGGTTTTTCCTCATCTACGTTCTAAATGGCCTCCCCCTTATTCTTAAACTGTGGCCCCTGGTTCTGGACTCCCCCAACATCGGGAACACGTTTCCTGCCTCTAGTGTGTGCAATCCCTTAATAATCTTATATGTTTCAATAAGATCTGCTCTCATCCTTCTAAATTCCAGAGTATACACGCCCAGCCACTCCATTCTATCAACATATAACAACATATCGTAACATAACTTTATAAGAACACAATAAAATAGGAGCAGGAATAGACTACGAGGCCTCTCAAGCCTGCCCTACCATTCAATGAGATCATGGTTGATTTATGCTGGCCTCAACTCTTATCAGTGCTACTCCTCCATTTATCTCAATTCCTCAATCTTTCAAAGATTTGCTTGCGGCTGCCTTAAATATATCTCATGACCTGGCCTCCACCGCTCCCAGAGCCAAAAGGTGCTGGAGATCCATTACTCGCCAAGAGAATAAATTTCCCTGCACCTTATTTTTGGATTACAGTTATATCCTCTTGTTCATCATTAGTGAAGACATATCAACATTAACTCTGCCAAGTCCACTCAGGATCTTGTATTGAAACAACTACTGCTTGGGGAACTCAGTAGTTCAAGCAGCATCTTGAGGGAAACAAATGGTTGACATTTCAGATGGAGTTCCTACACAGCAGGATCGCAGAGCAATTTGTTTCTTGCTCTGGATTCCAGCAACTTGCACTCTCTTGTATCTCCATTCGGATTTTGCATATTTTAATACGTGCATTCCTCATTCTCCCAAACACCAAGACTCAATCTGTCTAGCCTCCCTCGATAGGAAAATCTCTCATCCCAGGGATAATCCTGATGAATCGCTTTTGTTCTGTCCCCTATGCTAGCACATCCTTTTTTGGATGCGAAGACAAATCCGATCATAATTTTCAGTTGTGGCCTCAACAACACCTTGTTGAACAAAAAGTAACTTTTCTCAAAAGCCAAACCCTTCACAATAAAGGCCAACCTGCTGCTTGCTTTCTTAACTACATATTGGACCTGAATGCTATTTTTATTTTGCAATTTGTGAACCAGAAGACCAAAATCCCTTTGGATTTCACTCAATTACAGCCCTTCTCGTGCAAGATAATAATGGTCTTATGAATCCTTTTATTTCCTTTAACCAATTCTCAATCAGAAAGAAAATGGAGAACAAGAATAAATGCATCATGAATAATGCAGTGCTGCAAATAGATTTTTCTCTCCTAGTATTTACAATCGTAATCCAGTTAATAGGACACTAGCTATTTAGCAAGATTGATGTAACAAGTAATGCCTGGGTACGGTTCATGAGCAGAAAGTTTTGAATGCATTTTTTTCTGGAGAGTCTGACAGCGCCTGGATATTTTTGTTTAATGTTGAGGGTGAAGAACTGAGACAGACTCACTAAGATGACATGAGCTTTAAGCAGGTATTTCTGTACATTCCTGGGGTTTCTGTAAATTGCATGCAAATGTTATGACACAACATTGTTACCAGACAAGGATTATACTTAACAAGGTAAACAAGGGAGACCCTTCTGAAGAAGGGCCTCGACACAAAACGTCCATCACCCATCACTTCTCTCTAGAGATGCTGCCTGTCCCTCTGAGTTACTCCAGCATTTTTTGTCCATCTTTGGTGTGAACCAGCGACTGCAGTTCCTATGTACACATTTGGCCTGCTTAACAAGGTAGTAGTTTTTAAACAACAGTCACAGATTTCCAGCCAATAATTAACCCAATCCATTGTTCTCTTTATAGAAAGTAAACTAAATATTAATTACAAATGTACAATTAAATTGCAGATTTTACAGGATTTCTTACTCTTTCAGACTTTCAGAAAAGTGCTAATGTGACCAATGCTTCACTTGTGTTTGACTTGGAGGTCAACTGGTTATTTGCTGCCACATTTGTAGCTTCTTCAAGCATGTGATTGGAGTCAGAATGGAGCCAATATCTATACTATTACTAAAAGTCTCATCTTAACCACTTCTTGTCTACCTTGTAAATACATTTTAGAAAAAGCCTTACCCTATATCGCTATGATTTTTTCTCCTCCAACCGCCCCAAGTTTTTTTTCCGATCAGTGAAATAATAAAAAAGTTATGAATATTTTAAAAATCGTGAGATCAGCTGATTGGTCTTCTCACCTGTCAGTCACCGTGATGAAGGTCAGGTCACTTCCAGGGCCCCAGGAGAATAAAGACCCAGAGGCCAGACGTGTCAGTCACTCCGGAAGACCGTGAGTGAGAGTTGAGTCCAGAACTGTGATTTTACGCTATGTGTGAACTGAACTGAACTGCGTCTGTGCCGTGCTGATTGAACTGTGCCTGCCCCGTGAGTGAATTAAACTGCCTGCCCCGTGAGTGAATTAAACTGTGCCTGCCCCGTGAGTGAATTAAACTGCCTGCCCCGTGAGTGAATTAAACTGTGCCTGCCCCATGAGTGAATTAAACTGTGCCTGCCCCGTGAGTGAATTAAACTGTGCCTGCCCCGTGAGTGAATTAAACTGCCTGCCCCGTGAGTGAATTAAACTGCCTGCCCCGTGAGTGAATTAAAATGCCTGCCCCGTGAGTGAATTAAACTGTGCCTGCCCCGTGACTGAATTAAACTGCCTGCCCCGTGAGTGAATTAAACTGCCTGCCCCGTGAGTGAATTAAACTGCCTGCCCCATGAGTGAATTAAACTGCCTGCCCCATAAGTGAATTGAACTGTGCCTGCCCCGTGAGTGAATTGAACTGTGCCTGCCCCGTGAGTGAATTAAACTGCCTGCCCCGTGAGTGAATTAAACTGCCTGCCCCGTGAGTGAATTAAACTGTGCCTGCCCATGACTGAATTAAACTGTGCCTGCTCTGTGAGTGAATTAAACTGCCTGCCCCGTGAGTGAATTAAACTGTGCCTGCCCCGTGAGTGAATTAAACTGTGCCTGCCCCGTGAGTGAATTAAACTGTGCCTGCCCCGTGAGTGAATTAAACTGCCTGCCCCGTGAGTGAATTAAACTGCCTGCCCCATGCTGATTGAACTGAGCCTGCCCCATGAGTGAATTGAACTGTGCCTGCCCTGTGAGTGAATTGAACTGCGCCTGCCCCGTTAGTGAACTGAATTGTTGGCCCTGCACTGTGCTTGACTTGAAATGAAATGGATTGAATTGGTGGCCCTGACTTGAAATGAAATGGATTGAATTGTTGGCCCTGCACTCTGCTTTACTTGAAATGGAATGGTATGAATTGTTGGCCCTGCACTCTGCTTGATTTGAAATGGAATGTATTGATTTGTTGGCCCTGCACTCTGCTTAAATCAAAGATCCCACTCACTCCGGAAGTCCTGCTCACTCCGGATGTCCTGCTCACTGGAGAGCTTGCGCTCAGCTGCGTGCGTACATTTAAGAGAGTTTTACTGTTATATGTATGTTGTGTGTGTGTGAGTGTGAGTCAGTGTGTGTGAGTCAGTGTGTGTGTGTGTGAGATGGAGGGTGGCTGTGAGTGTGTGATGGACAGTGTCTGTGTGTGGCTGTGAGTGTGTGATGGATTGTGTGTGAGTGTGTGTGTGCGTGAGATGGAGGGTGTCTGTATGTGTGTGGCTGTGTGTGTGTGGCTGTGTGTGTATGTGGCTGAGTGTGTATGTGGCTGAGTGTGTAATGGTGTGTGTGCATGTGTGTGTGTGTGTGTGTGTGATGGATTGTGTGTGTGTGTGTGAGATGGAGAGTGTGTGTGATGGAGGGTGTGCGTGTGTGTGTGCCTGATGGAGGGTGTGTTTGTGTGATGGAGCATGTGTGTGTGTGTGTGTGAGCCCACTAGCTGTGAGTCAACTGCCAGCCCACCAGCCACGAGTCAACTGCCAGCCCACCAGCCGTGAGTGAGTAAGTCAACTGCCAGCCCACCGTTGGCCAACCGGAAACAACTCATTTTTGCCCACAAGGCCCCCCTATTAGCCCAGAAACCAGTCCCTTTTGCCCAAAGTGCCATTATTAGCCAATGAGGAGCTTTTTGGCAAAAAAGGCTCATGCCTGGCTAGGAACAGTCCAAAAAAAGTGCCTTTCACTGAGATTTAACTCAAATTTGTAAAGAGTCCCTTTGGCCCATCATTCCTTTTCTAGTCCCTTCGGCCATCAGTAAATATTCACCCTGTAAGTATTAAACCTCACCCCAGTATTTTTCTCCCTCCTTTAATTGGCTCCCTGTGAGATCCACGCCAGGATAGACTTTCGTCCTTCATTGCTGTGATCTGTAGAACAAGATGAAAAATGGCTAAAATTGACTCTCCACCCGCTCCCCTTCTCTCTCGCACTCTCACCTGTTTTGGACAGAATTTCTGTCAGTTTCTGAGTTGCCAGCCTACCAGCCCTGCGTGACTGAGCTGCCAGCCCACCAGGCCTGAGTGACTGAGCTGCCAGCCCACCAGGCCTGAGTGACTGAGATACCAGGCCTGAGTGACTGAGCTGCCAGGCCTGAGTGACTGAGATACCAGGCCTGAGTGACTGAGCTGCCAGGCCTGAGTGACTGAGATGCCAGGCTTGAGTAACTGAGCTGCCAGGCCTGAGTGACTGAGCTGCCAGTCCTGAGTGACTGAGCTGCCAGCCCAAGAATCCATTTGGCCACAACGTCTATACTAGCCCTCTGGAAACCAGTCCCATAGGTCCACAACACCCATACTAGCTCTTCAGAAAGCCCCCCCCCCCCACCACCCCCGCTGGCCACAAATATTGGAATTGGTGGAGAGGTGGAATATTGCATTGGGGGAACAGCCCTCCGGTGTGAACATGGGACCCAACGAGTCCCACTTAGCGTAGTTTACTCTATTTTCCAGTCTCCAATAATTCTCCAGGGTAGGTGGGAATTTCATGGTAGTCAAAATCTGAGGAAAGACATCCTTGCCATAGAGGGGGTACAGAGAAGATTCACCAGACTGATTCCTGGGATGTCAGGACTTTCATATGAGGAAAGATTGGATAGACTCGGCTTGTACTCGCTGGAATTTAGAAGATTGAGGGGGGATCTTATAGAAACTTACAAAATTCTTAAGGGGTTGGACAAGCTAGATGCTGGAAGATTGTTCCCGATGTTGGGGGAGTCCAGAACAAGGGGTCACAGTCTAAGGATAAGGAGGAATTCCTTTAGGACCGAAATGAAGAAAACATTCTTTACACAGAGAGTGGTGAGTCTCTGGAATTCTCTGCCACAGAAGGTAGTTGAGGCCAGTTCATTGGCTATATTTAAGAGGGCGTTAGATGTGGCACTTGTGGCTAAAGGGATCAGGGGGTATGGAGAGAAGGCAGGTACGGGATACTGAGTTGGATGATCAGCCATGATCACATTGAATGGCGGTGCAGGCTCGAAGGGCCGAATGGCCTACTCCTGCACCTATTTTCTATGTTTCTATGTTTCAACCTCAAAACTGGCTATGACAACCAACCCTTGTGGATGTGGATCCTAGAGATCCACAAAACAACCAAACATCTTATCTACTAAGTAGTCAGATTTTTTTGAAGGACAATAGAGGCAAGTGGTCATGTCTTCATTTTCTATTCCGCTTCTTTTCTTCTCTTGGATTCTCTGATTCTGTTCACGCCTGTTAACACCTAGTGCTTACATGGATCTCGGAGAAGCAACAATCAACGATAAGCAGGGAGAAGAGCTTATTGGCTGAAACCCGTGGGAAAGGTGAGTCAGAGTCTTCGGCGAGGAGGCTGAGGAGAGGAGACTACGCAAAAAGCTGGAGAGGGCGCGACGCGGTGAACACATGACGGGTAAAATGAGACGGTGTGATGCTTGCAGGATGTGGGAGCCCAGGGACACGGATGGAGCCTCTGCCTGCTAGAACTTTGGAAAGTGCGTCCTGGTTCTATGCTGAAGGACTGTGTTAAAGAAAGAACTGCAGATGCTGGAAAATCGAAGGTACACAAAATGCTGGAGAAACTCAGCGGCTGCAGCAACATCTATGGAGCAAAGGAGACAGGCATTGTTTCGGGTCAAAACCCTTCTTCAGACTGATCCTGAAGATGGGTTTCAGCCCAAAACGTTGCCTATCTCCTTCGCTCCATAGGTGCTGCTGCTCCCGCTGAGTTTCTCCAACATTTTGTGTACCCTGCTGAAGGACTGTGTTGGGGCACTGGTGAAGCAGCTGGATGACCTAAGGGCCATCTAGGAAAATGAGAGTTTCTTGGACAGGACCTACAGTGAAGTGGTCATGCCAAGGATAGGGGAAAGAACGAAGGTCTGTGACTGAGGGAAAGGGTGGCAACTGTGGGCACCCAGGTGGCTATGCCTAATGAAAACAGGTATGCCCTCTTGGGAACTGTCGGGGGAGACGACGCTTCCAGTCTGAGCGGTGGACACGTCGGAGGCTCCAATCCTAGAGATGGGACTGGATTGGCAAGACCAACATCGGGCAGAGCCATAGTGGTGGGTGATTCCATTGTCCGAGGAGCGGTCAGGAGATTCTGTGGCGGCAGTCGAGATGCAAAGATGGTCTGTTGCCTTCCTGGTGCCAGGGTTCAAGATGTCATGAGCTGAATTTAGAACATCCTCGAGAGGGAAGGTGAACAGCCGGCAGTAGTTGTGCATGTAGGTACAAACGACATCGGAAAGAAGAGGAAGGAGGTTCTGCAATGTGAGTTCATAGAGTTATGAAGAAGACTAAATAGCAGGACTTCTAGAGTGGTTATCTCTGGATTGCTTCCAGTACCTGGTGCTAGCGAGGACAGGAACAGAGAGCTAGGGGATCTGAATGTGTGGCTGAGGGGCTGGTGCAAGGAGCAAGGATTTATAGACCACTGCGATCTCTTCTGGGGTAGGGGTGACCTGTACAAAAGGGACAGGTTACACATTAACTGGAGGGGGACTGACGTTCTGCAGGCAGGTTTGCTAGGGCTACACATGTGGGTTTAAACTAAATAGTGGGAGGGAGTGATTGACATATTGGGTGTATAAAGATGGAGTTGAAGGGGAAGTGAGTATAGGAAAAATTACACAAGATTCTCGAATTAATGTGAAGGCAAGTTCGAGAAGGGATAAGAGAGTAAGGTCAGGGCAAATTGCAAGCGGTGCGAGGGGGGAAGTGAATATAGAGGTCAAAGCGTTGTATATGAATGCGCGAAGTATAAGAAATAAAGTGGACAAGCTTGAGGCTCAGTTAGAAATTGGCAAGTATGATGTTATGGGAATTACAGAGACATGGCTCCAAGAGGGCCAGGGCTGGGAACTGAATATTCAAGGTATACCAATATTGTCTATTGGTATACCTCGTATCGAAAAGACAGACAGGTGGGCAAAAGGTAACTCTGTTGGTGAGGAATGAAATTCAGTCCCTTACAAGGGGTGACATTGAAACAGGAGATGTGGAGTCAGTATGGATAGAACTAAGGAATTTAAGGGTGAAAAGACTAATGGGACTTATCTACAGGCCCACAAACAGTAGCCTGGATATTGGGTGCAAGTTGAATCAGGAGTTAAAATTGGCATGTAGTAAAGGTAATGCTACGATTGTTATGGCAGATTTCAACATGCAAGTAGATTGGGAAAATCAGGTTGGTACTGGACCCCAAGAAAAGGTGTTTGTGGAGTGCCTCTGTGATGGATTCTTAGAGCAGCTTGTATTGGAAACTACCAGGGAGAAGGCAATTCTGGATTAAGTGTTATGTAATGAATCAGATTTGTTAAAGGAACTGGAGGAGGTACCATCAGGATGTAGTATGCTTAAGTTTAATCTACAATTGGAGAGGGAGAAGGGTAAATGGGAGGTGTCAGTGTTGAATAAAGGAGTCTATGGAGCCAAGGGCGACCGTGGCTGACAAGGGACGTCAGGGACAGTATAAAAATAAAGGAGGAGTACAATGTAGCAAAGATGAGCGGGAAGCAAGAGGTTTGGGTGATGTTTTAAGAGCAACAGAAGATAACTGTAGATGATATGTGTGTACACCACTCCCCCATAATCGAGTATAACTGTGACCTTCCCACCCCTAGCTCTCTCTCTAGTGTCCGTGACAGACCCCGTACAGCTAGGGCAGTGATGTGTGTGTTTCATTAATAAAGTAGTAGTAAAGATTTCTCTGTGTACGTGCATATTCTTTACATGGCGTCAGAAGTTTCTTATCCTGCGTCTCCTGTTTATCGGTTTTTGTTTCTTTAGTCCCAGTAACCCCCCCCCTGCATCGCGATGGCTTCTGCCTGTCGTACCTGACATCCTGATCTTTGATGCTGACATCGCTCACCGCTGGAACGTTTTCAGACGTGACTTTGAGCACTACATTACCATCCCTCACCCTGCGGTTGCCCCTGAGGTCAAAGCCTCTTTTCTGCTCAACTTGGCCAGTCCCGAAGCTCTGGAACGCTCGGAGTCGTTCATCTGCGGGGTCAATGAGAATGCCCAGGACCCGGTATGTCTACTTGCAAAGTTTACTGCGTTGTGTGACATCCCTACTAACTATATCCTGGAGCATTTCAAACTTTTCGGCCGCCGCCAAAACCCTGAGCAATCGGTCGACAATTTCATTGCTGCGTTGAGGCACCTGGCTCGCCGCTGCAGCCTGGATGCTTTAACCCCTGAGACTTTGACCCGGGACATTCTGGTCTATGGCCTCCGGGATGAGAAGCTGCGTTCTGAGCTCCTTCGCAAGCCTGATCTGACTTTTAACGAGGCTTTGCATGCCTCTCGCCTGGCAGAGGCTGTCTCCTCCGCCGTGTCACCGCCCGATCATGAGTTCCACGCGGTCAGTTTCGCCGGCCGCCAGTAGAGGGTAAGCCCTGCGCCCGGGTCCAGACCCCGTCACCGCACCGCACCGGGTGTCCTTCGCGATGAAAGACAAAGTCGAGACTACTCTTTGTGAAATGGTGACCATGGGCATCCTGAAGGAGGTGAGTGAGCCCACCCGGTAGGTCTCTACCATGGTCGTTGCTGCAAAGAAGGATAAGAGCGAACTACCAATCTGCATCAACCCAAAGGATCTGAACTTGGCCAGCATTACCCCATGCAAACCGTTGAAGATGTTGCTGCACAAGTCGGTCCAGCCACTGTGTTTTCGGTTCTCGACACCAAGAGCTCGTTCTGGCAGATACCACTTGATGAACGGTCTTCATACCTAACAACGTTCAGCACACCCTTTGGGAGGTTTCGTTTTCTCCGCATGCCATTCGGGATCAACTCTGCCAGTGAGGTGTTCCAAAGGACAATGGAACAACTGTTTGCCGGGCTCCCGTGTGCCGTCATTGTCGACGACTTCCTCGTCTATGGGAAGGATGCCACTGAGCACGACCATAACCTCTGCCAGGTTCTGGAACGAGCTCGGGAAGTCAACCTGAAGCTCAACCCAAAAAAATGCCAGTTTCGTGGTCCCTGCGGTCACCTATGTGGGACACGTCTTCACAGCATCGGGGCTGAAGCCCAACCTGCAGAAGACGGCCGCTATATCCGAGATGCCTGCACCTGCTGACGTGCTGGGCCTCCAGTATTTCCTGGGCATGGTCAACTACCTGGGGTTATTCATCCCTGACCTAAGCGAGCTGAGCGCTCCTCTGAGAGACCTGGTCAAGAAGGACACTGCCTGGGCCTGGTTCCCGCAACACCAGAAGGCTATTGACATTCTCAAATCCAGGTTGGTCAGCACCCCAACGCTAAAGTATTTCGACCTCCAGCGCCCCATCGTCCTCACATGCGATGCATCCAAGTTTGGCCTCGGGGCCGCCTGCTTGCAGCTCCACGACGGAGTACAACTGCCCGTGTCATACGCATCCCGTACGATGACTCCCGCCAAACAGCGCTATGCCCAAATCGAAAAAGAATTGCTGGCTGTTGTCTTTGCCTGCTCAAAGTTCAAGGACTATATATTCTGGGCACCTGTTTTTCTATTGAGATGGACCACCAACCTCTGGTTACCATCCTCAACAAGCCAATACACGTGGCCTCTTCTTGGCTTTAGCGCGTGATGCTTCAGCTACAACGGTTTACTTTCACTGTGGTTTATCGCAAAGGCAAGGACATGTTTGTTGCCGACACGCTGTCTCGGGCGCCTCTCGCATCCACCACTCGTCACCCCTACGAGGCGTCCGATTTGATAGTGCTCAACGTTAATTTCGTGCCCTCTAATCAGATGAAGTCCCTGGTCAAGCACACGGCGGCTGAAGCTTCGCTCCAACAGCTGGCCGCGGTTATCAAGCGGGGCTGGCCAGACCGCCGTTCCTCTCTGCCGGCTGCAGCGGTGCCTCATTTCCTGGTTCGTGACAAGCTGGGGCTGCGTGACGGTGTGATTGTGAAGGGGCACAAGGTGGTGGTGCCCGCAGCACTACGAGAACAATACTTTGAAACTGCTCATCGTGGCCATCCCGGGGCCGAAGCCACTTTTTCCATCGCTCAGAGCCATTTCTACTGGCCTGATATGGCTCGTTACTTCCGGGATAGGGTCTCCTCGTGCCCTACGTGCAACAGCCTCGCCCCGCAACAGCAGCGGCAGCCCCTCTTGCAGCAGCCTGCTCCCGACCTCCCCTGGTCTGCGCTGGCAACTGACATTTTCGAATGGCTCGGCAAACATTTTCTGGTGCTTGTCGACTCCTACTCCAGCTGGTTTGAGGTTGACCAGCTTCCCTCTCTATCTTCATCTGCTGTCATCGAAAAGCTGCGCCGCCACTTCGCTACTTTTGCGTCCCCGGTCAGCCTGCAGTTGGACAACGGCAGTCAATTCACCAGTGCTGAGTTCCGTGCTTTTGCTGATCGCTGGAATGTCCGTCACTACACCAGCAGCCCAGAGTACCCGCAAAGCAACGGCCTGGCTGAGCGCGCGGTCCGCAGTGCTAAAGGATTGCTGGAACGTTGTCGCTTGTCTCGCTCTGACATTTACCTAGCCCTCCTGAACCTCCGCAACATCT
Source organism: Raja brachyura (assembly GCA_963514005.1). The sequence goes on along the minus strand of OY740803.1, from coordinate 260,072 downwards.
CCCGTGACCATACCCTGGGTTCCCCAGCTCAGCGCCTCATGTCCCGTGTTACGCGGCCTCCGATCCCTGTGACACAGCAGTCGCTTGCTCCCTCCGTCCTTAAACCTGCCACGGTCCGGAAGCACATTGCCCACAAACACCGTATCCAGAAGCGCTCCCGTGACAAGTCCTGCCGTGTCCTCCGTCCTCTCTTTCCTGGCCAGGTCGTCCGCATGCGGTCTGCCTCCGGCCACTCTAGACTCGCCGTTGTTGTTGGTTCTGCTGGTTCCCCTCATTCATACCTGGTCAACCACGATGGCATGATCTACCGGAGGTCTCGTCAGCACCTCCCGCTTGTGAATGAGCCTCGTCCCCCTCCGGCTGCTCCGTATGCCCCCCCGGTGCCGCACCTGCCGTCTCGTCCCGTGCCCACCTTGCCCAGTCCTCCTCCCTCTCGGCCCTCTCCGGTGCATCCTCCCGCTGTGCTCCCTGGTTCTCCGGCCTTCTCGTCTCCCCCCTCTGTCCCCTCCGCTGCTTCCGTCACCCCAGGGTTCTCCTGTCAGGGGCTCCCCTCCTGCCCGGGCGCCGGTCCCTCTCATTCCCGTTGGGGGAGGAGGTGATGGCAAGGTTCGGACCCGGTCTGGTCGCCTTGTCAAGCCTCCAGATCGTTATGGTGATTACGTGTGATTTTATGTTCTTGCATTACTGATGTTTACTCTCCCTTAGAGCATGAGACGTGGTCGCCTTGTCACTGTTCCTTGTTTTGTTTTTATAGAGGAAGGATGTAGATGATATTTGTGTACTCCATTCCCCCATAATCGAATATAACTGTGACCTTCCCACCCTTAGCTCTCTCTCTAGTGTTTGTGACAGACCACGTACAGCTAGGGCAGTGATGTGTGTGTTTAATTAATAAAGTAGTAGTAAAGATTTCTCTATGAACGCGCATGTTCTTTACAATAACTAAAAAGAAAAGATGAGGTATGAAGGTAATCTAGCCAAGAATATAAAGGAGGATAGTAAAAGCTTCTTTAGGTATATGAAGAGGAAAAAATTAGTTAAAACCAAAGTTGGACCCTTGAAGACTGTTAAAGGTGAATTTATTTTGGGGAACAAGGAATTGGCAGATGAGTAAAAGAGATGCTTTGGATCCGTCTTCACTAAGGAGGACACAAACAATCTTCATGATATACTAGTAGCTAAAGGATCTGAGGAACTGCTGGAAATCCACATTTTTGATGCATTGGGTAGACTGATGGGACTGAAGGCTGATAAATCCCCAGGGCCTGATGGTCTGCATCCCAGGGTTCTTAAGGAAGTGGCTCTAGAAATCATGGATGCATTGGTGATAATTTTCCAATGTTCTATAGATTCAGGATCAGTTCCTGTGGATTGGAGGGTAGCTAATGTTATCCCACTTTTTAAGAAAGGTGGGAGAGAGAAAACAGGGAATTATAGACCAGTTAGCCTGATGTCGGTGGTGGGGAAGATGCTGGAGTCAATTATAAAAGATGAAATAGCTGCACATTTGAATAGCAGTAACAGGATCGGTCTGAGTCAGCATGGATTTACAAAGGGGAAATCATGCTTGACTAATTTTCTGGAGATTTTTGAGGATGTAACTAGGAAAATGGACAAGGGAGACCCAGTGTACCTGGACTTTCAGAAAGCATTTAATAAGGTCCCAAACAGATTAGTGCGCAAAATTAGGGCACATGATATTGGGGGGGGGGTAGAGTGGATGGATAGAAAATTGGTTGTCAGACAGGAAACAAAGAGTAGGGATTAACGGTTCCCTTTCAGAGTGGCAGGCAGTGATTAGTGGGGTACCGCAAGGCTCGATGCTGGGACCGCAGCTATTTACAATATACATCAATGATTTAGATGAAGGGATTCAAGATAACATTAGCAAATTTGCAGATGACACAACGCTGGGTGGAGTGTGAACTGCGAGGAGGATGTTATGAGAATGCAGGGAGACTTGTACAGGTTGGATGAGTGGGCAGATGCATGGCAGATGCAGTTTAATGTGGATAAATGTGAGGTTATCCACTTTGGTAGCAAAAACAGGAAGGCAGATTACTTCTAAATGGTGTCAAGTTGGGAAAAGGGGAAGTACAATGGGATTTGGGGGTCCTTGTCCAATGAAAGTAAGCATATACGTACAGCAGGCAGTGAAGAAAGCGAATGGTATGTTGGCCTTTATAACAATAGGAGTTGAGTATAGGAGCAAAGAGATCCTTCTGCAGTTGTATCGGGCCCTAATGAAACTGCACCTGGAGTATTGTGTGCAGTTTCGGTCCCCTAATTTGAGGAAGGACATTCTTGGTATTGAGGAAATGCAGCGTAGGTTTACAAGGTTAATTCTCGGGATGGCGGGACTGTCATATGCTGGGAGAATGGAGCGGAGTTTAGAAGGATGAGAGGGGATCTTATCGAAACATATAAGATTATTAAGGGTTTGGACACGCTGGAGGCTTGAACCATGTTCCTGATGTTGAGGGAGTCCAGAAACAGGGAGCCCAGTTTACGAATAAGGGGTAAGCCATTTAGAACGGAGATGATGAAACACCTTTTCTCACAGAGAGTTGTGAGTCTGTGGAATTCTCTGCCTCAGCGGGCAGTGGAGGCCGATTCTCTGGATACGTTCAAGTAAGAGCTAGATCGGGCTCTTAAAGATAGCGTAGTCAGGGGATATGGGGAGAAGGCAGGAACGGGGTACTGATTAGAGATGATCAGCCATGATCACATTCAATGGGCTGAATGGCCTACTCCTGCACCGATGTCTATTGTCTATTGTCAATTGCTTCTCTTGGAATGTACAAAATATAGTTTTGTTTTGATGCATTTACATTTTCAAATGATTTTTGCATTCTCTTCATATATGGGTCTTCCAGGCCAAAACTAAAATCCACCTTCAGTTGTCTTGTCATTTTGGTCAACATTGCACCATTGTAAAGTCTCTCTGGTATCTTCAATGGATGAAATTGGACAACTCATCCATTGTTCCTCAGTGCTTTGATCCACCATGGCTCTTCAAGAACTGTCTGATGAAGTAACTCTGCAGCATGTATATCAAGTTGGTTATTACACAATTATTTTAATTTTGGAACATTTACATTTTGGTCCCCAGTTTGCATCATGCAGACTTGTTACTTTTGAAGTTCATCTGTTGGCCATCTTTAGCCTCTGAACTTGTTGTATTACTATATCTGTCACTGCACTGATTTCAAGGTCAATGAATGCAAGCTCTTGCATTTGTGAACAAGGTCTGAAAGTTGAATACTAAGAGAACATTCAAAAACATCCTGGGATTTACCGACATTAACTGGCATGGAATATTCTCAACAAACAAAGCTCTGTGATTCCTTCATCATATGTTACTAATGGGTTGCCGCAAACCCCAGTGCTGGGACTCCAGTTATTTACAATATATACTAGACTAAGTGGGACCCACCTCTCCACCATAGAAACATAGAAAATAGGTGCAGGAGGAGGCCATTCGGCCCTTCGAGCCAACACCGCCATTCATTGTGATCATGGTTGATCGTCCCCTATCAATAACCCGTGCCTGCCTTCTCCCCATATCCCTTGATTCCACTAGCCCCTAGAGCTCTATCCAACTCTCTCTTAAATCCATCCAGTGATTTGGCCTCCACTGCCCTCTGTGGCAGGGAATTCCATAAATTCACAACTCTCTGGGTGAGAACATTTTTTCTCAGCTCAGTCTTAAATGACCTCCCCTTTATTCTAAGACTGTGACCCCTGGTTCTGGACTCGCCCAACATTGGAAACATTTTTCCTGCATCAAGCTTCTCCACTCCTTTTATAATTGTATATGTTTCTATAAGATCCCCCCTCATCCTACTAAACTCCAGTGAATACAAGCCTAGTCTTTTCAATCTTTCCTCATGTGACAGTCCCGCCATCCCAGGGATCAATCTCGTGAACCTACGCTGCACTGCTGCAATCACAAGGATGTCCTTCCTCACATTAGGAGACCAAAACTGTACACAATACTCCAGATGTGGTCTCACCAAACCCTATACAACTGCAGAAGAACCTCTTTACTCCAATACTGAAATCCTCTTGTTATGAAGGCCAACATACCATTAGCTTTCTTCACTGCCTGCTGTACCTGTAAACCAACTTTCAGTGACCGGTGTACAAGGACACCCAGGTCTTGCTGCACCTCCCCGTTACCTAACCTAACCCCATTGAGATAATAATCTGCCCCCTTGTTTTTGCCGCCAAAGTGGATAACCTCACATTTACCTATAATATACTGCATCTGCCATGCATCTGCCCACTCACTCAACCTGTCCAGGTCACCCTGCAACCTCCTAACATCCTCTTCACAGTTCACACTGCCACCCAGCTTTGTGTCATCCGCAAACTTGCTAGTGTTGCTCCTAATTCCCTCTTCCAAATCATTAATATATATGGTAAACAATTGCGGCCCCAACACCGAGCCTTGCGGCACTCCACTCGCCACTGCCTGCCATTCTGAAAAGGACCCGTTCACTCCTACTCTTTGCTTCCAGTCTGCCAACCAATTTTCTATCCATGTCAACACACTATCCCCAATACCATGTGCTCTAATTTTAGTCACCAGTCTCCCGTGCGGGACCTTATCAAAGGCTTTCTGAAAGTCTAAATACACTACATCCACTGGCACCCCTTCATCTAATTTACTTGTCACATCCTCAAAAAATTCCAGAAGATTAGTCAAGCATGATTTCCCTTTCATAAATCCGTGTTGACTTGGACTAATCCTTTTACAGCTATCCAAATGCCCCATTATTACCTCTTTAATAATTGACTCCAGCATCTTTCCCACCACTGAAGTCAGGCTAACTGGTCTGTAATTCCCCGTATCCTCCCTCGCTCCTTTCTTGAAAAGTGGGATAACTTTAGTTATCCTCCAAACCACAGGAACTGATCCTGAATCTATTGAACATTGGAAAATGATCACCAATGCGTCCACTATTTCTGGAGCCACCTCCCTGAGGACCCTGGGATGCAGACCATCGGGCCCAGGGGATTTGTCATCCTTCAGTCCCATTAGCCCACCTAATACTATTTCTCGCCTACTGAAAATTTATTTCCATTCCTCTACCCCAGTTCCTCAACACCAATTCCAATATTGGTGGCCAGTGGGGGGAGAGAGGGGGCTTTCTTGAGCGCTGGAATGGATGTTGTGGGCTGAAGGGACTGGTTTCCAGAGGGCTAGTATGGACATTGTGGGCGAAATGGATTATTGGGGTGACAGCTCACTCAAGCCTGATGTGCTGGCAACTCACTCACGGCTGGTGGGCTGGCAGTTCACTCACGGCTATTGAAATTCCAGTTCAAGCAGGGTGCAAGGCCACCAAATTTAAGTGCAGTTTCAGACCACTTCAAGCAGGGTGCAAGGCCACCAAATTCAAATGCGGTTCCTAACATTTCAAGCAGGGTGCAAGGCCACCAAATTTAAGTGCAGTTTCAGACCACTTCTAGCAGGGTGCAAGGACACCGAATTCAAGTGCAGTTTAGTACCACTTCAGGCAGGGTGCAAGGCCAACAAATTCAAGACAGTTTCATTCCACTTCAAGCAGGGTGCAAGGCCAACATATTCAAGTGCAGTTTCATGCCACCAAGCAGGGTGCAAGGCTACCAAATTCAAGTGCAGTTTCCTACCACTTCAAGCAGGGTGCAAGGCCACTTCAAGCAAGGTCACCAAATTCAGGTGCAGTTTCCTACCACTTCAAGCAGGGTGCAAGGCCACCAAACACAAGTGCAATTTCCTACCATTTCAAGCTGGGTGCAGGGCCACCAAACTGAAAAGCAGTTTCCTACCACTTCAACCAGGGTGGAAGGCCATCAAACTCAAGTGCAGTTTTATGCCACATCAAGCAGGGTGCAAGGCCACCAAATTCAAGTGCAGTTTCACACCATCAAGCAGGATGCAAGGCCACCAAATGCAAATGCAGTTTCATGTCACTTCAAGGAGGATACAAGGCCACCAAATTCAAGTGTATTTTGTGCCATTTCAAGCTGGGTGCAAGACCACCAAATTCAAATGCAGTTTCATGCCATTTCAAGCAGGGTGTATGGCCACCAAATTCATGTGCAGTTTCATACCACTTCAAGCAAGGCCACCAAATTCAGGTGCAGTTTCCTACCACTTCAAGTAGGGTGCAAGGCCAACAAATTCAAGTGCAGTTTCATGCCACTTCAAGCAGGGTGCAAGGCCAACATATTCAAGTGCAGTTTCATGCCACTTCAAGCAGGGTGCAAGGCCACCAAATGCAAGTGCAGTTCCATGCTATTTCAAGCAGGGTGCAAGGCCACCAAATTCAAGTCCAGTTTCATGCAATTTCAAGCCGGGTGTAAGGACACCAAATTCAAGTGCAGTTTCAGAACATTTCAAGCAATGTGCAAGTCCACCAAACTCAAGTGCTGTTTCATCACACTTCAAGCAGGTGCAAGGCCACCAAATTTGTGCAGTTTTGTACTATTTTAAGCAGGGTGCAAGACCACCAAATTAAGCTGCAGTTTCATGCCACTTCAAACAGGGTGCAAGGCCACCAAATGCAAGTGGAGTTTCATGTCACTTCAAGCAGGGTGGAAGGCCACCAAATTCAAGTGCATTTCCATGCCAATTCAAGCATGCAAGGCCACCAAATTCAAGTGCAGTTTCATACCACTTCAAGCAGGATGCAAGGCCACCAAATTCAAGTGCAGTTTCATGCCATTTCAAGCTGGGTGTAAGGCCACCAAATTCAAGTGCAGTTTCATAGCACTTCGAGCAAGGCCACCAAATTCAGGTGCAGTTTTCTACCACTTCAAGAAGGGTGCAAGGACACCAAACACAAGTGCAATTTCCTACCACATCAAGCTGGGTGCAGGGCCACCAAACTAAAGAGCAGTTTCCTACCACTTCAACCAGGGTGCAAGGCCATCAAACTCAAGTGCAGTTTCATGCCACTCAAGCAGGGTGCAAGGCCACCAAATTCAAGTGCAGTTTCATGCCATCAAGCAGGGTGCAAGGCCACCAATTTCAAGTGCAGTTTCATGCCAATTCAAGCAGCAAGCAAGGTCACAAAATTCAAGTGTAGTTTCATACCATTCCAAGCAGGGTGCAATGCCACCAAATTCAAGTGCAGTTTCATAACACAGCAAGCAAGGTCCAAGTCCACCAAACCCAAGTGAAGTTTCATACCATATCAAGCAGGGTGCAAGGCCCCTGAATTCAAGTGCAGTTTCCTACCACTTCATGTAGGGTGCAAAGCCACCAAATTTAAGTGCAGTTTCCGACCACCAAGCAGGGTGCATGGCCACCAAAGTCAATTGCAGTTTCATGCCACTTCATGCAGGATGCAAGGCCACCAAATGCAAGTGCAGTTTCATGCCACTTCAAGGAGGATGCAAGGCCACCAAATTCAAAGTAAGCTTTTGGTGTGCTGGCCTTTATAAATCAGAGCATTGAATATAGGAGTAGGGAAGTAATGTTAAAATTGTACAAGGCATTGGTAAGACCAATTCTGGAGTATGGTGTACAATTTTGATCGCCTAATTATAGGAAGGATGTCAACAAAATAGAGAGAGTACAGAGGAGATTTACTGGAATGTTGCCTGGGTTCCCGCAACCAAGTTACAGAGAAAGGTTGAACATGTCAGGTTTTTATTCTTTGGAGTGCAGAAGGTTAAGGGGGGACTTGATTGAGGTCTTTAAAATGATGAAAGGGATAGACAGAGTTGACGTGGATAAGCAAGACTTCAAGCAGGGTGCAAGGCCACCAAATTGAAGTGCAGTTTAATACCACTTCAAGCTGGGTGCAAGGCCACCAAATTGAAGTGCAGTTTCATGCCACCAAGCAGGGTGCAAGGCCGCCAAATGCAAGTGCAGTTTGATGCTATTTCAATCAGGGTGCAAGGCTACCAAATGCAAGTGCAGTTTCATGCTTTTTCAAGCAGGGTGCAAGGACACCAAATTCAAGTACAGTTTCAGACCATTTCAAGCATGGTGCAAGGCCACCAAATTCAAGTGCAGTTAACGACCACTTCAAGAATGGTGCAAGGCCACCAAATTAAAGTGCAGTTAATGACCACTTCAAGCAGGGTGCAAGGCCACCAAATTCAAGTTTAGTTTCATACGACTTCAAGCAGGGTGCAAGGCCACCAAATTGAAGTCCACTTTCATGCCACCAAGCAGGGTGCAAGGCCACCAAATTCAAGTGCAGTTTCATACTACTTCTAGCAGGGTGCAATGCCATAAAATTCAAGTGCAGTCTCATACCACTTCAAGCAGGAAGCAAGGCCACCAAATTGAAGTGCAGTTTCATACCACTTCAAGCAGGGTGCAAGGCCACTAAGTTGTAGTGCAGTTTCCTTCCACTTCAATCATGGTGCAAGGCCACCAAATTCAAGTGCAGTTTCGAGCCACTTCAAGCAGGATGGAGGGCCACCAAACCCAAGTACAGTTTCCTACCACTTCAAGCAGGGTGCAAGGCCACCAAATTCAAGTGCAGTTTCATACCACTTCAAGCAGGGTGCAGGTCCACCAAACTCCAGTGCAGTTTGATATCACTTCAAGCAGGGTCAAAGTCAACCAATTTCAAGTGAAGTTTCATTTCAAGTAGGGTGCTAGGCCACCAAACTCTAGTGCAGTTTCCTACCACTTCAAGCAGGGTGCTCCACCACAAAATTCAAGTGCAGTTTCATGCCACTTCATGCAGGGTGCAAGGCCACCAAATGCATGTGCAGTTTCATGCCACTTCAAGTAGGGTGCAAGGCTACCAAATGCAAGTGCAGTTTCATGCCATTTCAAGCAGGGTGCAAGGCCATCAAATTCAAGTGCAGTTTCATACCACTTCAAGCAGGTTGAAGACAACCAAATTCAAGTGCAGTTTCCTACCACTTCAAGCAGGGTGCTCCACCACCAAATTCAAGTGCAGTTTCATGCCACTTCATGCAGGGTGCAAGGCCACCAAATGCATGAGCAGTTTCATGCCACTTCAAGTAGGGTGCAAGGCCACCAAATGCAAGTGCAGTTTCGTGCCATTTCAAGCAGGGTGCAATGCCACCAAATTCAAGTGCAGTTTCATACCACTTCAAGCAGGGTGCAAGGCCACCAAATTCAAGTGCAGTTGCATACCTTTTCAAGCAGGGTGCAAGGCCACCGCATTCAAAATGCAGTACTATTTCAAGCAGTGTGAAACCAACATAAAACCACACACAACCCAAAGTAAACATCACACTCACAGTTCAGTCGACATTCAGTGTGATCAGTTGATTCACAGCTCAGACAGAGTCATGACCTCTCCCTCCCCCATCTTGCAGAGACTGAACCACACCCACACTTCTGGGTTTTATAATCCCTCCCCCCTCCCACCGGAAGGGGCATGGCCTTCATGGCGTGATTGACAGGAGAGAGATTCTCAACATTTTTTAAACACTAATAACACTTTTATTTTTCATTGATGGGAAAATCAATATACAGTGCAAACAGGAAGTTGGTTTAGACTTTTACTCATTTGCCATTGCAAACCAACTGCGACCAACCATTTTGTTGCGCTTAATTGCAAACCAACCATCACCAACCATTTGCTGCGATTTATTGAAAAGCAACCACCACCAACCATTTGCTGCGCTTTATTTCAACCAACCACCACCAACTATTTGCTGTGCTTTTTCAAACCAGCCACCACCAACCATTTGCTGTGCTTTATTTCAAACCAATCACTACCAAAAATCTGCTGTGCTTTTTCAAACCAACCACATTTTCATTTTTAAACCACATAAAGGGCACTTGAGGTCAGTAAAACCACACTCATAGTTTAGTAGACATGTGTTCAGTGCTATTCACAGCTCAGAATGAGAGACATGACCCTCTCGCTCCCCATCTTGCAGAGACTGATTGAGGCACTCAAAACTTCTGGGTATATAGTCCCTCCGGAATGGGCGTGGCCTTCAGGAGAGAAAATCTCAACATTTTTTAAACACTAATAACTCTTTTATTTTTAATCAATGGGAAAAACCCTCTTGTCTTGCGCAGCGGAGGGGTACTCTGAGTAAGATGGCCAAAAATCACAGCCGTATGTCGCAGCGTTTTTTCTAAAAACAATATACAGAACAACAGGAAGTGGTCACGATCAGACTTTTAGTAATATAGATTAACAATCTAGATGAGGGAATTAAATGTAATATCTCCAAGTTTGTGGATGATACAAAGCTGGTTGGCAATGTGAGCTGCGAGGAGGATGCTATGAGGCTGCAAGGTGACTTGGATAAATTGGATGAGTGGGCAGATGCATGGCAGATGCAGTATAATGTGGATAAATGTGAGGTTATCCACTTCGATGGCAAGAACAAGAAGGCATATTATTATCTGAATGGTGTCAGATTAGGAAAATGGGAGGTGCAACAAGACCTGAGCGTCCTTGTACATCAGTCACTGAAAGTAAGCATGCAGGTACAGCAGGCAGTGAAGAAAGCAAAGGGCATGTTGGCCTTCATAGCGAGAGGATTTGAGTTTAGAAGCAAAGAGATCCTACTGCAGTTGTACAGGGCCTTGGTGAGGCCACACCTGGAGTTTTGTGTGCAGTTTTGGTCTCCTAATTTGAGGAAGGACGTTCTTGCTATTGAGGGAGTGCAGCATAGGTTCACCAGGTTAATTCCTAGGATGGCAGGACTGACATATGATGAAAGAATGGGGCGACCGGGCTTGTATTCACTGGAATTTAGAAGGGTAGGAGTGGATCTTATATAAACATATACAATTCTTAAGGGATTGGACAGGCTAGATGGAGGAAAAATGTTTCTGATGTTGGGGGAGTCCAGAACCAGGGGTTACAGTTTAAGAATAAGGGGTAGGCCATTTAGTACTGAGATGAGGAAAAACTTTATCACCCAGAGAGTAGTGAATCTGTGGAATTCTCTGCCACAGAAGGCAGTGGAGGCCAATTCACTGGATGTTTTCAAGAAAGAATAAGATTTAGCTCTAGGGGCTAATGGAATCAAGGGATATGGGGAAAAAGCAGGAACGGGGTACTGATATTGGATGATCTGCCTTGATCATGTTGAATGGTGGTGCTGGCATGAAAGGCCATATGGCCCACTCCTGCACCTATCAATCCAGGAAACATAGAAACTTGTGCATTGTCAAGTCTGACTGGGTACCCAGTAGTTCTTTTTCCATTGAGAACCAATGTTTCTTTACAATGTTTCCTTAGATTCACAGACACAGAACCTAGAATCATGAAGACCCTTGAAAAAGTGCTGGCCCACCTGAAAAATATCACAAACCCCCTGCTGGACCCCCTGCAGTTTGTGATCTTTTTCAGGTGGGCCAGCACTTTTTCAAGGGTCTTCATGATTCTAGGTTCTGTTGGCTGTGAAGGAAGCTGCAGACAGGAAGTGGAACAGCTGGCGTCCTGGTGCAATCGCAACAACCTGGAGCTCAATACTCTTAAGACAGTGGAATTGATTGTAGACTTTAGGAGAGCTCCCCCTCCCCTCTCCCCACTCACCATCAACAACACCATAGTCACACCTATGGAGTCATTTAAGTTCTTTGGAACCATCATCTCCAGGAATGTTAAATGGGAAGCCATCATCAACTCCAGAGTCAAAAATGCCCAACAGAGGATGTACTTCCTGCGGCAGCTGAGAAAACACAATCTGCCTCAGGCAATGAAGGTCCAGGTTTATACTGCCATCAAAGTGTCTGTCCTTGCCTTCTCCATCATGGTCTGGTTTGGCTCAGTTCGATCAGCTGAGAAGGTTATTGGCTGCAACCTTCCCCCCATCGATGAACTGTACACTGCAAGGGCCAGGAAGTGAGCGGGTAATACCATCTCTGACCCCTCTCACCCTGGCCACAAACTCTTTGAAGCACTTCCCTCTGGAAGGCGACTCCAGACTGACAAAGTCACAACAGCCAGACATAGAAACATAGAAAATAGATGCAGGAATAGGCCATTCGGCCCTTTGAGCCTGCACTGCCATTCAATGTGATCATGGCTGATCATCCAACTCAGTATCCTGTACCTGCCTTCTCTCCATACCCCCTGATCCCTTTAGTCACAAGGGCCACATCTAACGCCCTCTTAAATATAGCCAATGAACTTGCCTCAACTACCTTCTGTGGCAAAGAATTCCACAGACTCACCACTCTCTCTGTGAAAAATGTTTTCCTCATCTCTGTCCTAAAGGAATTCCCCCTTATCCTTAGACTGTGACCCCTTGTTCTGGACCTCCCCAACATCGGGAACAATCTTCCTGCATCTAGCCCGTCCAACCCCTTAAGAATTTTGTAAGTTTCTATAAGATCCCCCCTCAGTCTTCCAAATTCTAACAAGTACAAGCCAAAAACATAAAAACAGTTTTTTTTCCATGAGCAGTAAGTAGCTCTACTCATTAGCCAAAAATTTGTAACCTCCTTTTGCTCTGGTATTTTATTTCATTCTTCACATGTTTCAATTATAATGTTTTATTTTTAATTGTCTACTGTATATCGTGTTGTTACTTGCGAGCAAAGCACCAAGGCAAATTCCTTGTATGTGTACATATTTGGCTAATAAAATGTATATAATAAATATAATAAAATGTTAAATTAAATTCAAGTCAGTTAAAATTTTGTGGATCAGGATAGAACAGTGATGGAAATGACACAAAGTGCTGGAGTAACTGAGCAGGTCTGGCAGCATCTCTTGAAAACATTGATAGGAGATGTTTCATCCAATCTAGCTTACTATTGTCCATACATTTGGTACACTCACATCCTCTTCTCCACTGCAGTTTCACGGTTCTTTATTTAGTTGAGTGTCTATTTAATTGAATAGCTTCACACAGATTTCAATAGCTGCAGAAAGGCTTGTCTTTGTTCTACATGTAGCTCTGCACAATAGTTCAACAGGCTTATACCAACCTAGAAAGTAAGCAATCTGATGATTAAACCATGTTTAACAATATGGCAGCATTACAGGAACTATAGAAATGAGAGCTGAGTACTGTAGTGTATTTGGGTGCTTGGAACTGACTTAAAAGAACACTCAGATACAGGAATAAACTACCGAGCTTCTTTATTCCAGGACGCCACCTTGAGTCTTCCCCAGCGCATGCGTCCCTTCGCACAAGACATAACATATGTTAATTATATTACATACATCACACTGCTCCCCCTTTAACTTGGAGGCAGGTAACACCATTTTGATTACATTAAATATAATTGATCAACACACTGTTGCAAAATTATATTATTAGTCATCTTACATTACATCCTCATAACTGTAATAATAGTAAGATTAAACGAGAACTTACCAGTTTGAAGTTTGATCTTTATTTTATGAGGAGTTACGATGAGGGATTACGTGAAGACCCCGCCAGCACGCATGCGCGACATTCTTCAAAGCAGTGGTGTGAAATCACAGAACAAACAGTCACAATGACTAATATAGTAAGATAAACAAGAGAACTTCCATACCAGGTGATCTTTATAATAGAGGGTTGGGAGCGGAGGGCACGTAATCCCTCATCGTAACTCCTCATAAAATAAAGATCAAACTTCAAACTGGTAAGTTCTCGTTTAATCTTACTATTTTACTTCGGAGTCACGTGAGTGACTACGTGAAGATTTCAAAGCTCTGTGATTTCATGCCCTGGAAGCTCCATGCTCACACACCGCTAAAGTTGGGATAAGAGGATGAACGTAATTCAGACAAGACACTGGCTGAAAAACAAAATCAGGTATTTATTCATACCAAACAAAAATAGTGTCCCCTAAGGGTAACTATCTGGCAGCACTTAAAATCCTCCCTGCATAAGTGTCAGGGGAGGTCACGGGTTTATAGTAAAAGCGGTGGAAGGTCTTTTCGTTACTCCAACCCGCTGTAGCCAGGATGTGATCCAATGGTACCTCCATCCTTCTAGCCGCCGAGGTGGATGCTGCCCTGGTGGAGTGAGATTTAAATTTGTTAGTATCCACCCCCGCTGCATCCAGTACCACCCTTAACCATCTGGAAATGGTTTGCACCGTGACTCTGTGATGGGGCTTCTTGTGACTAACAAGCAAAGCTGTTTCCGAGCCCCTAAGATTTTTAGTGACTGTAATGTATCGTGATATCATAGAGACGATACAAAGACGAGGATCTGCTGGGTAAGCCAGAAACTCCAAAGTATGTCCAGACACTCCGGGTCGATCTTGTTTCAGCAGTCCCTGCACATAGAAAGTGATTTTGTCACTGGTGATTGCCATATCATCCAGGTTAAGTTTGTGCAGGGACTGGACCCGTTGTGCCGTGATAAGTACCATAATCATGACCGTCTTATAGGTGAGTTTCGCCAAAGGGAGTCCCGTGTTAGGTGTCCATCCTCGCAGCATAGTCAAGACTGTGCTGATATCCCAAATATGGCTATATCTAGCCCTGGGTGGATTAGAATTGAATATTCCCCTCATAAATTTGGATACTAGAGGATGTGACCCAATTCCCAATTGGTCACTCCCCTTGCCCAAGTAGGATGATAGGGCACTCCTGGCACAGTTAATGGCACTGTAACTCAAACCCTCATCGAAATGAAGGGTAGCCAAAAATTCCAGCACTTCCGTTATGTTGGCGGTTTCATATGTTGTGTTGGCTGTGACGCAGTATCCTTCCCATTTCCTGATGTAGGTCAGGTACTGCTTTCTTGTGGACTCTCTGCAGGCTGCTGTGATGGTATCAATGGTCCTGTTGGAGAGCCCGAATCCGTGAAGTGGCCGTTTTAAAATCTGCAAATTAACAAGTCCATGCGGTCATGACATGGATGACATTCTCCTGTAACAGGATGAACGAGCAGGCTTGGTCTTTTGTTCACCCTGATACAGGGTTCTGTGGCCATCTTCTGTACCATAGGGAACCATGGTTGGGTAGGCCAATCGGGCACCACCAAAATACCCGATGCTGAGTCTTGCTTTATTTTCTGCAAGACCCGACTGATGAGGCAGAAAGGAGGAAATGCGTAGCAAAATAGATCCCCCCAATGTAGCGAGAAGGCATCCATCGCTACTGCCCCCGGGTCTGGCTCCCAAGCAACATATGTTGGTAGTTGGTGATTTAGCCTGGACGCGAAAAGGTCGATATCTGGTGTTCCATAACGTTCTACAATATCTGAAAACACATTCCGATCCAACATCCATTCTATGTTGTCGTTGAATTTACGTGATCTGGTGTCTGCCACTGTATTTAGCTTACCTGGAAGGTAAGTAGCTGAAATCCAAATTTCTCTTTGCAGACACCAGTGCCAGATATTGTTAGCCAATTCATCACACGATATCGACTTTATACCGCCCATATGGTTAATATATGCTACCACCGTGGTGTTGTCAATTTGTATTCTTATATGAACTTTGTGCATATTAGTGCAGTATGCTTTAAGGCCGTGAAATGCTGCCAGTATTTCTGAATAGTTAATCCCCAAGTTTTTGAATAGGGTTAACTCTGGTGCACTCCATCTACCTCCACAACTAGAGGTAGTGTTAGTAGCTCCCCACCCTTTGGCACTGGCATCCGTTTGTAAGATGATCGAGGGATTGATGATATTGATAGGTTTAGAACAATTTTGGGCATTACCCATCCACCAATATAATTCGGCTTTTGCCTTTCCCTAAATTTTCATGGGCCTGTCGAAATGGCCAGCATGATTTTTGAGCGCTGTAATTTTGGCTCTTTGTAAGTTTTGGTAATGTAAGGGCCCAAATTGTGCTGCAGGAAATGCAGCTACTATCTTCCCAATCACTCTGGCCACCTGCCGAATGGATGGGACCTTAATGCCAATGAGGCTCCTGCAAGCCTCTATCAGGTCCTCCATCTTGCTTGGTGGCAACGTGACAGACATTTGCACTGAGTCAATAATGAACCCCAGATATCTCATGGTGGTAGAAGGTTCCAATATTGATTTGTCTGGATGTATCATAAACCCCAGCTTCTGAAAAAGACGTTTCGTGGCTGTAACTGCCAAAGTAGCCATTTCCAAATTCTCCCCCACTATGAGGATGTCATCAAGATAGGCCATAACAGTATGTTTCTGTTTCCTTAAATAGTCCAAAGCTGGTTTTAATATCTTGGTAAATAATCTGGGTGCTGACGACAACCCATTGGGCAAAGCTTTGTATTGCCATAATTGTCCCATCCAGACAAATTTTAGGTATTTCCTATGATCCTTGTGTATGGGTACTGAATAATATGCATCCTTGAGGTCAATGCATGCCATGTAGTACCCATTGGCTATTAACTGTATAGCAGTATTAAAGGTGTCCATTTTAAAATGAATATACTGGACAGAAGTATTCAGATCGGTCAAATCTATAATGATGCGGCACCCGCCGTCTTTTTTATTTTTGGTGAATATATTAGACACGAACTCCTGAGGTTCTTTGATGGCTTTCTCAACTACCCCTTTTTCTATTAATCTTTGTAGTTCAGCATGCCCTGCTGCCCTTTCTTTTAGGGAAAGGACAAATTTCCGGCTAGGTGCATGCTGTACCGGGGTAGGGAGTTCATGAACAAATTCAATTTTATAGCCCTGGATACTTCTGAGTATATAAGGATCAGAGGTAAAAGTGAGCCAATTCTCGAAGAACATGTGCAACCTGCCCCCTACACAAAGTGAATTTAGACCAGATGTGTTCCTGGGGACCCCAGACCCACCTACCTCCATGGTTACTGCCGGTGTGGAGGTTTCTGTCCTTGCTTCCTTGGTTGGTTGTGGGTGTTCTGGGAGTGGCGCATCTTCCAAGAAGGCCGGCCTGGGCCTTGGCCTAAAAAAGACCGCTGTGCAGGAATGCCGGCCTTCGAGCTTTCACCACCGGCAGACCTGTTATGGTAACTCTGCCCGGTGGATGTGTAGGGGTGCTGTCTGTGTGGGTGTTGCGGCTTAGTGTAGCCAGGTTTTATAAGGCCCAAAGCCTTCGCCTCCTCGTCAAGGTCTTTAACCTGCTTTGGGAGATCTTCCCCGAACAGCAGGCTAGGAGGCTGAGTCTTCCCAGGCTTACACAACCCCGCAAACTTGGGGTTAAGCGCCGGCTTTATGATGTTCTTTCTAAAACTGTTAATCTCAAATTGAGTATTACAGAGTAGAGCCAGAGCATCCTGTAATTCTTCCGGCATATCCACACCCACTGCAGTTCTTGCTACTGCCGTAATCCCTGCGGTTAGGAGCTTCAGAATCCTCTGAAGTTTAATCTCCTGGCCTCTACTAGAGGGGCTCATGTTTCCCCAAATAGGGTTATTTACTGCAGGTACATTCAATGAGTTGCAGTTCTCAGGTGCCATATATTTGTCTGCTGTAGCATTAATGGCCTGTTCCTGCAACTGGTTTGTTGCCATATAGTTGATGCTGGCAGCCAGCTTAGGGTGGATAGGTAAGCCTTTTTTGTTAGGCATAGCATGCTTGCTTACCATATCCATGTAGTCTTCACACACCCCTGACACCTTCGGCAGTTCAACCAGCTCCCCTTCTTCTGGGTCAGCCCAGTTCTGACCCTCAACGCTCCCCTGTATAGAGGGGGAGACATTGGGCAGTCCTCGATAGGAACTTGCCGTGGGCCTGCTAGGAGTCCCACTGTGACCCTGCCCCTGCATTAGCAGGTCACGTTGGAGCATTTGCTCCATCATCCGCTCTATGCGGTTTAGACGACCTCCGTCGCCATCTGCGAACGGGGTGTCCTCGGGACCGGACTTCGCTGAGTCGGCCCCGGCCGACTTCCGGGTGGTTTTCCCGCCCGACCGTGGCATACCAACGGTCCCAAAGGGCGAAAAGTCGGGAGCTGCAGGTAAAACCTGTAACTCTGGAGAGGCGGCTCTCTGCTGGCTGCTCTCCTTGGCAGCTGCTTTGGCCGCTGTTCTCTTTGATTTTCTTTCCATTTCGCTAGTCGTCGACTCACTACCTCCGGTGAGACTTACCTGGCGTAAGCTATTTAAACTTGCGCTGGAGGAGCCCCGCTCCTCCCGACCGTCGCTTCCGCATGCGTACGACGATATGTCGCGCATGCGTGCTGGCGGGGTCTTCACGTAGTCACTCACGTGACTCCGAAGTAAAATCATATCTAAACTTAACACCTATAATTTTTCATTCCACTCATCTTCCTTAAACCAAATACATTACCCCTTATTTATGTTTTATCCATTCCCGTTCCCTTATGTATAAATTGCGCACTTTCTAATTACTCTAGCTCTACCTGTATCTCTGCCTCTACCTTTTTTAAATGCCCTAATCTAATTTGCAGATTTCTTCCTGTTCCTGATATTCTGTGTAATATTTTTTTATTTGAAGTAATCAGTTTACAATGTATAGCTTACTTTATAAACTAACACCTTAATTCAATATTACTACAAATAATAATACTGTTCCTGATATTCTGCTAAAGTTAACATTTGCTCTGTTTCTGTTACTTATTTGTAGGTGGGATCTGGCACATGACTGCAGGTTTTTGTTTTCTAGCAGCTTCCTCTGTTGCTCAATTTCCTAGCGCTGTGTATTTATCTGCTCTTGTTGTTTAATAACATTCTGCAATGCATAACTATTTGTCCATTGCTCAGTGAAGGAAGGTCCATGCTGGACTATAGTGAAGTGTGCTAATCGCAATCGGTCCTGCATACTTTTGTCTCGACCGACAAGCCTCTCTTCTTTAGACTTTTCTATTAACAGCTTTTTGCTCATCGTCACACATTTATTTAACCGTTCTTTGTATCGTTTAAGCCTTTTCTGTTGTTCATCTATTTGTCTTAAATCACCTTTCTGGTTCTTTATCAAGAAGCAGGATCTGTATTGTCTTTGCAATAGTGGCTTTGATTTGTGCTCTGTAT
Organism: Raja brachyura; assembly: GCA_963514005.1. The sequence continues at coordinate 241,266 of OY740803.1, read as the reverse complement.
AGTTTTCTTACTACATAAGCACGGTAGTGAGACTGCACTACAACTGCTGTATAAATCAGTTTGAGGAAGTCTTTCCTATATCGTTTAAGCCTTTTGTATTGTTTCAACCTTTTCTGTTGTGCATCTATTTGTCTTCTTAGGTCTTTCCTACACCAACTCATACGAAGTACTGACTGAACTTTTACAGTAGCCCTCTTTTGCTTAATCCACTGCCTAACCACCATACCCTTGTAGGCAGCCTGAATGGTAATGGTTGCATACCTCATTGACTGATATTGCACAAACTGGGAATGCCCTATTTTGCATGCTTTGTACCATCTCTGGATCGAAATGACTGCTTGTCTCATAGCTCTGTAGCGTACCCTTGATCGGTAACCACGGTATGCAGCTTGCAGAGTGACTACAGACGCCTTTTGCATCAAGAAATGCTTTCTTGTAATGCACATCATTAAGACTGACTTAATATGGCGGCGTGCTGCCTTGATTTTCTCAACCAATTCTCTGGCTTTAATCCCGCGGTAGAAGGCCTGAATACAAACCACTGCTTTTCTCAAACTATTATAATGTCTCACTTAGACATCTCTTATCTGGCAAGCTCTGTATCGTTGCTGTACTGCAATGGCAGACCAGCGTAGTTTCTTGAAATACTGACGCTGTTTATGCATCTGATAATAAGTCTGTATGACCTTGGCAGATTTGTGCATGCACCACAATTGCTTTCGAACAACCATTCCTCGGTAGGTAGCCTGAAGCAGCACAACACTGCTGTACCCTCATGTAAGTCTTGCAATCACTTTCCATTTGAAGGTGTGCCCTATAATGGGTTTGTACTATTTTAGCTGCCAATTTAATTGCCCTGTATGGACGGTATACTCTGTGCCTTCTAAATGCTGTTTGTATTACCGTTGCTGCCTTCTGTTTGTTCCGGATCTCTCTCCGTACCTTCATACCCCGGAATGCAGCTTGAATAGCTAGGGTTGCCCTCTGGATGGCAATATCCCTTTGCATTTGACTTTTGTCCCTTTGTCTTTGACCTTTGGCCTTTTGCACTTGACCTTTGTCACTTGGCACTTGACTTTTGTCACTTTGCCCTTGACCTTTGTCACTTTGCACCCATTTGTCCTTTGAGGAGCTCCCTGCCCTCTTTAGTTCAGGCTCCTTGCCTATGGATGCCCTTGGAGGTTTTGGCGAGAAATGAGCCATTAATGCCTCCTTACACTCCTCGTACATTTTGTCTGTGGGCTTTGCTGGCAGCAGTAACATACGTAAGGTCTGATAACCCTCTCTTCCTAAGCCTAATGTGAACCATGCTGTCTTCTTCTCCTCTGCAGCGATATCATTGGAAATGAAACAAGCCTCCAAGACTTCGGTCCATTTCTCAAAATTACACCCAGAATCTCACCTTTCCTACAATTTGAAAAGCAATGATACCTGTTGCTATTCAGGTGCACTATATTCTGTTCTCCAACTGTGTTTTCTGCACTAGATTTAATCCTTTTACACACTAAGAAGTGATCCAGCCCACTGACTATTACTAATTCTTATAATAATAGATTTATACTATTAACCAACATTTCATGTTAATAGCCATTTAGAACATTTTAAACTATATTCCTTTGATGCACACAGATTTACTATTAATAACAGTGACCAATGCATTACATTCAAACAGTCCTGCTTTTACTGTGCCCATGCATTACACTCACAGAGGGCTTTTATTATGAAGTATTTCCCAGCTCCAGCTTGTGGCCTGTGGACTCTGGTGCATCCTCGACCTCTCGAGCTGTCCCTACTGGTACCTTTGCTGATGGCCTCACCGGACCTCCACGTTTGCTGCTTTTGCTGGCTCCCCGGGCTTCACAGTTACTTTCGCTGCCAAGTCGCTCCCGCTGCTCCGCTGACTTGCCTGCTGTCTCCCTTGGACGCCCTGCAGAAGGTAAGTCGCTCCTGGTTTCTGTTGATTCACTCCAGATCTCCGCTGCTACCGCCGGCTCATCCATTGCTGTTGCCTCCGTTGTTTCTCCATGGACTTGCCTGCCAAGTCGCTCTGCGGCGTGGCCTCACTCTGCTGGTCCCGTTGCTGGTCCCGTTGCTCGGCTCGTTGCTGGCTCTCCGGCTCATCTCTGCTGCTCGGCTCGTCGGGACTGTGCCCTGCCGTCGAGGGCTGGGTAAGAGCTGTGTCCTGCTTCTCTCGCAGTGCCTGGTCCGCTTCTCTCTCACAGTCGGCTTTCCCACTCGGCCGGTCCGCTTCTCTTGCGCGGTCGGGCTGACTCGGGCTTTCTCTGCTCACATTCGTCTCCTGTGACCGGGCTTTCTCCCATGACCGGGCTGACTCGGCTCCCGGCCGGGCTGACTCCGTTTTTGTCGGTGGCTTCTCCGGACCTGTCCGTGGCCTACCCGGTACTAGGCCCTCTCACGACGTTGGTGGCAGCTCCTGGGCCTGGCTGTGGGCTACACAGCTCTGGAAAACATCCGAAGTCGGTGTCGGCGACCAGACCTGTCCGTGGCCTACACGGTACACGGCCCTGGAACTCACCACAAGTCGGTGGCGGCTACTGGGCCTCTTCCGCCCCTTTGCCGTGGCTGCACGGCCCTGGAAAGAATTCCAGTTAGGTTGACACTGTCGCTGTCCGGCTGGTTAGGCTTCCAGCTTTCGGCTGCGTTCTTCGGCGACACTTACTTGCTACCCCACTTGTTTTCCTTGCTTCCTGTTCCGATCTTCCTTTTCTTTGGCGCCAATTTAAAACCATTTGGCGCCAAATCTTTTTGCTTGGTGCTGTTCCACTTTGTTTTCAAACACAACCTCTTCTTTTTAACTTTGTTTTCTCGTGACAGCTGTTCTTTTCTGTTCTTTTATCCTCGTTGCCTCGTTATCCTTGTTGTGTGTTTTGATGTAACAATTCACCTCAAACTTAGCTGTACAAAGATTATTCAGCTTGAGCAATTTGACAAAAAAAACTCAGTCTAAAATGTGTAACAATCTGAAGGACGACATCTTGCCACGTAGACACAACATAGAGATAGCCTGACAAACTCGCTGACTTGTACAGCTGATGTTTTAAACTACAGTCCCATGCTTAGAGGGATCTGAGGGCCTCTCATGTCCAGCTCGCAAACAACTGTGGCACAACTCCGTATCTACTGTTTAAACTGTTAAACAATCCTGCGTGTTGCAAAACAGTCCTGCGGGTGAGTTCACAAACTCCATTCCATCCTGGTCGCCAATTGTAGTGTATTTGCATGCTTGGAACTGACTTAAAAGAACACTCAGATACAGGAGTAAACCAACAAGCTTCTTTATTCCAGGACGCCACCTTGAGTCTCCTCCAGCGCATGCGTCCCCTCGCACAAGACATAACATATGCTAATTATATGACATACATCACAGGTACTAACCTCTAAATTATATTAACTTGCATGCTAAGGATGAGTGAGAACATTTAATGCCCATTGCTCTATATCTCCCATCATTCCTCAATCTTTGAGTGAGATCATTTATTTGCAATATTTCTGATCTTCCTGATCATAATAGCTGGTAAATGGAAAGATAAAAATAAAACATTATTTTTGAAATGATTAACATTATCCCACTCCACTCCCCTCCCCTCAATATATAAATATTTGTCTTGCTTCCATCAAGAAAGTGATCTTTCGTAGGTTTAAATCAACTTTAACGTCTGAGGTATAAATTACCCTGGCAATGCTTGTTTTTCCATCCTTGCTCTTGAATTGTCAAGCAGTAAATCTAGTTTGACTGCAAGTGGAATTTGTGGGGATATAAATCCGAGACTGGCCAAATGCCATGCAAATTGCAGCTGAAATTCTTAAAATGAACCTCAGAATTTTCTACAGGAATTCTCCAAAAGCCATCCATTAAACAGCAATGGCACGGAATGGACGGAGGCCAGGAACACGATGAAAAGCTTCCACTGTGCTGGTTCCTTTCATGGTTCTTTCTTGCACCTTGGAATATATACGTCATTCAGATTTATGTTTTACCCACTGGGCATTTGCAAATTTCTGGTCATTTCAAACTTCATACCAAAACTTGATGTAACATATATTTCATTTGGAACTCACAATTTTTACCTGTTTATCAAGTATTCAAGGCTGAAATGGAGAGGGTTGAAAGATTAATTCTTAATGGTAATACTAATCAAACATTATAAAATTGAAGCACAAGGATCTACAAATCCTGGAATCTTGCATTGAACACAAAATGCTGGAGTAACTCAATGGAGCAGTTAAGGGGCTGCCCCATTGTGGGGACCTAATCTGCAAGTTTAGAAGAGTTTGCCCTCGATTCAAACTCGCAGCATGGTTGACACGTGGTCCTAGGAAGTCCAATGAGGTCACTGGAACTCTCCTTCATGCTCGACAGAAGTTCCCGCATCCTGCATAAATCCCGAAAAATTTTCAGCATGTTGAAAAATTTCCCACAAGTAAAATTTGTCGGCATGGTTCTTTTTAACTCATAGTGCAGTGGAGTGGGGTTGCTATGTAGTTATAGGCAGTCGAGGGCAGCCATAGGCAATCTCCTTCGCTGACCGGGCATTTTGATTGGCTCATTGGAGTTTTCAGGAAGAAAGAAAACCAACCCGTAGGTTAAACTTTATTATCTATCTATCTATCTATCTATCTATCTATCTATCTATCTATCTATCTATCTATCTATCTATCTATCTATCTATCTATCTATCTATCTATCTATCTATCTATCTATCTCTTATCAGTATACTATTAAAACTCTGTGTGTGTGTGTCTGCCAACCGGCTGTGTGCCTTGTGGGTGTCTTTGATGTCATGGTTCGCCAAAACCACTTTCAAACCTCGAGATATTTTCCATTTTGCCACACATTACACTTTTACATTCATTCCTCATTACATTTAGACACTTTTATGTACACTATTTAAAATAAAATACTTCACCCCCCCCCCCCCCCCCCCCACCCCCCAACACACACACTCACTTATATTGTGGCCTCATGCTGGCCAGACACCATAACGGCAGCTGCTGCAGCCTGCTCTCCTCCAAAAACGCTGCCATTTCTTTTCCCCACGGCCGATTTTCGCCACTGAAGCACGTTCGGGCACCAGATCCAACGGGTCTGCACTTGGTCTAGTATACTTTTAAAACTGTGTGTGTGTTTGTGTGTGTGTGTGTGTGTGTGTGTGTGTGTGTGTGTGTGTGTGTGTGTGTGTGTGTGTGTGTGTGTGTGTGTGTGTGTGTGTGTGTGTGTGTGTGTGTGTGCGTGCGTGCGTGTGTGTGTGTGTGTCACATTCCATTTTTTTTCAGTTAAGATTTTTGGCCTTTGATTCCATGGTCTGCCAAAACCAGGCACGAAAACTGCCATTTTTCCATTTCGCTAGCGATTTCGCTTTTACATTCACGGATTCTCTTCTCATTACATATAGACATTTTTATGTACACATTTTTTAATACAATCCTTCCCCACCACACACGAGCTGCTGACGTCACAATCCCACATGCCGACCAATCCCAAGCTGCTTCTCTCTCTCTCGCTTCATTTGGCAGCCCAGCTCCAACTACACTCGTGCCACACCTCCCGCAGCTGGAATCACCCGTGCGCCGCCTGCGCCAAACACCCCCCCCCCCCCCCCCCGTTCTCAGAATGCTCTGCCGATCGGGAGTAGAGATAAGGCGATGGGCGGGGTAAATGCTCTGCCGCTTGGGAGAGGACATAAGGCGTACGTTCCACTGAACACGCAGCCAAAGATTATAGAGGAGCCCCATCTCACTCTGTCTCTTGCCCTTCTGTCTCTGCCCCTTTCTCTTTGTCTCTCCGCATTCTCTATCTGCTCTCACTCTCTACCCCCCTCTCTCCCCCCTCTCGCTCTCTCTCCCCCTCTCTCTCTCTCTCCCCCTCGCTCTCTCCCCCTCTCCCTCTCTCTCCCTCCTCCTCTCACTTCCCCCTTTTTCTCTCCCCCTCTCCCTCCCCGCTGTCTCTCTCCCTCACCCCCATCTCTCTCTCGGCCCCGCTCTCTCTCTCCCCCCCCTCTCTCTCTCTCTCTCCTTCCCCTCTCTCTCTCTCCCTCCCCTCTCTCTCTCCCTCCCCCTCCCTCTCTACCTGCCCCTCGCTCTCTCTCCCCCCCTCTCTCTCTCCATCCCTTTCCCCTTTTTCTCCCCTCTCTCTCCTTCCCCCTCTCTCTCTCCCTCCTCGCTGTCTCTCTCCCTCACCCCCCTCTCTCTCTCACCCCTCTCTCTACTCTTTTTCGCTCTCCCCTCTCTCTCCCCCTCACCTCCCCCTCTCTCTCCACCCTCTCACTTCCCTGCCCTCCCCTAACCCACCTTCCCCCCTTTCATCCACACCTTCCCCTCCACCCCTCCCCTGCCCCCTTCCCTCCCCCTCCCTTCCCCCCCACCTCTCCCCTCCCTTCCCCCCACCTCTCCCCCTCCCTTCTCACCCCATCGTACAGGGTCTTGGTGAGGCCACATCTGGAATATTGCGTATAGTTTTGGTCTCCAAATCTGAGGAAAGACATTCTTGCCATAGAGGGAGTACAGAGAAGGTTCACCAGACTGATTCCTGGGATGGCAGGACTTCCATATGAAGAAAGACTGGATAGACTCAGCTTGTACTCGCTGGAATTTAGGAGATTGAGGGGGGATCTTATAGAAACTTACAAAATTCTTAAGGGGTTGGACAGGCTCGATGCATGAAGATTGTTCCCGATGTAGGGGAACTCCAGAACAAGGGGTCACAGTTTAAGGATAAGGGGGAAGTTTTTTACGACCGAGATGAGAAGATCAATTTTCACACAGAGAGTGGTGAGTCTGTGGAATTCTCTGCCACAGAAGGTAGTTGAGGCCAGTTCATTGGCTATATTTAAGAGGGAGTTAGATGTGGCCCTTGTGACTAAAGGGATCAGGGGGTATGGAGAGAAGGCAGGCACAGGGTACTGAGTTGGATGATCAGCCATGATCATATTGAATGGCGGAGCAGGCTCGAAGGGCCGAATGTCCTACTCCTTCACCTATTTTCTATGATTCTATGACTTGTGAGGGTTTTCTCTGGGATCGGTTTCCTCCAACATTCCAAAGGCATACCGGCTTGTAGATTAATTGGCTTGGTATAAATGTAAAATTGTCCCTCGAGTGTATAGGATAGTGCAAGGGTTGCAAGTCTGCGCGGACTCAAGGCTTTCTAGTGTGCTAGTATGGGTGTTGTTGGCTGAAGGGACTGGTTTCCAGAGGGCTAGTATGAACATTGTGGGCTGAATGGATTATTAGGCTGGTGGCTCAGTCACTCAAGCATGGTGTGCTGGCAGCTCATTCACTCATGGCTGGTAGTTGACTCATGGCTATTCCTTGAAATTCCATTTCAAGCAGGGAGCAAGGCCACCAAATTCAAGTGCAGTTTCTTACCACTTCAAGTAGGGTGCAAGGCCACCAAATTGAAGTGCAGTGTCATACCGTTTCAAGCACGGTGCAAGGCCACCAAATTCAAATGCAGTATCATACCTCTTCAAGCAGGGAGCAAGGCCACCAAACTCAAGTGCAGTTTTATACCATTTGAAGAAGGGTGCCAGGCCACCAAACTCAAGTGCTGTTTCATTCCACTTCAAGCAGGGTGCAAGGCCACCAAATTCCAGTTCAGTTTCATACCATTTCAAGCAGGTTGCAAGGCCACCAAATTAAAGTGCAGTTCCATATAATTTCAAGCAGGTTGTAAGGTCACCAAATTCATGTGCAGTTTCATACCATTTCCAGCAGGGTGCAAGGCCACCAAATTCAAGTACAGTTTCATACCATTTCAAGAAGGGTGCAAGGTCACCAAATTCTAGTGCAGTTTCACACCATTTCAAGCAGGGTGCAAGGCCATCAAATTCAAGTACAGTTTCATACCATTTCAAGTAGGGTGCAAGGCCACAAAATAGCAAGATTAAATGAGAACTTACCAGTTTGAAGTTTGATCTTTATTTTATGAGGAGTTACGATGAGCGAATACGTGAAGAAGCCCACCAGCACGCACGTGTGTCCACCTTCAAAGCAGCGGTGTGAAATCACAGATAACAGTAGTTGAACATAGTTAGACTGGAGAGAACTATAACTACCAAGTGATATTTATGATAAGAGGCTTGGGAGCGGGGGGCACATAATCGCTCATCGTAACTCATCATAAAATAAAGATCAAACTTCAAACTGATGTTCTCGTTTAATCTTACTATTTTACATTGGAGTCACGTGAGTGATTCTGTGAAGATTTCAAAGCTCTGTGATTTCATGCCGTGAACACGAGTCCACACAAGCACAACTGCATCAGTTGACCACAGATAAGGGAAACATTCATAATGTATACAGACATGACATAGATTTAAAACATGCTGATGCTTTTTAATGAACAAATAATAATAGTAACACCTCTCATCCGGGAGGAACCTATAAACCGAACCTAAAATAGAGTTGGTAAATTTACCCGGTCTGGCAATGGGTTATTATAAAATGTTTGGAAAGTACGTTCATTTGACCATCCTGCAGCCATTAGGATGTTGTCCAGCGGAACGTACATATCCCTTGCTGCTGATGTAGTAGCAGCCCTGGTGGAGTGAGTTGAAAAAATTAGTATATGCTCCTGCATAAGCCAAAACCCCATTTTAGCCGCCTGGAGATGGTCTGAACTAATACCTTCATAGAAACATAGAAACATAGAAAATAGGTGCAGGAGTAGGCCATTCGGCCCTTCGAGCCTGCACCGCCATTCAATGTGATCATGGCTGATCATCCAACTCAGTATCCCGTACCTGCCTTCTCTCCATACCCCCTGATCCCTTTAGCCACAAGTGCCACATCTAACGCCCTCTTAAATATAGCCAATGAACTGGCCTCAACTTCTTATGATGTTTTTTTGTAACTAAGAAACATTGCTAGTTTAGAGCCCGTAAGGCACTTGGTGACCTTGATGTATTGTTGTAAATGTGTGACCATACATAACTGAAGGTCCATGGGGTATGCCATGAAAACTAGTTTGAGACTTGATGCCCCAGGTTTGCTCTGCTTAATGAAATCATAAACATAAAATATTATATTATTTGCAGATGTAGCCATCCTGTTCAGTCGCAATGTATGTAGAGACCAATGCCATGAGGATAACTACCCTATGAGAGCCGAGCCAAAGCTAAGGATGTAGCTGGAGCCCATACTTCCGTGTACCTGGGCCTGTGAGAACTTGTATTAAAGATATCCTTTATAAATCTGGATATCAGAGGGTGAGACCCGGCAGAGTGGGTCCCACTCACTGCAGCAAATATGATGGGAAGGCATGTTTGGCACTATAACTTAATTTATCGTCAAAGACCCTTTTGAAAATTAACTCCAAGACGTCAGTTATCCGCGCGGTATTATATGTAACATGAGCATTTAAACAAAAGCGCTTCACATCTCCTGAAGAGGAAATGTATTGTTTTTTTGGTGCTATCCCTGCACTCTGCAGTGAGCACATACATGGATCGGTCTGACAACCTGAGCTGCAGGAACCGTCTTCTCAGAGTCTGCAAGTCAATTGATTGATTTTATCATGCAGAGGCTGGTTTCCCAAGTCACAGGCTGAACCTGCAAAGTTTTATGTTTAGAATAACAATATAAGGTTCTATTATTATTCCCAACATTAGCGGGAACCATGGCTGCAAAGACCAGTCAGGCAGTACGAAAAGCCTGAAGCGGGATCCTGCTGGACTTATTGCAAGACCCGACTGATGAGGCAAAATGGAGGAAAGACATAAAAGAACATTCCTCCCCAGTGTAGCGAGACTGTATCTCTCACAACTGTTATGCCATATATTTTTGCAACTGGTGAATGAGCCTGGATGCAAACATATCGATATTCAGTATTCCATCGAGCCACAATGTCATTAAATACTTTGTGATCCAACATCCATTCCGTCTTGTCATTTATTTTACGTGATGATACACAGCGCCAAATGAGGTTAGGTAAATTATCAAAGGATACTTTGACTTGATTGCACCCATGTGACTAACATATGCCACCACCATAGTGTATCAACTTGGAATTGAGCATGCAGATTATGCATATTCTCACAATAACCTTTAACCCATATAATACACCTAGTGTTTATAGTTAGTTGATACCAATAACTGAAGAATTGGTAACTCATGCAAATCCCATCCGCCTCCGTAACTAGAGATGGCATTCGTAATTTTCCATCTTTGAGCACTAGCATCAGTTCGTAATATAACTGAAGATTTACTGACCAGAAATTACTGGAGCAATGCTGACACTGTTCATCCACCATTGTGACTTTGGTAGCTTCAGCTGGTAATAGCATAGGTCTGTTAATAATGACCTATATGGCACTTGAGAGATTACTCCTTTGCATGTTGTAAGTTCTGATAATGCAAAAGCGCAAATTGCACAGCTGAAACACAGCCACTTACATTGATGAATAGAAGGCTGCTTCATAACAACAAGGTTGATACAGGCTTCTATTAATTCCAATTTCTTGCCCCAGGGCGGAGTCACAGACAAATTGATAGTTAAAGGTAAATCCCAATAGTCAATAACTCTGGTTGGTTTCAACTTAAATTTAACTGGATGGATGAGAAACCCCAATTTCACAAATATAGTTTGCGGCTGAAACAGTTAATGTTAGCAAAATACAGCATTTAGAATATCATCCAGATAGGCCATAGCAAGTGTTTTTGACCTCGGAGCAGCCCAAGCACGGGATTTAGTAATTTGGTAAATAACCTGCGAGCTGAAGTTAGGCCATTTTGCAACGTTTTAACTGTTATCATTGCCCCATCCAGATAAATTTCAAATATCTCCAGTGATCTCTGTGAATGGGAACTGAATAGTATGTATCTTTGAGATTGATGCATGCCATAAAGATCCTATGGAAATCAGTTGTTAGACAGTAACGAAGTTTCCTATTCTGAAATGTCTATACTGCACATGCAAGTTAAATCAAGGATGAACCGACATCCCCCGTCTTTCACAAGGAACAGACCACGCCTGTCATAATTCCGAGCCTGCCTGGAACGACAACTCTGGCCAGATTTCCGAGCCTGACTCGAAAGGCAATCCTGGCCATAATACTGAGCCTGCCTCGAAAGACAATCCTGGCCACAATTCCAGGCCCGCTTGGAACCCTTGTATACTGTGCAATATAAACCAATCTCATGCTTATCATTTAGTGTCATTTGTACAAAAGCAAGTGTAAATATTACCAACTTGTAAATGGTCCACATACCCCATGTTTCAGAAAGAACTAGACCCACCTACATCCATGGTTACCGGTGGTCTTATGGGAAGCCCAGAGGCCCCTGATGTGGGTTCTATTTCCGTCCTTGATCGGGGAGTAGTACTGGTGGGGTGCATGGACCTTGATTAATCCCACAGCTTTTGCTTCGTCATCCAGGTCTTACATGTTGGATGGGTCTTCCCTGAAGAGAAGATTTGGCGGCTGGTTTCATTCCTGTGTTTTCATGCCCTCTCCAATGTCATCCCAGATAGTGCTGTTCACTGCCGGCACTTTCAGGAACAATTTACAGGTGCGTGGTATCTTACAGCCATCACCTGTTCCTGTAATGATGTGACGTGAGGTAGCTGATGCTTGCAAAGCTTAATACGTGAGGGGAACTCTGCCTCCCTCCATGTTTTCTGCCAATGGCTGGAAGCCAACTCTTCCTGCAGCAACTCCTTTGTTTGTGAGGATATCGCGACCCTTGAAGCCATGCGCATGTACTCCAGTATGTTCCACAGGCATGGCTTCTGAGTTAGGGGTCAGTTACACACTGACCCCTCGCACTCCCCTCCATAGAGAGGGAGATTTGTAAGCAGCCCTGAAACAGGTGCTGCCACAGGCCCCTGCGCTAATATGGCCCCTTCTATGGACCATATCAGGATGGAGCATCATATTTGTGGGATAAACGCCCAAGGGCGCTATCCATGCTCCATCTGGGTTTAAACGTCCGAGGACGTACCCATGAATGTCAGAGGGGAACCCTCATGGCCTGACTCATCCGAGTCCACAGGCCTAACCAACTTACTCTTGGTTTTACCCCCTTTTTGGGGAACCACAGCAGTCTGGAAGCCGCTGACTGCACTGTTAGTGACTCTGGTAGCGAACCCGATGGCCGCCGGTTACCCGCACTTCCGCGGTCTCCGCAACCGGTTCCCCGTGGTCCCAGTTTACCCGTGGTCCGAGACCGGGATTCCCCATGGTCCATAACCGGTTTCCCCACAGCCCATCCGAACTTCACCCCGAAATCCAGCAGGATAAACTCTGTAACGGAGATTTCTGCAAGGAAAAAACAGAACCTGGAAATAAGTTCAAAAACTTACCTGTAGGGTTTGAAACTTACCGCTGGAGGAGCGACGCGCCTGCCAGCTAGTCGTTGCGCAATGCGTCAGACATATTGGCACGCATGCGTGCTGGCGGGCTTCTTCACGGAATCACTCACGTGACTCCGAAGTAAAATTCAAGTGTAGTTTCATACCATTTCAAGCATGGTGCGAAGCCACCAAATTCAAGTGCAGTTTCATACCACTTCAAGCAGGGTGCATGGCCACCAAATTCAAGTGATTTCATACTATTTAAAGCAGGGTGCAAGGTCACTAAACTCAAGTGCAGTTTCATACCATTTCAAACAGGGTGCAAGTCCACCAAAGACAGAGAGTGGTAACCTCTCCCTCCACCATCTTGCAGAGACTGAGCCACGCCCACACTTCCGGGTTTTATAATCCCCCTTCCCACCGGAAGGGGCGTGGCCTTCATGCGTGATTGACAGGAGAGTGAATCTGAACATTTTTTAAGCAGTAATAACTTTTATTTTTCCTCAGCACCTGACGAATGGAGGGGGACTGAGGAAGATGGCCAAAAATCACAGCCATATGTGGTAGCTTTTTTTCAGTGCAAACAGGAAGTGGTCAAGATTAGACTTTTAATTATATAGCAGGCACACCACTTTTCAATAAGGCACCCCACTTTTCAATAAGGCACACCACTTTTCAATAAGGCACCCCACTTTTCAATAAGGCACACCACTTTTCAATAAGGCACACCACTTTTCAATAAGGCATATCACTTTTCAATAAGGCACACCACTTTTCAATAAGGCACACCACTTTTCAATAAGGCACCCCACTTTTCAATAAGGCACCCCACTTTTCAATAAGGCACCCCACTTTTCAATAAGGCACCCCACTTTTCAATAAGGCACACCACTTTTCAATAAGGCATATCACTTTTCAATAAGGCATATCACTTTTCAATAAGGCACACCACTTTTCAATAAGGCTCACCACTTTTCAATAAGGCACCCCACTTTTCAATAAGGCACCCCACTTTTCGTTAATAATATTTTTATTAGATGTAGTAATTTCCAAGTAGTAAAACAAATTTACAAATACCAACGTAATTCAGTAAATGTACAACTATCATATTCGCTATTATTATCTTCTGTTTTTTAGAAATAAAGAAAGAATAAGAAAAAAGGAATAGACTTTAAATCAAAAAAAAAGAAAGAAAATGATTGTGTTTAAATAATAAAAAAAGATAAAAAGTCAAAGAAAAAAACAAAAAAAAAGAAAAAGAAAACAAACACTACTTAGTATATATCTATTCAGTATATATATATAATTCCCCTTTATGAACAATATATGGTATAATATGCATATTTAAGATAGAAACAACAAAATGTATTGTAATTATAACGTCATATTGCGGAGACGTGTACACAAAACCCAATTAGAAAATCCATATTTTTTTCGTCAAATGCTGTCTAGTACCCATTGAGTAGTAATGCCAAGAACAGCTAGCCCTTCAAATATTGTATATATGGAGACCATATTTGTTCAAAGATTTCACATTTGTCCATTAGGACAAATCTGATTCTTTCCAAATACAAAGTCTCCAACATCTCTGCTGTCCACATTTTAATTATGGGGGTTAATGTTCCCTTTCAAAATTTCAATATTATTTTTTTCCCTATTATCAAACAGTAATCTAAGAAAATTCTTTGATTTACTGTTAGTACGCATTGTGAATCCGGAATTCCTAATATTATTAACTTTGGTTCTGGATCCAGTTTAACTCTAAGAACTTCAGATATAACTCTAAAGATTTCTGTCCAATAATAACTAAGTTTTGAACACGTTACAAAACTATGTATTAAATTCGCCTCTAAATTCTGACATTTATCACAAATAGGAGAGACATTAGAAAAAATTCTATTTAATTTGGTTTTTGAATAATGTAACCTATATAAAACTTTAAATTGTATCAATGTATGCCTCGCATTTAATGAACAGCGATGTATGCGTTGTAAACTTTCTTCCCAAGATTCTTTTGTTATAGATAAACCAATTTCATTTTCCCATGCTTGACGGTATATTTCTGTTGTTGGATTCTCCCTATCCAAAATAAGATTATATATATAAGCTATAAATTTTTCTGAATTTGGATGTTTATTAAATACTTCATCTAATAATCCTGGTTCTTTAATTTTATAATCTTGTGTGTTAGACTTAATATAATCTCTAATTTGTAGATACCTAAACAAATTATGTGGTGGTAACCCATAAATTTCTTGTAACTCATGAAATAAAAGAAATTTTCCCTTTCTATACAGATGTTCAATCCTATAAATTCCTAAATCCTCCCATTGTCTAAACCCCCTATCTAATATAGAGGGTTTAAATAAAGGGTTATTCATAATTGGTAGTTTAAGTGACAAATTATCCAAACATAAAGTCTTGACTATTTGTTTCCAAATACGTCTATTGCTATGAATTATAGGGTTGTTCCTATAAATTTTATTTTGTATTTCTCTTGGCGCAAAAAGAATTGAACTTACATTAAAAGGTAAACAATCTTCCTTTTCCATCTTTAACCACGTTGGTTCGTAATCCAAATTTACCCACCAAAAATTCATATTCTTAATCTGGACTGCCCAAAAATAGTACAAAAAATTTGGAAGTGCTAATCCTCCATTTATTTTTGATTTACATAAATGTTTTTTACTTATTCTATGATTTTTATAATCCCAAATAAAACTATTGACAATGTTATCTATTTTAAAAAAAAAACTCTTTGGGAGATAAAAAGGAATAGCTTGAAACAAGTATAGCAGTTGTGGTAAAAAGATCATTTTTATAGCATTTATTCTACCAATCTTAGATATAGGAAGTGTTTTCCAGTATAAAATATTTTTTCTAAGTTTATCTAATAATAGGGGATAATTAGATTTAATTAATGAGTTATAGGATTTAGATACATTAATACCTAAATTTTTAAATTTATCCGTAACTATTTTTAGTGGATATTGTTGCAATATATTTGATCTTATTCCGGTTATAGGCATAATCTCACTTTTATTCCAGTTAATTCTATATCCAGAAAATCTGCCAAATTTAGTTATAACATTAAATAGCTTGGGTATACTGATCTCTGGTTTTGTAATATAAATTAATACATCATCTGCATATAAAGATATTTTATTAGTTGTAGTATCAGTATTATATCCATATATTTCTGGTTCAGATCTAATCCTTTCAGCTAAAGGCTCTATCACCATAGCGAATAACAAAGGCGACAGCGGACATCCTTGTCTACAACCCCTATGAAACTTAAATTTAGCTGACAATATTTGGTTAGTTAATATTCTTGCAGTGGGATTCGAATATAGAATCCCATCGAATATCGAATAAGTGGGGCACCCCACTTTTCAATAAGGCACACAACTTTTCAATAAGGCACACCACTTTTCAATAAGGCATATCACTTTTCAATAAGGCACACCACTTTTCAATAAGGCACACCACTTTTCAATAAGGCACACCGACACCACTTTTTCATTTTCGAACCAACAACACTTTTGCATTTTCAAACCAACACCACTTTTGCATTTTCAAACCAAAACCACTTTTGCATTTTCAAACCAAAACCACTTTTGCATTTTCAAACTAAAACCACTTTTCCATTTTCAAACCAAAACCACTTTTGCATTTTCACACCAAGACGTCTTTTGCATTTTCAAACCAACTACATTTTCAAACTACACTTTCTAACCACATTATGGGCACTCACAACTCGCTCCCACATTTTGCAGAGACTGAGGCACGCCCACACTTCTGAGTTTTTATAGTCCCTCCCCCTCACAGCAGAAGGGGCGTGGCCTTCATGCAATAATTGACAGGAGAGAGAATCTCAACATTTTTTAAACACTAGTCTTTTATTTTTCATCGATGGGAAAAATCCTCTTGTCCTGTGCAGCGGAGGGGGCCTCTGAGTAAGATGGCCAAAAATCACAGGCGTAAGTGATCACAAGGGCGGCACGGTGGTGCAGTGGTAGCGTTGCTACCTTACAGCGCTTGCCGCCCCAGAGTCCCGGGTTCGATCCTGACTACAGGTGTTGTCTGAACGGAGTTTGTACGATCTCCCCATGACCTGCGTGGGTTTCCTCCAAGCTCTTCGGTTTCCCCCCACACTCCAAAGTCGCACAGGTATGTAGGTAAATTGGCTTGGCAAATGTAGAGGTTGCTCCTAGTATGTGTAGGATAGTGTTGGTGTGTGAGTATCACTGGTCGGCGTGGACCAGATGGGCCAAAGGGCCTGTTACCGCACCGTATCTCTAAACTAAAAAGTTACAGAGAAAGGTTGAGCAAGTTAGGTCTTTATTCTTTGGAGCACAGAAGGTTAAGGGGGACTGGTTGAGGTCTTTAAAATGATGAAAGGGATAGACAGAGTTGACGTGGTTAAGCTTTTCCCATTGAGGGTAGGGATGATTCGAACAAGAGGGCATGACACGAGAATTAAGGGACAGAAGTTTAGGGGTAACATGAGGGGGAACTTCTTTACTCAGAGCGTGGTGGCTGTGTGGAATAAGCTTCCAGCAGAAGTGGTGGAGGCAGGATCGATTTTAACATTTAAAAGTAAAGTGGATAGGTATATGGACGGGAAGGGAATGGAGGGGTATAGTCTGAGTGCAGGTAGATGGGACTAGGGGAAAATAAATGGTCGGCACGGACTGGAAGTGCCGAGAAGGCCTGTTTCCGTGCTGTAATTGTTATATGGTTATATAGTTATATAAGTGGTAGCGTTTTTTCTAAGATCAATATGCAGTGGAAACTGGAAGTGGTCAAGAGTTTTAATTATTTAGATAATTGATTGAAAGCCGCAACTGAGAGAATCATAGATAGACACAAAAAACTGGAGTAATAAACGGGTCACACAGCATCTCTGTAGAAACTCAATTGGTGTTGTTTCAGGTGGAAACACTTCTTCAGACTGAGAATCAGGGGAAAGGCAAACGAGAGCTATAGATGGTGAGATAGTGAGATATAGACCAAATGAATGAAAGATGTGCAAAAAAGTAACAACAATAAAGGCCATTGTTAGCTGTGGGCTAGGTGAAAATGAGTTACAGGCAATGAAAGTCAACAAGATAACTTTGAAACTAGTACAACAACTTGGGTGGGGGAGGGACAGGGAGAGGGAGGTGGGCGAGAGATCATATACTTATCTACTTAAAGCTTGTATCATCACAAAATGCTTCAACAGTTTCAGGCAGTACTCTGAAGGAAGAAACTGCAGATGTTGGCTTAAATCGAAGATAGACACAAAATGTTGGAATAACTCTGTGGAGCAGGCAGCGTCTCTGGTAAGAAGGAATGGGTGATGTTTCGGGTCAAAACCCTTCTTCAGACTAGTCAGGGGAAAGGGAAACAAGCCCATTCCTTCTCTTCAGAAATGTTGCCTGTCCCGCTAAGTTACTCCAGCATTTGTAGGAAAGAACTGCAGATGATGGTTTAAATCGAACGAAGGTACTGCAGCATTTTGTGTCTTTTTTCACGTAGTACTGATTGTGAGTAGAGCTGTCTGCTGAGTGTTTCACCAGTGTCTTGTTTAATCATGGGAAAATTCACAACCCTTCAACACAGTAAATTTAGACAGTTATGGGCCTGTCCCACTGTACGAGTTCACCCAAGAGCTCTCCCGAGTTTAAAAATAAATCAAGCTCGTGGAAGCACGTAGAATGTACGTAGCAGGTACGTCGGAGCTCTGGACGTCTCTTAGCAGCTCGTAACGCTAACGGCAGGTACTCTGAAAATGCGGTAAGCTCGGGAATATTTTTCAACATGTTGAAAAATGTCCACGAGAGCCCCAAGTTCCTACGAGCTGCTGTTAGAATAGAGTATAGAATAGAATAGTTTCTTTATTGTCATTGTAACATGAACCATGTACAATAAAATTAAAAAATGTCAACCAGTCAGTGCACCATTCAAACCATAAAAGCTAAGGATACATACAAGGTAAAATATTAAGAAGATAAACAACTAAAATAAATATGAAATATGAACACAGCACGCATAAACACCCAACCCTACAACCTTCTGTCGATTTCACAGCGTACCAACCACAGTCCCTTAGTCCCCGCGTTCCTTCGTGGCAACATTTAGTGCCTTTATAGCAGTGGGGTAAAAACTGTTTTTGAGTCTGTTTGTCCTTGTCCTTGTAGATCTGCACCATCTGCCTGACGGCAACAGTTCAAACAGGGAGTGGCCGGGTTGGGAAATGTCCTTTATAATATTCTGGGATTTTGTAGCATGGAGAGCTGTGGCTACAGCGTCCTCTGTAGATCTATTTGTTCTGTACACAAACTGGTGGGGGTCAAAGCTTCGGGGCAGGAGTGATGTGATATGACACCGGATCAGTTTTTCAAAGCACTTCATCACCACTGGTGAGAGTGCGACTGGCCGGTAGTTGTTGAGGCTGGAAATGTGGGGTTTTTTGGGCAAGGGGACTATGGTTGCGGACTTCAGACAGGGTGGGACAGTGGACTGGGCCAGAGACTGGTTAAAAATCCTCGTGAAGTGTCTAGCCAGCTGCTCTGCGCAGTCCTTCAGCACGCGTCCAGCGACGCCATCGGGTCCAGTAGCCTTCCTTGGATTGATGGCCCGCAGCGTGCGCCTCACCTCATGCTCTTCTATTTTTGGGGTTAGGCTACTGTGGACCATATAAAAACATAGAAACATAGAAAAATAGGTGCAGGAGTAGGCCATTCGGCCCTTCAAGCCTGCACCACCATTCAATGTGATCATGGCTGATCATCCAACTCAGTATCCCGTACCTGCCTTCTCTCCATACCCCCTGATCCCTTTAGCCACAAGTGCCACATCTAATGCCCTCTTAAATATAGCCAATGAACTGGACTCAACTACCTTCTGTGGCAGAGAATTCCAGAAACTCACCACTCTCTGTATAAAGAATGTTTTCCTCATCTCGGTCCTAAAGGAATTCCCCCTTATCCTTAGACTGTGACCCCTTGTTCTGGACTCCCGCAACATCGGGAACAATCTTCCAGCATCTAGCTTGTCCAACCCCTTAAGAATTTTGTAAGTTTCTATAAGATCCCCCCTCAATCTTCTAAATTCCAGCGAGAACAAGCAGAGTCTATCCAATCTTTCCTCATATGAAAGTCCTGACATCCCAGGAATCAGTCTGGTGAATCTTCTCTGTACCCCCTCTATGGCAAGGATGTCTTTCCTCAGATTTGGAGACCAAAACTGTACGCAATACTCCAAGTGTGGCCTCACCAAAACCCTGTAAAACTGCAGTAGAACTTCCCTGCTCCTAAACTCAAATCTTTTTGCTGTGAATGCTAACATACTATTTGCTTTCTTCACTGCCTGCTGCACCTGCATGCCTACTTTCAATGACTGGTGTACCATGACACCCAGGGCTCGTTGCATCTCCCCTTTTCCTAATCTGCCACCATTCTGATAATCGACTACCCTCATGTTTTTGCCACCAAAGTGGATAACCTCACATTTACCCACATTATACTGCATCTGCCATGCATCTGCCCATTCACTCAGCCTATCCAAATCACCCTGCAGCCTCCAAGCATCCTCCTCACACCTAACTATACCCCCCAGCTTGGTGTCATCTGCAAATTTGGAGATGTTGCATTGAATTCCCTCGTCCAAATCATTAATATATATTGTAAATAGCTGGGGTCCCAGCACTGAGCCTTGCGGTACCCCACTAGTCACTGCCTGCCATTCTGAAAAGGACCCGTTTACTCCTACCCTTTGCCTCCTGTCTGCTAGCCAGTTCTCTATCCACATCAATACTGAATCCCCAATACCGTGTGCTTTAAGTTTGTATGCTAATCTCTTATGCGGGACCTTGTCGAAACCCTTCTGAAAGTCTAAATATAACACATCCACTGGTTCTCCCTTATCCACTCTACTAGTTACATCCTCGAAAAATTCTATCAGATTTGTCAGACATGATTTACCTTTTGTAAATCCATGCTGACTTTGTCCAATGATTTCACCACTTTCCAAATGTGCTGCTATCCCATCTTTAATAACTGACTCTAGCAGCTTCCCCACTACCAATGATAGACTAACTGGTCTGTAATTCCCCACTTTCTCTCTCCCTCCTTTTTTAAAAAGTGGGATTACATTTGCTACCCTCCGTTCCTCAGGAACTACTCCAGAATCTAAGGAATTTTGAAAAATTATCACTAATGCATCCACTATTTCTGGGGCTACTTCCTTAAGTACTCTGGGATGCAGGATACTCTGGCCCTGGGGATTTATCGGCCTTCAATCCGTTCAATTTACCCAACACCACCTACCGGCTAACCTGGATTTCACCGAGTTCCTCCATCATATTTGACCCCGTTTCCACTGCTATTTCTGGCAGATTATTTATGTCTTCCTTAGTGAAGACAGAACCAAAGTAGTTATTCAATTGGTCTGCCATGTCCTTGTTCCACATGATCAATTCACCTGCAATGGACCAACATTAGTTTTAACTAGTCTCTTTCTCTTTACATATCTAAAAACACTTTTGCAGTCAGTTTTTATGTTCCCTGCCAGTTTCCTTTCATAATCTATTTTTCCTTTCCTAATTAAGCCCTTTGTCCTCCTTTGCTGGATTCTGAATTTCTCCCAGTCCTCCGGTAGGCTGCTTTTTCTGGCCAATTTGTATGCCTCATCTTTTGTTTTTATACTATTCCTGATTTCCCTTGTTATCCATGTATGCACCACCTTCCCTGATTTATTCTTTTGCCAAACTGGTATGAACAATTTTTGTACTTCATCCATGCAGTCTTTAAATACCTTCCATTGCACATCCACTGTCAACCCTTTAAGAATCACCTGCCAGTCTATCTTGGCCAATTCACATCTCATACCTTCAAAGTTACCTTTGTTCAAGTTCAGAACCCTTATTTCTGACTTAATTTTGTCACTCTCCATCCTAATGAAGAACGCAACCATATTATGGTCACTCTTGCCCAAGGGGCCATGAACAACAAGACTGCTAACTAACCCTTCCTCATTACTCAATACCCAGTCTAGAATAGCCTGCTCTCTCGTTGGTTCCTCCTATGTTGGTTGAGAAAACTACCATTATACATTCCAAGAAATCCTCTTCCTCAGCACCCCTGCAATTTGATTCACCCAATGTAGATGCAGATTGCAGTCACCCACTATAACCGTGTTACCCTTGTTGCACGCATTTCTAATTTCCTGTTTGATGCCATCCCCAACTCCAATACTACTGTTGGGTGGCCTGTACACAACTCCCACTAGCGTTTTCTGCCCCTTAGAGTTTCGCAGCTCTACCCATATCGATTCCATATCCTCCATGCTAATGTCCTTCCTTTCTATTGCATTAATCTCCTCTCTCACTAGCAACGCTACCCCACCTCCTTTTCCTTTTCGTCTATCCCTCCTGAATATTAAATATCCCTGGATGTTCAGCTCCCAGCCTTGGTCACCCTGGAGCCATGTCTCCGTGATCCCAACTATAGCATAGTCATTAATTGCTATCTGCACCTTCAACTCATCCACCTTATTACGAATGCTCCTCGCATTGAGACACAAAGCCTTCAGGCTTGTTTTTACAACACTCTTGCTCCTTATACAATTATGTTGACACGTGGCTCCTTTCACATCGATCCCTATTACACTCTCCTATCCTTTTGTGAGCTTTGTTTCCCATTAATTCTGGGGTCATTAACCATCCCTTTACTCTCTTTCCCTTTAACTTCGTCCTCGACTATCCCATTTGACACCCCACCCCCCTTATTCAGTATGTGGTGTGTTGTGGCTGTCTCGGGTGGCTCCACTTCAAAGCAAGCAAAGAAGAGGTTCAGCTTCTCTGCCAACGAGGCGTCACCCTCAGCAGCTCCAAGGTTTGTCTTACTATTACCGTAATTCTCCGAGTTCGAATCAGAAAAAACTCGGGAGAACTCTTGAATTAACTCATACAGTTGGACAGCACGATTAGCTGTTGCTGGAGGTTTCAGTCATCTGTAGATTAATAATGTTGCATCTGCAATTATGATAATTGACCGAACACAAAAATTAGCGTCTTCATTTTACAAAACTATAAATGTGTTGATTCCTGTTCTCACAAAATGGGCTATGACCAGAGACACAATCATTGCTAGACACAATTTAACTTCCCTGATCAATATTACTGACTGATATGATTGCATGCAATAACAGATACACAAATATTGGAATTTATAAAAGTGCCTTTAAACACAAACATCCACTAAAACTGGGCTCCACACTGCAGATCAAAATCTTAGGTGCATTGATGATGGCAGATTAATACTCAAACATAGTTAATGTGAGGTTAATAAAAGGTAAAAGCCCAAAAAAAAAAGAATCATTTTGCACTTATTGAAAGGCAATGCTGCCCAGAAACCTTCACTGCTTATGTAAGGTCAGAGGTTGTACAAGGTGGGGTTAGCTCCATCTATCAACAACGATCCAACAAAACGCTTGAGGTAATGAATGTATGTGTGTATGTTTGCTCCACAATATATGGGAGTCTCGCCAAAAGATAGCCATTTTAAATTACTCCGTTGATTAGAGTATGATACTCCAGCAAATGGAAATTCCGCTTTGAAATGCCATTGAACTAAGTTGGTCATTGTGATGCAGATTAACCACTCCAAGCTCACCAATGTGAGGGATTTTGATCATTTTTAGGTGCAAAATGTTCTTTTTATTTATCATCTGTTTTTTCATCTCTGGCTTTCATCTAACAATCTGCCTATCAATACAGGCTATGTTGTGCCCTGCTCCTCCTCTCTTTCAGTTTTCTTCTCTGCCCCCCCACCCCCCTCCCACCAATCAGTCTGAAGGAAGGTTCCGACCAAAAACATCATCGATTCCTTTGCTCCAGAGATGCTGCCTGACCCGTTGAGTTCCTCCAGCACTTTGTGCCGTTCCCCGTTCTCCACAGATGCTGCTGTCCAAGGTTAATGGGGAAAAAAAAGTTGTAAGTTAAGCGTCAAACGTGTTTTATTGTCATATGTCCCAGATAGACCAAAGAAATTCTTACTTGCTGCAGCACAACAGAATATATAAACATAGTACACTGTAAACAATATAATAAAGGAGAGAGAAAAAATGTCCAGTGTGCATATATACACATACTCGCAAATATATACATATATAAATATATATAGAGAGAGAGGGGGAGGGAGAGAGAGAGAGAGACAGAGAGAGAGAGAGAGAGAGAGAGAGAGAGAGACGCACACATACGTACACACAAATAAAAACGCACACATACGTACACACAAATAATAATAGTCTATTGTAGTTCAGAGCTTATTTGAGGTTGTAGTGTTTAATAGTAAGATTAAACAAGAACTTACCAGTTTGAAGCTTGATCTATATTTTATGAGGAGTTACGATGAGCGATTATGTGAAGCAGCCCCGCCAGGCGCATGCGCGTCATACTTCAAAGCAGTGGCGTGAAAACACTGAAACTACAGCCAAAGTGATATAGTAAGACTTAGAAGAGTAGTACTACCAGATGATCTTTGCGATTATGAGGGCCCATAATCCCTCATCCTAACTCCTCATAAAATAAAGATCAAACTTCAAACTGGTAAGTTCTCATTTAATCTTGCTATTTTACTTCGGAGTCACGTGAGTGACTACGTAAAGATTTCAAAGCTCTGTGATTTCATGCTGTAGATCCATTCCACAAAACACTCTGCTTCAGTTGACACAGTAGTGAATAAATAATGTATTGAACATTGCTTCGAATTATTCAATAATAATTTTTTAAATAACAAAACAGTAATATCCCCTTTATCCCAGGGGAATTTACAAATGAAATTTATAAAGCCAAAGCAAATCAAATCAAACTGACCCAAAACAGCATGTTCAAACCCTGGCACTTAAGCACTTTAAGTGTTAACTTCTGAAAAGACAATGATGTAATTGGAGCCCATTTCTGAAGCAGTGTGAGAACTATACTAACATCCCAGATTTCTGTACATCTAGGTTTAGGAGGATTTTTGTTACAAATTCCTCTCATGAATCGGGACACTAATGGATGAGATCCGATAGGTTGTTGTTCTTAAACTGCCCTAAATAGGAGGACAAAGCACTCCGAGCACTATTAATGGCACTATAACTCAAGTGTTCATCAAAATACAATGTAGGAAGGATCCAATACATCCAGTATGCTTGCAGTATGAAAAGATATATCTGACTATAAACAACATCTCCCATTTCTTAATATGAGACACATATTGTCTCTTAGTGCTATCTCTCCAAGCTGCAGTTATCCAGTCCAAGGCCTTCGAACGGTCTGGTCAGAACCTGCAGATTAACAAATTAATATGATCATTTAATGGATGACTTTCTCCTGTTACTGGATGCCCCAACAAATTACTGCAGTTGGGAACAGTCATGAATGGCTGTTCTTGGTTCTTGGTTACTTGGTCCTCCAAAATATTCCAACTGGAATTTAAACTGGAGGTGGTGAAGGGAGGGGTTTAGCCAGAGAGGGTTATTGGGAAGACAGTGCCACTTTAAATTTAGGTGCATCTGGCTGGGCAACCGTGGCTTGGTGGAGATTATTCCATGCTTTAATAGCGCGTGGATAGAACAAATTGCTGTACACATCTGTCTTTGAGGCTGGGACCACAAATTGGATCGAATGCCCTCGTCTGCTCCTAATTGGTTTGGGGTTGATGTAGGTCTTGTGATCTATATCTAGCTGACGAATTAACATTTTGTAAAAACAGGTCCAGTGAAAACAGTGAGCTTCATGTCTGTCTTGGAGAGGGTTCCAACCCAGAGAATTCAGAAGTTTGGTGACACTCGCTTCTCTCTCGTAGGTGTTAGTAACAAATTGAGCGGCCTGTCTTTGGACACGTTCGATGGATGCAATGTTTTTATCTGTGTATGGGTCCCAAGCTGCAACTGCGTAGTCCAGATGAGGTCTAACGAGGGTGAAATGCAGCTTCTCAGAAGTACATACAGAAATACAGAAGCTGAACAATGATGGAAGTTTCACCTCAGGCTGAGTCATCATTCTGAGCACCAAAGGGAACCATGACTACACATGTAGTCCAGTGTAGGCCAGTCCGGAACCACCAAAACGCCTAAGGCGGAGTCTGCTCTATTTTGGTGAGACATTGCCCAATCAGGCAGAATGGGGAAAAAAGCATAAAAGAATGTACTGCTCCTGGATCTGGTTCCTTGAAAACGTATTTAAGCAACTGGTGATTTAGCCTGGATGCAAACAGATCAATATCTGGCAAACCACAGTGACTGATAATCATTTTAAAAACATCAGGATTTAACATCCATTCTATGTTATCATTATTTTTTTTGTGACCAGTTGTCTGCCACCACATTATCTCTACCTGGTAGGTAGATAGCTGAGACCCAGATGTTTCTGGAAATACACCAGTGCCACATGAGGTTAGCCAGATTTATGTGATTCACCCTGTCAAAAGCCTTCTCCTGGTCGAGGGAGAGAAAGGCAGTGGGTACTCCGGTCTTCTGAGCCAGGAAGACCAGGTTTCTGGTGAGATGAACATTGTCCTGGATGGATCGGCCGGGGACCATTTAAGACTGGTCAGGGTGGATCACTTGGGCCAGCACTGGACCCAGGCGGTTTGCCATTGCCTTGGCAAAGACCTTGTAGTCAGTACAGAGGAGGGAGACCGGGTGCCAGTTTTTTAGATGGTGCAGATCACCATTCTTGGGCAGAAGGACCACAACAGCCCTTCGCCAAGACAGGGGCTTCTCTCTGGTCGCCAGGCTCTTCCTCAGTACCATGGTGTAGTCCTCCCCCAGAATCTCCTAGAACATGCTGAGGAACTCTGCTGTCAACCCATCCAGGCCAGGGATTTGCCCCTTCGGATCTGATGGAGGGCCACGGTCAGTTCATCCAGTGTCAGGGGGCCATCCAGATGCTCAGCACCCTCCAGGTCGACCGTGGCTAGACCTTCCCACAGATCAGTGCACTCGTCCCTGCCGGAACTATCTGGTGAGAACAAGGTCCCATAAAAGGAACAAACTGCTGCGTTAATGTCCCCTGGTTCAGTGATGGAGGAGTCATCATCAGCGAGCAGCTCCACTAACTGCTGACGGACTCGCCGCCGCTTCTCCAGCGAGTAGAATAAAGGGTGAACCACGGTCCAAATTGTGGAGCAATTGGATCCGCAACCTCACATACGTGCCTCGGGATTGCTCTAACTGTAGCTCCTTCAGCGCGTCCTTCTTCTCCTGATATTCCCTCCAGAGGGCCGCCTCCCCTACGGTCTGACTCAGACGCGAATCCAAATCGAGCAGCTCGCTCCCGAGCTGTCTGATCTTAGAATTGCTTCTCTTCCCTCTAGTGTACTCATGACAGAAACTCCGGGTGTGGGCCTTGCCCACGTCCCACCATAACCGCAGGGAGTGAAATCCTCCCCGCTTCCTCTTCCAGGTGGTTCAAGCGCACGGCCTAGTGAAGCAAGCAGCCTGGCACCAGATCCTGGACCTTTAGAATTTCTGGCTGGAAATTCGGGGCCAACAAAATGGCCACCCCACTGGAAATGGAGTCGAGGTGGCTCATGAAGACCTCAACACCCCACTCCAGGAGTCAGGTGGACTCATCTCCTGGGGTGGTGTGTATTTCCTGCTGGAAGCTCACTGCATATTTCCCTATGTGCCGATAGGGCATTGAAGTATGAGAAGCCGAAGCAAAGAAGTGTAAGCCAAGATACCAAATGGAAATTACGCCGAAAAGCCAAATAACCGAATGGACACGACGCCAAAAAGCCAAATAACGGACATGACGTCTCCGGGGACGGGATTTGTCCGAGACCTTGTCAGTGATTGGTCCAGACCCGCTTTTGAATAGACTCAAAATGGTGGAGTAACTCAGTGGGACAGGCAGCGGTGAGGATGCCACCTAGCCCACTGAGTTCCTCCAGTACGCAGTGTTTTTTATTTAACTCTGAAATTGAAGACATACACAAAAAGCTGGAGTAGCTCAACGGGCAGGCAGCATCTTTGGATAGTAGGAATGGGTGACGTTTCGGGTAGAGACCCTTCTTCAGATAATCACAAGTACTCTCACCGACGAGAGTTCAGTTCAGTCTGAAGAAGGGTCTCGACCCGAAACGCCACCCATTCCTTCTCTCCAGAGTCGCTGCCTGTCCCGCTGAGTTACTCCACCATTTTGTGTCTATTCACAAGTACTCTTTGTATCTCTGTGGAATATAGACCCAGTGGATGCGTTGTATGGAATTATGTAACTGGTTTGGACTGATGGTGGGATGGAGTGTCTGCTGTCCATATGCTCTCTGTAAGAGCAGTCAATTTACTGCCATTGTTTATGGATCTCCCGTAACCTGCTTCAGTTCAGATGCTTACTAAATCGTATATAAAAAACACAATTAAAGCTCCTTCAACCTCGCCAGGCTTTGGATTCAGATCATAGTTACTCATTAAGTTTTTTCTTCGTGACATCCCTGTTTCTTTTGACAACCATTTAAAGTCTATGGTCTCCAGTTCTCAAGTCTAGTTTATTTTTGGATGCGCAAATGTATTGCGGTACAGGAACAATGAACAACCTGCTTGCGGCAGCATCGCAGGCACACATAGACAACACACAAAAACATAAATTATACATAAATTGTACAAGACAGTGAAAAGAAAAATACTGGGCAATGGAACTTTGGTTGCAACGCTGAAGAAATAGAAATAGACACAAAATGCAGGAGTAACTCAGCCGGGACAAGTTGCATCCCCGGAGAGAAGGAATTAATGACGTTTCGGATCGACCCGTCTGAGTTAAAAATATGCCTGCGGGCTGGATGATTTCGGGTTACAAATCAAAGTCAAAGTCAAAGTTAATTTTATTCGGTACATGTGCCCGAAGGTGCAGTGAAATTAATTTGTCAGCAGTGATGCACTTAAGAAGAACACACAATACACAATAACACAAACATCCACCCCAGCATTCTTCACTGTGGCGGAAGGCACAAAGTTCAGCCAGTTCTCCTACTTTGTTCACCCGTGGTCGGGGCCATGAACCCTCCGTAGTCACCACTCCAGACGGCCGGACGTACAGTCCCTCTCGTCGGGATGATTTACCAATCTGGGAAAGGCCGCTCCAATCCATGCTGTCAGGCCATGAGGGAGGCGACAGGGAAAGTCATTTCTCTGTTGAGGAGGCGACTGAAAGCAGTTCTCTCCTTCCCCCCCCCCCCCCCCACCCCCCCTTGGGTGCGGTCTGTGTGGAGTTTGTGCATTCTCCCTGTGACTGAATGGGTTTCCTTGTCTCTTTAGGATGTAGGAACACTCAGAGGAAACCCATGCAGTCACAGGGAGAATGCATAAACTGCACACACACACACAGAGCCTGTGTTTCTGGCGCTGTGAGGCAATGTAAAGGGTATGTCAGTTGGAATATAGTATTGGCCGGTGTTTCATAACATTGTTACCATTACAAGGAGTGTTATTTGGCCATTCTCAATTGCTCACATCCATAGGTTGTTAACTGGCCATTCAATGGAGAGAAACATAACAGGGAAAGAACATTCAATGCAGACAATATGTTACAAGAGGAAAAAGGATGAGGAGAAAGAAGTCCTGAATAGAAACTCCCAACCACATGAGTTTTATGGCTGCATCTCCCATTGATTTCATTTCGGAGTCACGTGAGTGACTTCGTGAAGAGCCCGCTGGCGCGCATGCTCGACATATCGTCGTACCGCGTTGCTGCGACGGCTGGCGGTGGAGCGCGCTCCTCGCCAGCCCTTCATAAGGGGCCACGGAGGTAAGTATCCTACCTTTAGTTGGTGGTCCTTGTTGTCTGATTATGTCTTGCAGCAAGGACATGGATGGGAGTTCGAAGGGCCGGAGGACGTCAGGACGAGTTCGCCGGTCAACAGTTCCGGGGCCTTTACCATCGGCAGTACCTGCAGCGCAGGCCGGGACTCAGGCGGAGATGTGGGTAAGCCCTGTGATTACAGGTCCAGATCCGCCAGCACACCACAGCTCGGAGGAGTTCGACGAGGAGGAGTGTGGTGTGCCGCCAGAGCAGGGGGACCCTGCCATGGCAGTCAGGTCGTCAGCGGGCTC
Organism: Raja brachyura; assembly: GCA_963514005.1. The sequence goes on along the minus strand of OY740803.1, from coordinate 211,868 downwards.
GCTGGCGGCCTCGAGCAGGGCACGTGCCGTTGCACGGCCTGTTCCACTCAGCCCTCCGAGAAGGGGGAGGGCAGGAGCCCAGAAGCCTAACCCTGTCAGGGCTAAGGCATTGCCTGCCGCGGAGGAGCGGTCAGGTTCCAGGGCGAGACCCGGGGCGGCTGTGAGGTCCAGCCGGCACACCCCGACTCTCGACGCCGGGACGGGTCGGTCGAGTCGGGTCTCGTCACGGTCGCCGAGCCCCCCATGGATGGGTGGGCGAGACCATGCGTCGGCAACGTCCACGATGTGGGCAGCCGGCAAGACTGCGCGGGCCCCAGGCAGCCATGCTTCGGCTGGTGCTGACACCTCGCCGCAAGTGCCCTTAGTGGCAGCGGCTTCAGCTCCCGCTAAACGGAGGCGGTTGAACACGCCCGCGCAGGAATCGCGCAGTTTTGCCTCGGCGGCTGTTAGCGACAACTACCGGCACCGGCAGGGCCTCGACGAGGTGCGGGCCGATGACAGGAGCCCGGTTTTCTTTTCAGAGCCGGAGGACTCCGACCACCTGAGTGTTCAGGGTGAAGGGCATATTGACCGTATTGAGCGGCTGCTGGAGCTCCTGCTTCAACGTCAACATCAGCAGGGCAGCAACAGGCACAGGGAGTCTTCACCAACATCTACTATCAGCCTGGAGCAGCAGGAGGAGGAGGTTCTGGTGGATCCTGTACCACCTCCGTTGGAGGTGCCAGCGGAGGAACTCTTGGATGTGGCGACCAAATTCGCGGCCCCACATACGGCTGGTCTTCCTCTAAATACAAAGCTGGCAGCCACAGTGGACTTTCTTAATAATCAGGTGCTGCAGGAAGAAGTCCTCATCCAGGCTATGAGCCGTCACAAGGCTCCATCAAACTGCAACTCCCTCAACGTGCCTGTGGTCAATACGCGAATATGGGGCAACATCAGTGCGGCTATCCGTCAACAGGAGCTAAAATTGCAGCGGATCCTGAAACTCCTCACGGCCGGTATTACCGCCTTGGTATCCCCACACAGCCTTGGTATCCGGTGGTCTTTGACATGCTCAACGAATCCTGGGTCCTTTTGAAGGGTTGCCCACAATTGGTTACTCACCCTGTCTCAGGGGAGCCACATCCCTGCCATGGCTATTTAAATTTGTTGGCTTGCAGGTTCTGAACAGGCCGTTAGTCCAATACGGCCTCTCGGCTCGGACCATGGATACCATTGGGGCGTCGTGTCGAGAGTCCACAAGGCGAAGATACCGCTCGCATATTAAGAAGTGGGAAGCCTACTGCAGCCGCTCTCGCATCACGTACGATGACGTGACAATAACCGACGTCCTGGAATTCCTCGCGGGGTTGCACCATGATGAACACTTAAGTGCCATCAACAGCGCCAGAAGTGCGCTATCATTCTACCTCAATATTGGGGTAGGATCCAACAGGCTAGTGTCCAGACTCATGCGGGGTATATTCAATATGAATCCGCCTACACCACGCTATAATATCACCTGGGATGTCAGGGACGTATTAACCCTGCTCAGGACGTGGTCTCCAATGGAAGGGCTCCAACTGGACCAACTCACCATGAAGCTGGTGATGTTACTAGCGCTGACTTCAGCTCAGAGGGTACAGACACTACACAAACTTCGTGTCGACAGAATGACATCTACCCCTACAGAAGTAGTATTTTTCATTGACGAGCTACTAAAGCAGCATAGACCTGGGTGCACAGGGCTGCAGCTGAAATTCCCGGCATACCCCTCAGATGCTAGGCTATGTTTAGCCTCACATATCCGCCACTATGTCAACGTGACGGCACGCATCAGAGGAATGGAGAGATACCTGCTTGTCACTCATAAGAGACCTCATCATCGAGTGACAGTCCAGACGATATCCAGGTGGCTTCGAGTCGTCTTGGGTAAGTCAGGTATCGACACTAATGTGTTCAAGTCTCATTCCACCAGGGCTGCATCGACGTCAGTGGCGAGGGTCATGGAGTTGCCCATGGACCTAATTCTCGCCACAGCAGGATGGGCTAATGAAGGTGTGTTCCAGCGTTTTTATAACAAGCCTGTTGCTGCTCCTCTACAGTTCGCAGAAGCCGTGCTGACTGCAGGTCAAAACGTGGAGATGTCCCCGCATGAGGGGTTTTGATTTGTTATTAATAAATATGCTCTTGTTTTGCAGTATGAACTATTGAACAAGTTTGTTCCTCCCATCCATCCCTGGTAGTGGTGTGTCAGCATGGACGTGGTCCAGGGCGTGTAATCACAGAAGCTTTGAAGTCTTCACGAAGTCACTCACGTGACTCCGAAATGAAATAGTAAGATTGAACGAGAACTTACCAGTTCGAAGGTTGATCTTTATTTTATGAGGAGTCGAAGTGAGGGATTTCGTGCCCTCCTCGCCCAACCCTCAGTCACCTTCATCTGGTAATCTTAGTCAATTCAATCATACTATGCGAAGTCATTTCTATTGTTGGTTCTGTGATTCCACGCCGCTACTTTGAAGTATGTCGAGCATGCGCGCCGGCGGGCTCTTCACGAAATCCCTCACTTCGACTCCTCATAAAATAAAGATCAACCTTCGAACTGGTAAGTTCCCGTTCAATCTTACTATTCTCACCCACAACAATGTCTCAATCCTCGGAGGGCCCGTGTGCGGACAGTATGTCGATGGACGAGAAGCCAAAGCCAAGATGCTGAAGCCAAGATGCCGAACGGACATCACGTCGAAAAGCCAAGATGCCGAACGGTCTTGGCGCTGAACGGACACGACGCCAAATGGACATGATGTCTCCGGGGACGGGATTAGTCTGACACCATGTCTGTCATCGACAAAGGTCAGCGATTGGCCAAGACCCCCGCGCCCATCACATCACTGGCCGGGAGGAGACGGGAGGAGACGGGAGGGTGGGGGTGGGAGGTAGCTTGAGCTTGCGTTTGTAAAATGGTGGCAGTGATTCCAAGCTGCTGCGATTGCCACAGAGGCTTTTCGCCATTATGTTCGTTCGCTGTCACATTTTAAGCCGAAGAACAATCTCTTGGGACAGTAAGCGGGTCAGCTCGGCCGAGGAGTTGCCAGGTCCTCCTTTGGGGCAGTGCGTATGCCCAGCAGGGCCCATGGCAATATGTTCACCCAGTCTGGGCCCGTGAGCCGTGCCTTGACGGATGCCTTCATGTGGAGGTGAAAACGTTCCGCTAGGCCGTTTGCTTGCGTGTGGTTGGCCCTTGTGTGGTGCAGCTTAGTGCCAAGCATCCGGGCCATTGCTGACCACAGTTCGGAGGTGAACTGCGTACCTCTGCCGGAGGAGCTGTCCGTCGGCACGCCAAACTGGGCGATCCAGTGGGCGGTGAGGGCATGTTCACAGGATGCAGTGGAGGTATCCCAAAGCCGGACGGTTTCCGGCCATCTCGTGAATCTGTCCACAATGGTGAAGAGGTGGGTGACACCTCTGGATGGGGGCAGCGGTCCAACGATGTTGACGTGGATGTGCCACGGCGAAGTTCTGCAGCGGCGCCTTGATGTGCTGCTGAATCTTGGAGGTTTGACAGGGGATGCACACTTTGGCCCAGTTGCTGACCTGTTTGCACAACCCGTGCCACATGAACTCGGCTGCCACCTTTGTTGCCCAGATGGAAGGGTGAGCTGGGCCGTGAACCAAGTCAAAAATCTGGCGGCGCCAGACAGCGGGAATGATTGGTCTTGTCTGTCCCGTAGACACGTCGCAGAGGAGCATAGTGTCAGTGGGCCCAAATTGCACATCCTTCAACAGCAGGCCGGAGATGACGGTGCGGTAGGCGAGCATCTCCTCACCCTCTCGCTGGGCGACTGCCACGGCCGTGTAGTCGACACCCGGGGCCAAAGTGTGGAAGGGATTGATGGCGTTGCGGGACAACACATCTGCGACCTGGTTGCTCTTGCCTGGACGCAAGATGTGCTTTACGCGAAAGACAAAAGTGAATGGCTTGTAGTCAGTGAAAGCTGTGAAATCCCTGCGTTCGAGGAAGTAGCGGAAATGCCTGATGGCCAGGTGGAGAGCAAGGAGTTTCCAGTCGAGAGCACTGTATTTCTGCACGGGGGTTGTCTCAGGTGACGATTGAAAAAGGCGAGGGGCTGCCAGCTACCATTGATCAGTTGTTCCTGCAATCCGACCATGGCTGGGCCAGATGCGTTGACCATGAGAGCTGTTGGTGCGTTGGGTTGTTGGCCAGGGCCTTGAACAATGGTTGCATGATCCTGGCGGCTGCTGGCACGAACCAGTGATAGAAGTTGACCATCCCGACAAACTCTTGACAGACCCTTCACAATAGAGGGTTTGGCAAACTAGCGAATGGCCTCGACCGTTAATTCAGAAACACGGGGCATGAATTTAAAGAAAGGTAACTTTGAGGGTATGAGACGTGAATTGGCCAAGAAAGACTGGCAATTTATTCTTGAAGGGTTGACGGTGGATATGCAATGGAAGGCATTTAAAGACTGCATGGATGAACTACAACAATTGTTCATCCCAGTATGGCAAAGAATAAATCAGGAAAGGTAGTGCATCCGTGGATAACAAGGGAAATCAGGGATAGTATCAAAGCAAAAGATGAAGCGTACAAATTAGCCAGAGAAAACAGCCTACCAAAGGACTGGGAGAAATTCAGAGTCCAACAGAGGAGGACAAAGGGCTTAATTAGGAAATGGAAAATGGATTATGAAAGAAAACTGGCAGGAAACATAAAAACTGGCTGCAAACGTTTTTATCGATATGTGAAGCGAAAAAGATTAGTTAAAACAAATGTAGGTACCTTGCAGTCAGCAACAGGTGAATTGATCATGGGGAACAAGGACATGGCAGACCAATTGAATAACTACTTTGGTTCAGTCTTCACTAAGGAATACATAAATAATTTGCCGGAAATAGCAGGGGATCGCGGGTCAAATGAGATGGAGGAACTGAGTGAAATCCAGGTTATCCGGAAAGTGGTGTTAGGTAAATTGAATGGATTAAAGGCCGATAAATCCCCAGGGCCAGATAGGCTGTATCCCAGGGTACTTAAAGAAGTAGCCCCAGAAATAGTGGATGCATTAGTGATAATTTTTCAAAACTCTTTAAATTCTGGAGTAGTTCCTGAGAATTGGAGGGTAGCTAATGTAACCCCACTTTTTTGAAAAAGGAGGGAGAGAGAAAACAGGGAAGTACAAACCAGTTAGTCTAACAACAGTAGTGGAGAAACTGCTAGAGTCAGTTGTTAAAGATGGGATAGCAGCACATTTGGAAAGTGGTGAAAACATTGGACGGTCAGCATGGATTTACGAAAGGTAAAACATGTCTGATGAATCTTATTGAATTTTGTGAGGATGTAACTAGTAGAGTGGATAAGGGAGAACCAGTGGATGTGTTATATCTGGACTTTCAGAAGGCTTTCTACAAGGTCCCGCATAAGAGATTAGTATACAAACTTAAAGCACACAGTATTGGCGGTTCAGTATTGATGTGGATAGAGAACTGGCTGGCAGACAGGAAGCAAAGAGTAGGAGTGAACGGGTCCTTTTCAGGATGGCAGGCAGTGACTAGTGTGGTGCCGCAAGGCTCAGTGCTGGGACCCCAGCTATTTACAATATATATTAATGATTTGGACGCGGGAATTAAATGCAACATCTCAAAGTTTGCAGATGACACGAAGCTGGGGGACAGTGTTAGCGGTGACGAGGATGCTAGGAGGTTACTTGGATAGGCTGGGTGAGTGGGCAAATGCATGGCAGATGCAGTATAATGTGGATAAATGTGAGGTTATCCACTTTGGTGGCAAAAAAGGAAAGTAGACTATTATTTGAATGGTGACCGATTAGGAAAAGGGGAGATGCAATGAGACCTGGGTGTCATGGTATACCAGCCATTGAAAGTAGGCATGCAGGTGCAGCATGCTGTGAAGAAAGCGAATGGTATGTTGGCATTCATAGCAAAAGGATTTGAGTACAGGAGCAGGGAGGTTCTACTGCAGTTGTACAGGGTCTTGGTGAGGCCATTCCTGGAGTATTGCATACAGTTTTGGTCTCCTAATCTGAGGAAAGACATTCTTGCCATGGAGGGAGTACAGAGAAGGTTCACCAGACTGATTCCTGGGATGGCAGGGCTTCCATATGAAGAAAGACTGGATAGACTCGGCTTGTACTCGTTGGAATTTAGAAGATTGAGTGGGGATCTCATAGAGACTTACAAAATTCTTAAGGGGTTGGACAGGCTAGATGCATGAAGATTGTTCCCGATGTTGGGGAAGTCCAGGACAAGGGGTCACTGTTTAAGGATAAGGGGGAGGTCTTTTAGGACCCAGATGAGAAAATCATTTTTCACACAGAGAGTGGTGAATCTGTGGAATTCTCTGCCACAGAAGGTAGTTGAGGCCAGTTTGTTGGCTATATTTAAGAGAGAGTTAGATGTGGCCCTTGTGGCTAATGGGATCAGGGGGTATGGAGAGAAGGCAGGTACAGGATACTGAGTTGGATGATCAGCCATGATCATATTGAATGGTGGTGCAGGCTCGAAGGGCCAAATGGCCTACTCCTGCACCTATTTTCTATGTTTTCTATGACCTTGGTCGGGATGGGGACCACTCCGTGCTGGTTGATGTGGTGGCCGAGGAAGTCAATGCAAGTGAGGCCAAATTGACACTTGGCCAGGTTGATGGCCAGGCCATGCTCGTTAAACCTCTGCCAGAGCTGCCGGAGGTATGCGCAGTCTTCCTGGCGGGAGCGGCTGGTGATGAGGATGACGTCATGGAAGATGAACACAAAGTCCAGCTCATGGCCCATCATGTCCATGAGCTGTTGGAAAGCTTGGTCGGTGTTCTTGAGGCCGAAAGGCATGCGCAGGAACTCAAAGAGCCCAAACGGAGTGATGAGGGCCATCTTGAGGTGGTCATCTGGGTGGACCAGAATCTGATGGTAGCCACGTACGAGATTGATCTTGGAAAATATATTGGGACTCTTCAAGTTTGCTGTGAAGTCCTGGATGTATGGGACAAGGTACCGATCAGCTGTTGTGACCTTGTTGAGATGGCAGTAGTCCCCACAGGGTCTCCAGCATATGGGCTGTCTGAGCGGCACACTATACCCATTTCCGCCATCATGCGGAACTCATCTTTGGCCAGTTACATAGACACATAAAAACATAGAAAATAGGTGCAGGAGAAGACCATTCGGCCCTTCAAGCCAGCACCGCCATTCATTGTGATCATAGCTGACCGTCCGCTATCAATAACCCGTGCCTGCCTTCTCCCCATATCCCCTGACTCCACTAGCCCCTAGAGCTCTATCCAACTCTCGCTTAAGTCCATCCAGTGATTTGGCCTTCACTGCCCTCTGTGGCAGGAAATTCCATAAACGGTATTGTATTGTATTGGTTTTTGCTCTGACATGCACTGTCAGCTGTGGGACCTTATATAGACAGGTGTGTGCCCTTGCAAATCATGTCCAATCAATTTAATTTACCACTGGTGGACTCCAATCAAGTTGTAGAAACATCTCAAGGATAACCAATGGAAATAGGATGAACCTAAGCTCAATTTTGAGTGTCATAGCAAAGGGTCTGAACACTTATGTAAATGTGATATTTCAATCATTTCCTTTTAATTACTTTGCAAAATTTTCCAACAACTGTTTTTGCTTCTTCATTCTGGGGTATCGTGTGTGGATTGATGCTAAAAATATATAATTTAATCAATTTAAAAATAAGGCTGTAATGTAACAAAATGTGGAAAAAGTGAAGGGGTCTGAATACTTTCTGAAAGCACCGTAGATGGCACATAGAACAAATGATTGACAGATATGTAAAAAAGCAACGATGGTCAAGGAAAGGTGGAGCTCACAATGTTCTATAACTGGCTGAGGTGTAGGTAATGACGAGTTAGAGACAGTGATACTTAACTGGACGACATTGAAACTAGTACAATGACTAGGATGGGGAGAGACAGAGACAGAGGGGATGCAAGGGTTACTTCTTCTTCTTCTTTCATGTGGCATGCACAGCCTAAAGTTGTAGGACAACTTGTTCTATTTGATCAAGGATTACTTGAAATTAAAGAAATCAATACTCATATCATTGGGTTTTAAGCTGCCCAAGCTAAATAAGAAATGCTGTTCCTTCAATTTGCATTTGGCCTCACTTTGACAATGGAGGAGGCCCAGGACAGAAAGGTCATTGTGTAAATTGGAGGGGGAGTTAAAGCAGGTTTAGGCAGACTGAGCGAAGGTGTTCAGCGAAATAAACGGCGAGTCTGCGCTTGGTCCTGCCGATATATAGGAGACCACACCTGGAACAGAGGATACAGTAGATGAGGTTGGTGGAGGTGAAAGTAAACCTCTGCCTCACCTGAAAGGACTGTTGGGTACCCGGGACAGAGTTGAGGGAGGAGATATAGGAACAGGTGTTGCATCTCCTGCAGTTGCAGGAATGGTCTCTGCAGGCAGCAGAAAAGGGTAGAGATGAGAAGATATGACCAGTGGTGAGATCTCGTTGGAGGTGGCAAAAATGTCGGAGCAGTAGAGCTACCCGGGGTCCCGGGTTCAATCCTGATTACGGGTGCTGCCTGTACGGAGTTTGTACATTCCACCCATGAATTGGGTGGGTTTTCTCCGAGATCATCAGTTTCCTCTGACACTCCAAAGACGTACAGGCTTGCATATGTATAAATTGCCCTAGTGTGTGTAAGGTAGAGCTAATGTGCGGGGATCGCAGTTCGCTGCTGACACAGTGGGTCGAATGGCCTGTTTTTGCATTGTATCGCTAAACTAAACTAAGTATGCAACGGCTGAAAGGGTGAAACGTGACGACTAGGGGAACTCTGTCCCTGTTGCGACTGGGGGGAAGGGGAGCAAGAACGGGTTATCAAGGAGACCCATGTTAGGACATCTATGATGGAAGAGAGGAATCCCTAAAGAATGAGGACATCTTGGATGACCTGGTATGGAACACCTCGCTCAGATGTGGCATAGATGGAGGAATTAGGAGTAAAGTATAGCGTATTTACAGGAGGCATGGTGGGAATAAGTGTAGTCTAGATAGTTGTGGAAGTCATAATATATGTCAGTTGGTTGTCCATCTCCTATGATGGAGACGGTGAGATCAAGTCGGAAGTGTCTGAGGTGGGATTTCGGTTTGACTTTGGCTGTTATTTACAAGGCTTTTCATAGTCTTAGACATGGTGAAGGTTTCAGAAAACTAGGCCCATTCATTTTCGATAGCCAAACCAGACACGGATCAAATGAGTAATACTGATTGATCTACAACCTTGGTCTTTCCTATCACCTGGCTTATTGGAATCTTAATGTGACCCTTTTGCAGGAGAAACCTTGCAACTGGGTCATTCTTTCCCTCTGTGCTGGCTGCTGATTTCTTACGTGAACTCGCTTATTCCACTGAGATTTTGCCTGTCTGAGTGATTATATTCAAGCATGTTAGTTCATACCCTTTGTTCCTTGACATTTGGACTCTCCTCATGATGCTCTACCATTGCTAAGGAGAATGAAAAATTAGCTGTCTCTTTACTCTGTTAATTTAGTGTTTACTTTGCAGGATGCTAATTGGCAAATCTAATGAGAATGGCAGGTGTTTACAGGAAATGAGAAATCCATTATTGAAAAGCCTAATCTGTAATACCCACTGTTCTGCCAACCTGTGGTAAATGCTTTTAAGTCTATTTGTTCATTATTACTTTGTGTATTGACATTACCCTTGCATGTAATCTCCCATTATACTGAACAATAAAATCACAATATGAATATCGCTCAATCACAAGAGCTAGCTGCCATCTCATTCCTTGAATATCCCTCCTCTAGTTATCTTTTTAATCAATTTACAGCCAACAATTATGTATCTGTATTAAAGGGCAGCTGGTTGAAGTCATTACTATAACCTAACCTGTAGGAGTAATGTTGTGCCTTACATAAATAATAAAATTTACAACACTAGGAAGCTCTTCAGCCGCTCTAATTAAATTTCATCGACCTCTGTCTATGTTTCCTTTCATATATTACATTTTCAGTTGTTTATTACAGTGTTAAAATCTTTCCATGGTCCAATTTCTCAGTGTGGTTTAATAAATATTGCCTTTTGAAAATGAAGAATGATCCATGTTTTCATTAAACAGTCAAATGATATCAGCCCCTCTGTAACTGAAAAGATGTAGACAGCAAACAAACAAAACAAAGTTTACTCGATTACAGAAACTCAGCCAATTCATGAATGGAGTTGCCCCACAAGTTAGACACCAGGAATTAGGAGACAGGATGACCTAAACTGGGCAATGAACTGGTTTTGCAGCAGTTTCCAGCAACCCTTATATGAACTGTCCATAAGCCATCCAATCCCCACAGAACCAAGTGCAGTCAGCCTGGAGTACAATTGCATTCTTTCCACTAGCTAGCTCATGCTGAGATACACCACCCAGCTGTATCTCTTCAATTATATGTTCAACAGAGGGGCTGAGATTATTTTACTGTTTAAAGGGACGTTGAATCACTCTGCATCAAAAAAACTGTATTTATTAAACTGCATTGATTTGTATGTTAAAAATATCTTCCGAATTAAAGCAGGACTCCACTTGTCATGGCTCTACCCAACACGACAAGAGTCAAAAGCCAAACTGGTGATAATTTAGTGAATGGCATTTTTTGATCATATACACACTGTCTCATAGATGTGTCAATGAGAGAATGTACTGTAATTCTCTCAGCATTAGCTAGCTGAGAGAATGCAATTACTTTCTGCTGTCCCACCCTTCCAACCAGGGTTTGGACATATCTATTTGCCTGTGAACACCAGTTGGGATTTTATTCCCTTCTCTTACATAGTGACGGTTTTCCTTAGTTTTCTATGGCGAGGGCGCTATGCAAATGTAAATCAATAATGCCGGAGAGAAATATAATTGTGGAATGCACACACTTAATGAAAGAGTCAACAAACTCATTTACAAAGGATGTCGTAAATAGTGCAGCTGTAAACATGCGTCAAGATGCACACTGCACATAAAATGGATATGACAAATCCAGCAAGGAAATTCATCTTTCTGTTTATAAAATCTAACGGTAAAACTTAATACAAGTCAGGATGTTGATTCCTTGAGGGTCAGTTTACTTTCCAATCTCAACAAATTCTGCACTTTAAATCAAAACTAAGAGAAACTTTGGTGGATTTATGAAATCTCTACTTCAGCAGGTGGCCAACATTGTTTTACTCTCAGGACTGGTATTTACCTTTGGAATGTTCTTGCCCAAAACTTACTGCTTGAACATTCTGTGACTTATTTACAGTGCAGTGATTATTATTTGAAAAATGGTATTCCATATTCTATGTAACACGAAGATAGATACAAAAAGCTGGAGTAACTAAACAGGACAGGCAGCATCTCTGGAGAGAAGGAATGGGTAATGTTTCGGGTCGAGACCCTTCTTAGAACTTCTGATATTAAGGTTTATTCTGAATCTACAACTTGTGTTGACAGAGAATCAAGGTGTAGCAGATGCTGTTTACACAAAAACAACATGCTGGAGTAACTCAGCAGGTCTGCAGCAACTTTGGAGGCATAGGTAAGTGACATTTCAGGTTGGAACCCATCTGCCGAATGATTGTAGCAGGGGGGAGAAAGCTGGAACAGAGTAGAGGGTGAATATCTCTCTATGTAACTGTCTATATCTCTTGTTTCCCTATCCCCGACACTCAGGCTGAAGAAAGGTCTCGACTCGAAACGTCATCCATTCATTTTCTCCAGAGATGCTGCCAGGCCCGCTGAGTTACTCCAGCTTTTTATGTCTATCGGGAGGGGTGAAACAAAGCCTGGTTTTGATAGGTGGATAGAGGTGACAGGGCTTAATTGGCAGATGGGTGGACAAAGGCTAGAGATAAGAAGGAGACAAAAGTGTGTAAGAAACAAAGTGAGGCCGGAGAAAGTGATATATGTGGAAGGGGATGGTGACGAGAGGAAAAGGGGGGATGGTGGGAGAATTAGGTGCACAGCTAAGAGAGGGGCATGAAAGAGCGAAGGGGTACCTAGGGGGACTAGAGGGTCTGAGCTACAGGCAGACGTTGAGTAGGCTGGGACTCTATTCCCTGGAGGGCAGGAGAATGAGGGGTGAACTTATAGAGGTGTACAAAATCATGAGAGGAGTAGATCGAGTAGATGTACAGAGTTTCTTGCCCAGAGTAGATGAATCGAGAACCAGAGCACATAGGTTTAAGGTGAAGGGGAAGCGATTTAATAGGAATCTGAGGGGTAACGTCTTCACACATAGGGTGGAGGGTGTATGGAGGTGTGGTTGTGTTAGATATGGAGGCTTGTGGGGTGGAAGGGAGGTTGATAGAATGGTAGGATCCTGATGGAACAGCTGAGGTGCTGTCTTTAACTTTTACTTTGTCTAACTAAAGCATCGAAAACATAGAAGCATAGAAAATAGGTGCAGGAGGAGGCCATTCGGCTCTTCGAGCCAGCACCGCCATTCATTGTGATCATGGTTGATCGTCCCAAATCAATAACCCGTGCCTGCCTTCTCCCCATATCCCTTGACTCCACTAGCACCTAGAGCTCTACCTAACTCTCTCTTAAATCCATCCAGTGATTTGGCGTCCACTGCCCGCTGTGGCAGGGAATTCCACAAATTCACAACTCTCTGGGTGAAAAAGTTTTTTCTCACCTCAGTCTTAAATGACCAGTGATCACAATACCATTAGTTTCAATATAATTATGAAGAGAGTCAGAACTGGACCTAGGGTTGAGATTTTGATTGGAGAAAGGCTAACGTTGAGGGAATGCGTAATGATTTAAAAGGAGTGAATTGGGACGTTTTGTTTTATGGGAAGGATGTAGAAGAGAAATGAAGGACATTTAAAGGGGAAATTGTAAGAGTACAGAATCTTTATGTCCCTGTTCGGTTGAAAGGAAATAGTAAAAATCGGAAAGTGCCATGGTTTTCAAGGGAAATTGGACACTTGGTTCGAAAAAAGAGAGACATCAACAATAATTATAGGAGGCATGTAGTAAATGAGGTGCTCGATGAGTATAAAGAATGTAAAAAGAATCTTAAGAAAGAAATAAGAAAAGCTAAAAGAAGATATGAGGTTGCTTTGGCAAGAAAGGTGAAAGTAAATCCAAAGGGTTTCTACAGCTACGTTAATAGCAAAATGATAACGAGGGATAAAATTGGACCATTAGAGAGCCAGAATGGACAGCTATCTGCAGAGCCAAATGAGATGGGGGAGATATTGAACAATTAATTTTCTTCGGTATTCACCAAGGAGAAGGATATTGAACTCTGTGAGGTAAGGGAAAAATGTAGAGTAGCTATGGAAACTATGAGATTCAAAGAGGAGAAAGTACTGACACCTTTGAAAAATATGAAAGTGGATGAGTCTCCAGGTCCTGACAGGATATTCCCTAGGACATTGAGGGAAGTTAGTGTAGAAATAGCAGGGGCTATGACAGAAATATTTCAAATGTCATTAGAAACGGGAATAGTGCCGGAGGATTGGCGTACTGCGCATGTTTTTCCATTGTTTAAAAAGGGTTCAAAGAATAAACCTAGCAATTATAGACCTGTTAGTTTGACATCAGTGGTGGACAAATTAATGGAAAGGATACTTAGAGATAATATATATAAGCATCTGGATAAACAGGGTCTGATCAAGAACAGTCAACATGGATTTGTGCTTGGAAGGTCATGTTTGACAAACCTTCTTGAATTTTTTAAAGAGGTTACTAGGGAAATTGATGAGGGTAAAGCAGTGGATGTTGTCTTTATGGATTTCAGTAAGGCCTTTGACAAGGTTCCCCGTGGAAGGTTGGTTAAGAAGGTTCAATCTTTGGGTGTTAATGGCGGAGTAGCAAGATGGATTCAACAGTGGCTGAATGGGAGATGCCAGAGAGTAATGGTGGATGGCTGTTTGTCAGGTTGGAAGCTGGTGACCAGTGGGGTGCCTCAGGGATCTGTGTTGGGTCCACTGTTGTTTGTCATGTACATTAATGATCTAGATGATGGGGTGGAAAATTGGATAAGTAAGTATGCAGATGATACTAAGTTAGGTGGTGCTGAGATAATTACAGATTTTCGAAGTCTACAGAGAGATTTGGGCCATTTGGAAGAGTGGGCTGAAAGATGCCAGATGGAGTTTAATGCTGATAAGTGTGAGGTGCTACATCTTGGCAGGACAAATCAAAATAGGACGTACATGGTAAATGGTAAGGAATTGAGGAATGCTGTGGAACAGAGGGATCTAGGAATAACTGTGCATAGTTCCCTGAAGGTGGAATCGCATGTAGATAGGGTGGTAATGAAAGCTTTTGGTGTGCTGGCCTTTATAAATCAGAGCATTGAATATAGGAGTAGGGAAGTAATGTTAAAATTGTACAAGGCATTGGTAAGACCAATTCTGGAATATGGTGTACAATTATGGTCGCCTAATTATAGGAAGGATGTCAACAAAATAGAGGTGGTACAGAGGAGATTTACTAGAATGTTGCCTGGGTTCCAGCAACTAAGTTACAGACAAAGGTTGAACAAGTTGGGCCTTTATTCTTTGGAGCGCAGAAGGTTAAGGGGGGACTTGATTGTGGTCTTTAAAATGATGAAAGGGATAGACAGAGTTGACGTGGATAAGCTTTTCCCATTGAGGATAGGAAAGATTCAAACAAGAGGGCATGACATGAGAATTAAGGGACAGAGGTTTAGGGGTAACATGAGGGAAACCTCTTTACTCAGAGAGTGGTGGCTGTGTGGAACGATCTTCCAGCAGAAGTGGTGGAGGCAGGATCGATTTTAACATTTAAAAGTAAAGTGGATAGGTATACGGATGGGAAGGGAATGGAGGGGTATGGTCTGAGTGCAGGTAGATAGGACTAGGGAAAATAAATGGTCGGCACGGACTGGAAGGGCCGAGAAGGCCTGTTCCGTGCTGTAATTGTTATATGGTTTTATGGTTATATGGTTATTCTCAGCTCAGTATTAAATGACCTCCCCTTTATTCTAAGACTCTGGCCCCTGGTCTGGAAGCACCCAACATTGGGAACATTTTTTCCTGCATCTAGCTTGTCCAGTCCTTTTATAATTTTGTATGTTTTATTTAATGGCCTGGACATAAAACCTGGATGATATAAAACCTGGAGGCACTGTCAAGTGTGTGGGGATGAGGATAGCCAAATTAAAGAAACTGCAGGGACACTTTTGATGTATGCAGTAGGCTGACAATAGGTATGGGTAGTACTTGGCAGGAAGAAAAGTCAATCTTTCTTGTGGCTGCCAAATTTAATCTACATGGCCATTCCTGAGATTAACACATGTTTTATAAATTACATTTTTTCTCATGTGCTTCTGCTCTTGCAGAGTTGTTTTAGCTCTAATGAGGGGCAACAGTGACACAGCTAGGTGCCTAAGGAGTCTGAGCTACAAGGTTAAACTAAAGCAACCTTAATGGACCTCAAGGTGCTATCTTTGCTCATAACAAACGACTGAGGTGATCTCAATAGGAGTGTTTAAAATGGTCAAAATGATTGAAAAGACTAGGCATGTATTCACTGGAGTTTAGATGGATCAGGGGGATTTTATAGAAACATACAAAATTATAAAAGGACTGGACAAGCTAGTTGCAGGAAAAATGTTCCCAATGTTGGGTGCTTCCAGACCAGGGGCCAGAGTCTTAGAATAAAGGGGAGGTCATTTAATACTGAGCTGAGAATAACCATATAACCATAAAACCATATAACAATTACAGCACGGAACAGGCCTTCTCGGCCCTTCCAGTCCGTGCCGACCATTTAAGTAAATTAAGTAAATTAAAACTATCAAACCTTCAATATCAAACATTTAGATAATTATATATACTTCTGGTAATTATATTATGAAAATATGGTAATTGAAGAGGGTGCAAGGCTCCCTCTTTTGAATGGCTTTATGAGGATAATGGTAATGCTACTACTTCCATCACCAAGCAATCTTGGATCAATCTCAACCTCAGATGCTGTCAGTGTGGAGTTTGCACTTTTGCCCCGTGACGTTGATAAACAGTCTTTGTCCATATCCATAAGACACGCTGATTTGTAGGTTAAAGGACCACTGTAAATTACTCCTAATTTAATAAAGTTCACCTAGTTCAATAAAGGGAAAAATCTACCAAGATTATCCGGTCCATCTTCATAAGTTCATAAGTGATAAGAACAGAATTAGGCCTTTCGGCCTATGGATGAATGAATGAATGAATAAGTTTATTGGCCAAGTATTCACATTCCGCCT
The DNA here is from genome assembly GCA_963514005.1 of Raja brachyura. Next base: position 195,615 of record OY740803.1, on the reverse strand, counting down.
TTCAATCTTGGCTGATCTATCTCTCCCTCTCAACCCCATTCTTCTGCCTTCACCCCACATCCCCCAACACCCGTAATAATCAAGAATCTTCTCTGTCTTAATAATATCTGTTGACGTGGCCTCCACAGCCTTCTGTTTGTAACTCCAGACACATCATGTATGATTGACTGCATTGGCCTGGCTAAATCATTCACTTCAAAGACTGCTGGAGTTTGGAAATAAATGTGCAGTCCTCAAAAAGGAATTTTAAAAAGTCAGCTCTGGAAATTAGTGACAAAGCAGGTGGCCTGTGAAGAAACATTTTTACTTAAAATGCTAAATATTTAATGGAATCTTCTGGCAGAGCATCAGTCATATTAGTGTTTCGAATATTTTTAGCTGGCAGGAAAGGAAAACAGCATGTCTTTTAATTTGGATTTCATGGCAACTTTCAGACTTCCTGACAGTAGCACTTCAATTTGTACTCCAATAATATCTTATCTACTTGTGCTGTTGCAATGCATGTGCTACTTCTGAGACCTGCTGTCCTAGTCGAAGCCCATGTGGTTACATCAGAGTGAATGCACACTCCAGTTTCACAACTTGGCATCCAACCTGCATTTACAAATCTGTCACAGAAATACCAGCCAACATGAATGGTGAATGAGAGGCAAGTAATTCAGTTTCACAGAGTCCATGCACGTATGAGTGCCAATTAAAATTTAGTCCTTTAATTTAATCGTGTGGTGGATAAAAGTAATTGAATTGCTAGGACAGGAAGTCCCCTTGCTCTGGATATACTAGACTATGAGCAGGAGGGAACTTTATCACTTTAATGACTTCTCTACTACCCAAACCCAGTCCAATCTCACCCCCACCGAATGCACAGCCCTGGGCTCACTTCATAATAATCCCAACATTGCCATTAAATCTGCCGACAAGGGCAGTGCCATTCTAGTCTTGTGAGCTGACCTCTACCAAGCTGATGCCAGGCGCCAGCTCCTGGAAATCTCCTGATTAACACCAGGCCATCTATCTATATTACTAAAAGTCTGATCTTGACCACTTCCTGTTTTTCTGTTTCATGATTTTAGAAAAAATGCTGCCACTTACAGCTGAGTTCTTTGGCCATCTTACTCAGAGTCCCCCTCCGCTGCGCAGGACAAGAGAATTTTTCCCATTAATGAAAAATAAAAGAGTTATTAATGTTTTAAAAATGTTGAGATCCTCTCTGCTGCCCCTGCTGGTGGGAAGGGGGAGGGACTATAAAACCTGGAAGTGTTGTGCCTCAGTCAGTCTCTGCAAGATGGGGGAAGTGAGAGGGTCACGTCTCTCAGTCTGAGCTGTGAATAACACTGAACACATGTCTACTAAACTGTTATGTGGTTTTACTGACCTTGAGTGCCCTTAATGTGGTTTGAAAATGCAAATGTGGTTGGTTTGAAGTAAAAGCACTGCAAATGGTTGGTGGGGATTGGGTTGAAGTAAAAGCACTGCAAATGGTTGGTGGGGATTGGGATGAAGTAAAAGCACTGCAAATGGTTGGTGGGGGTTGGGTTGAAGTAAAAGCACTGCAAATGGTTGGTGGGGGTTGGGTTGAAGTAAAAGCGCTGCAAATGGTTGCTGGTCTAAACTTGATAACTTCCTGTTTGCACCGTATATTGCTTTTAGATAAAACGCTACCACTTGCGGCTGTGATTTTTGGCCACCTTACTCTGCCCCCTCCACTCATCAGGTGCAGAGGATTCTTCCCATCAATTAAAAATAAAAGTGATATTAGTGTTTAAAAAATGTTGAGAATCTATCTCCTGTCAATCACGCCATGAAGGCCACACCTTTTCCAGTGTGAGGGGGGAGGGGTTATAAAACCCAGAAGAGTGGGTGTGGCTCAGTCTCTGCATGATGGGGGAGGGAGAGGTCAGACAGAGCTGTGAATCAACTGAACACACTGAATGTCTACTGAACTGTGAGTGTGCTGTTTTGTGTGGTTTTATGGTGGTTTCACCCAGCTTGAAATGGTATGAAACTGCATTTGAATGTGTTGGCCTTGCACCCTGCATGAAATGGTATGAAACTGCATTTGAATGTAGTGAACTTTGATCCTGCATGAAGTGATATGAAACTGCACTTGAATTTGGTGGCCTTGCACCCTGCTTGAAGTGGTATGAAACTGCATTTGAATTTGGTGGCCTTGCACCCTACTTGAAGTGGTTGGAAACTGCACTTGAATTTGGTGGCCTTGCACCCTGCTTGAAGTGGTAGGAAAGTGCACCTGACTTTGGTGGCCTTGCACCCTGCTTGAAGTGGTAGGAAAGTGCACCTGAATTTGGTGGCCTTGCACCCTGCTTGAAGTGGTAGGAAAGTGCACCTGAATTTGGTGGCCTTACACCCTACTTGAAGTGGTATGGAACTGCACTTGAATTTGGTGACCTTGCACCCTGCTTGAAATGGCAGGAAACCACACTTGAGTTTGGTGGACTTTGATCCTGCTTGAAGTGGTATGAAACTGCACTTGAATTTGGTGGCCTTGCACCCTGCTTGAAGTGGTATGGAACTGCACTTGAATTTGGCGACCTTGCACTCTGCTTGAAATGGTAGGAAAATAGATTTGAATTTGGTGGCCTTGCACCCTGCTTGAAATGGAATTTCAAGGAATAGCTGTGAGTCAACTGCCAGCCCACCAGCCATGAGTGAGCTACAGCACACCAGGCTTGAGGGACTAAGCTGCCACCCCAAGAATCCATTTGGCCCACAATGTCCATATTAGCCCTCCGGAGACCAGTCCCTTCAGCCCACAACAACCATACTAGCGCTCCAGAACCCCCCCCCCACCCCCCATTCTGTTGGGGGACCAGCCCTCCCGTGTGAACATGGGCTCCAACGGGTCCCACTCAGTCTAGTTATCTCCTAGAATGTCACTGATTTAATCAACATCTTTCCTCCATAGCTTCCAACCTTACTGTTCACCAGCCCCACACAGTCCGCTTCTACCTCCTCCCCAAAATCCACAAACAGAACTGCCCCGGCAGACACATTGTTTCTGTCTGCTCCTGCCCCACTGAACTCACCTCCACATACCTTGATTCTACCATTCCCCCTTATCAATCCCTTCAATCCTACGTCTGAGCCACCTCACACCTCACTTCAACTCGTTAATAATGTTCAGTCCCTAGGGCCCCATTCATTCATCATTACCCTGTATGTCCAGTCCCCCTGTACATCCATCCCCCACCAGGAAGGTGTAAAACTCTCCATTTCTTCCTTGAACAGAGATAAACCAATTTCCCTCCACTAACACTCTCCTCCGCCTAGCAGAACCGATCCAGACCCTCAACGACTTCTCCTTTGACTCATCTCACATTTTTCGTTAAAGATAACATGGGCCCCAGCTATGCCTGCCTTTTTGTTGGTTAAGTCGACCAGTCCTCCTTCCAGGCGTACACTGATCCTACCTCTAACTCTTACTCCGCTACATCAACAATTGCATTGGAGCAACCTCCTGCACCTGTGCAGATCTCATGGACTTCATTAACTTCGCCGCTAACTTTCTGCCTTCCCTCAAATTCACCTGGACTACCTCTGACACCTCTTTCCCCTTTCCTGATCCCTCAGTCTCCATCACAGGAGACAGACTATCGACAGACATCAACTACAAACCCTCCGACTTCCACAGTTATCTTGACCACGTCTTCCCATCCTGCCTTTTGCAAAGACTCTCTCCTGTACGCTCAATTCCTCTATCTCCGCCACATCTGCTCCCAAGATGAGGCATTTATATGAGAACATTCATGATAGTCTCATTCTTTAGTGAATGTGGTTTTCTTCCAGCTGTCATAGATGGATTTTTACCTATGTCTCTTCTGTGTCCCACAGTTCTGCTCTCGCTCGCTCTCTCCCCAGACACAACAAAGCCAGAGTTCCCTGATCCTCACCTTTCACCCCATAAGCCTCAACATATTATCCCCCAACATTTTTGCCACCTTCAACGTGATCCCACCACTAATCCCATCTTCCCATCTACACCCCTTTCCACCTTCTGCAGAGACCGCTACAACTGCAACTTGTTGGGTCAATCATCCCTTCCCACCCAAACCACCCCCCCCCCCCAGATATTTTTCCCTGCAATCGCAGGAGATGTAACACCTTTCATTCCTCGGCAGACAAAAGTGCTGGAGAAACTCAGCGGGAGCGGCAGCATGTATGGAGCGAAGGAAATAGGCAACGTTTCGGGCCAAAACCTTCTTCAGACCCTTTCATTCCTAATTTCTTGACTCCACCCTGGGAGCCCGAACGTCCTTCCAGGTGAGACATAGATTCAAATGTACCTACTCTAACCTCTACTGGAATCCGGTGTTCCCAATGTGGGCTCATGCACATTGGCGAGACAAAGTGTGCACTCGGCGACCATTTCGCTGAACACAATACTCAATCTGCCAAGGACTACTGGATCTTCCAGTTGATAAACACTTCGCTCTCTTCCAACTCCTATACTGACCTTTCTGTCATGGACCTCCTCCATTGGCAGAGTGAGGCCACACACAAATTGGAGGAACAGGTATAGAAATTGGGAGATCATGTTGCAGTTGTATAAGACGTTGGTGAGACTGCATTTAGAGTATTGTGTTCAGTTCTGGGCATCAATGTCATAGGAAAGATATTGTCAAGCCTGAAAGGGTTCAGAGAAGATTTACAAGCATGTTGCCAGGACTAGAAGGTCTGAGCTATAGGGAGAGGTTAAGTAGGCTGGGCCTCTATTCCTTGGAGTGCAGGAAGATGGGGGATGATTTTATAGAGGTGTATAAAATCATGAGAGGAATAAATCGGGTAGATGAACAGAATCTCATGCCCAGAGTAGGGAATTGAGGACCAGAGAACAAAGGTTCAAGATGAAGGGGAAAAGATTTAATAGGAATCGGAGGAATAACCTTTTCACACAAAGGGTATATGGAACAAGCTGCCAGAGGATGTAGTTGAGGCTGGGACTATCCCAATGTTTAAGCAACAGTTAGACAGATACATGGATAGAACAGGTTTGAAGGGATGTGGATCAAGCGCAGGCAGGCGGGACATGTTGGCCAGTGTGGGCAAGTTGGGCTGAAGGCTCTGAACAGTTTCCAAACTGTATCACTCTATGACTATCACCCTATGACTATAACATCTCCTATTGTGCTGGGTAGCTTCTAACCCTGCAATATTAATGTTGATTCTCCAATTTTAGGTAACTTCTAAAAACACCTTCTCCCCTCCCTTCACCCCTTCCTTCATTCAATGTCCATAAACCAGTTCCCCAGTTCACACTGATGTATCTCTCTTGGGCTCACACAGTCTCTAGCCAAGAATCAACCTATCAGGGAACCACCTTTCCTGAGATCTGTTGCCACCTCCAATTTGTCCTGTTTGTTATCTTGCTTCCAGTCCCACCCACCCCCAAAAAAATCAGTCTGAGGAAGGGTCCTGACCGATCACGTATCCATGTTCTCCAGAGATGCTGTCTGAACCGTTGAGTTACACCAGCTTTTTGTATCTAATTTTGCTATCTAGCTGTCTGAGCTGATCCCAGTGTAAAAAATCTTGGAAGTCATGTAAAAATCATTACTTTGATGTACATTATCAACACTGAAGTTAGATATTGATAATCGTTATAAAACAGATCAAACAAAGGAATTAGGAGAATCAACGTCGGAAGCTATAGGCTGAAACATAAAATCATCGTATGGGAGGCACAATGGTCAGAGCTGCCTCATAGTTTCTGAGACCCAGGTTCAATCCTGACTTCAAGTGCTGTCTGTGTGTAGTTCTCATCTGCCCTCTGTGACTGTTTCGTTAGAATACTCAGACATCCCAAAGACATGCAGCTGGGTAGGTTAAGTGGACACTGGAGGTTTTTCCCATCATGTATGAGAATGGTAGGATCTGTGGGGAATTGATGACAGTGTCCAGATCTTTCAGGTAGAACTGATATCAAAACTTGCATAAAGAAAAAAATCAATAATATTGCAGTGATCTACATCTAAAACTTGAGCTATTTCCTTCCAATGCCATTGTTAGGAAGGTGAATCTTTGAGCAGGTTTAGGGCGTGACATTAATTGATCAATGTGGTCTTAGCCAGGCAAGACCAAACTTACACATTCCCCCTTATAAAATTTAAGATGAAACTCATAAAAGATTAAATTTGGCAACTGTTATTAGATAAATTACAGAGAATGATGTCAAAACATTGGAGGGGGATGAAAAATCTGATTGAATTGTACCAGAACAACAACCTTGCTCTCAACATTATGAAAACCAAAGAACTTATTGTTGACTTTAGAAAGGGAAAGCTAAGGTCTTCATAAATGGGTCGGTCGTGGAGAGCATCAACAACTTCACGTTCTCAGGTATATATATATCTCTGAAGATAGACACAAATGCTGGAGTAACTCAGCGGGTGAGGCAGCATCTCTGGAGAGAAGGAATGGGCGACGTTTCGGATCGAGGACAGATCAAGGACAGATCTCTGAAGATCTATCCTTGATCCAGCACATTGATGCATTTCAAAACAATTTAATTCAAGACATTTATTGAAGATAGTCTTGAAACAAAAAGACAACAAAAAATAGAAATTCGCTGACAAGGATTTTGTGGCCTATTTAGTATTCGGTTACAAGATGTTGGTAAACTGGTAAGTCAGTAGTTTTCACTTATCCCTAATTGGGGAAATGGTCAAGGGTTACCTCCTGAAAGGGTTCAGTTACCATGGAGAAGCCAGAATGAGAATCATTGTCTTTGTGTAACCTGCAGTTACATCTCCTGATTTCCCATTGAATTGGAATTGAAGGCAGTGACCATAACATGGTCAGGTTTAATCTACAATTGGAGAGGGAGAAGAGTAGATTGGAGGTGTCAGTGTTGCAGTTGAATAAAGGGGACTATGGGGCCATGAGGGAGGAGATGGCCAAAGTTGACTGGAAAGATGCACTAGCAGGAAGGACAGTGGAACAAAAATGGCAGGTATTTCTAGGAATAATACAGAAGGTGCAGGATCAGTTCATTCCTAGGAGGAAGAAAGATTCCAAGGGGAGAAAGGGAAAACCATGGCTAACAAGGGAAGTCAGGGACAGTATAAAAATTAAAGCGAAGAAGTACAACGTAGTAAAGATGCGCGGGAAACAAGACGATTGGGTAATGTTTAAAGAACAACAGAAGATAACCAAAAAGACAATACGGGGAGAAAAGATGAGGAATGAAGGTAAGCTAGCCAAGAATATAAAGCTGGATTGTAAAAGCTTCTTTAGGTATGTGAAGAGGATAAAATTAGTTAAGACCTTAACCAGAACTTTATTAGTTGGACCCTTGAAGACTGAAAAAGGTGAATTTATGTTGGGGAACAAGGAAGTGGCAGATGAGTTGAACAGATACTTTGGATCTGTCTTCACTAAGGAGGACATAAACAATCTTCCTGATATAGGAGTGGCCAGAGGATCTGGGATGACGAAGGAACTGAAGGAAATCCACATTAGGCGAAATGATGTTGGATAGACTGATGGGATTGAAGGCTGATAAATCCCCAGGGCCTGATGGTCTGCATCCCAGGGTACTTAAGGAAGTGGCTCTAGAAATCGTGGATGCATTGGGGATAATTTTCCAATGTTCCATAGACACAGGATCAGTTCCTGTGGATTGGAGGGTAGCTAATGTTCTCCCACTTTTTAAGAAAGGTGGGAGAGAGAAAAAAGGGAATTATAGACCAGTTAGCCTGACATTGGTGATGGGGAAGATGCTGGAGTCAATTATAAAAGATGAGCTAGCCGCACATTTGGATAGCATTAACAGGATCGGTCCAGGTCAGCATGAATTGACGAAGGGGAAATCATGCTTGACTAATCTTCTGGAATTTTTTGAAGATGTAACTAGGAAAATGGACAAGGGAGAGCCAGTGGATGTAGTGTACCTGGACTTCCAGAAGGCATTTGATAAGGTCCCACATAGGAGATTAGTGGGCAAAATTAGGGCACATGGTATTGGAGTAGAGTGCTGACATGGATAGAGAATTGGTTGGCAGACAGGAAACAAAGAGTAATGGGTCCCTTACAGAATGGCAGGCAGTGACTAGTGGGGTACCGCAAGGGTCGTTGCTGGGACCGCAGCTATTTCTAATATACGTCAATGATTTGGATGAAGGGATTCAAGTTAACATTAGCAAATTTGCAGATGACGCAAAGCTGGGTGACAGTGTGAACTGTGAGGAGGATGCTATGAGAATGCAGGGTGACTTGGACAGGTTGGGGGAGTGGGCAGATTCATGGCAGATGAAGTTTAATGCAGATAAATGTGAGGTTATCCACTTTTGTAGCAAAAACAGGAAGGCAGATTACTATCTAAATGGCGTCAATTTGGGAAAAGGGGAAGTACAACGGGATCTGAGGGTCTTTGTACATCAGTCATGTAAAGTAAGCATGCAGGTACAGCAGGCAGTGAAGAAAGCGAATGGTATGTTGGCCTTTATAACAAGAGGAATCAAATATAGGAGCAAAGAGGTCCTTCTGCAGTTGTACAGAGCCCTAGTGAGACCACACCTGGAGTATTGTGTGCAGTTTTGGTCCCCTAATTTGAGGAAGGACATTTTTTGCAATTGAGGGAGTGCAGCGTAGGATTACAAGGTTAATTCCTAGGATGGTGGGACTGTCATATGCTGGGAGAATGGAGCAGCTGGGCTTGTACACTCTGGAGTTTAGAAGGATGAAAGGATATCTCATAGAAACATATAAGATTGTTAAGGGCTTGGACACACTAGAGGCAGGAAACATGTTCCCGATGTTGGGGGAGTCCTGAACCAGGGGCCACAGTTTAAGAATAAGGAGTAAGCCATTTAGAACGGAGACGAGGAAACACTTTTTCCTTACAGAGAGTGGTGAGTCTGTGGAATTATCTGCCTCAGAGGGCGGTGGGGGCAGGTTCTCTGGACACTTTCAAGGGAGCTAGATAGGGCTCTGAAAGATAGTGGAGTCAGGGGATATTGGGAGAAGGCAGGAACGGGGTACTGATTGGGGATGATCAGCCATGATCACATTGAATGCTCGAAGGGCCAAATGGCCTACTTCTGAACATATTGTCCATTGAAGACCATGTTGATAAAGGTCATCAAGAGTTTACCGTTGCACTGGCTGCAGCGATCAAGATTCATTTGGTTTATGGAGCTGTTGTGCACTTGGTAAAATATTTACTGAATTACATAATTTCTCATGGAGTGTAGCTTGGTGTACATTCTGATCACAGGTCATTGACCAGAAATGTCAACTCTATTTCTCTCAGCACAACTAGACAGGTTCAGCATTTGCCATTTTGTTATTGCCCAGCACGTTCCGTCTGTAGTGAGGGCATTTTGCTAGTTTTCATTGCTAGGTGTAAATAAAGAATGAGAGACTGCCAGAACAGTGGACACTACTACAATGCCGTGACACACAGCCAGTGCACGACTACAACAGCAGTGTTTAACCAGGCGTTCCTCACTGAACTAAACCATGGCTGAGGGATCGCCTTCATTTACAACCAGGTCTAAAGCTTCATAGAAACATGGAAAATAGGTGCAGGAGTAGGCCATACGGCCCTTCAAGCCCGCACCGCCACTCAATATGATCATGGCTGATCATCCAACTCAGTATCCAGTACCTGCCTTCTCTCCATACCCCCTTAGCTACAAGGGCCACATCTAACTCCCTCTTAAATATAGCCAATGAACTGGCCTCAACTACGTTCTGTGGCAGAGAATTCCAGAGATTCACTACTCTCTGTGTGAAAATGTTTTTTCTCATCTCGGTCCTAAAAGACTTCCCCCTTATCCTTAAACTATGACCCCTTTTTCTGGACTTCCCCAACATTGGGAACAATCTTCCTGCATCTAGCCTGTCCAACCCCTTAAGAATTTTGTAAGTTTCGATAAGATTCCCCCCTCAATCTTCTAAATTCTAGCGAGTACAAGCCGAGTCTATCTATCAAGTCTATCCAGTCTTTCTTCATATGAAAGTCCCGACATCCCAGGAATCAATCTGGTGAACCTTCTCTGTACTCCCTCTATGGCAAGAATGTCTTTCCCCAGATTAGGATACCAAAACTGTACGTAATACTCCAGATGTGGTCTCCCCAAGACCCTGTACAACTACAGTGGAACCTCCCTGCTCCTATACTCAAATCCTTTTGCTATGAATGCGACCATACGATTCAAATTTCTTCACTGCCTGCTGCACCTGCATGCCTACTTTCAATGACTGGTGTACCATGACACCCAGGTCTCTTTGCATTTCCACTTTCCTAATCGGCCACAATTCAAATAATAGTCTACTTTCCTGTTTTTGCCACCAAAGTGGATAACCTCACATTTATCCACATTATATTGCATCTGCAAGTCACCTTGCAGCCTCCTGGCATCCTCCTCACAGCTAACACTGCCCCCCCAGCTTCGCGTCATCTGCAAACCTGGAGATGTTGCATTCAATTCCCTCGTACAAATCATTAATATATATTGTAAATAGCTGGGGTCCCAGCACTGAGCCTTGCGGTACCTCACTAGTCACTGCCTGCCATTCTGAAAAGGATCCGTTTACTCCTATTCTTTGCTTCCTGTCTGCCAGCGAGTTCTCTATCCACATCCATACTAAACCCCCAATAACGTGTGCTTTAAGTTTGCATACTAATCTCTTATGTGGGACCTTGTCGAAAGCCTTCTGAAAGTCCAGATATAACACATCCACTGGTTCTTCCTTATCCACTCTACTAGTTACATCCTCGAAAAATTCTATCAAATTTGTCAGACTTGATTTACCTTTCATAAATCCATGCTGACTTTGTCCAATGATTTCAACACTTTCCAAATGTTTGACGTTTGGAAGCGCTTCATCAACTGGCTGAGCCGCAGCTCAGGTTAGAGCAAAAGCAGAAGCAGTGATGGCCCGCCTCCCCTTGGCCGAAAAAGAAAACCAAATGAAGCTCTCCTTGGCCGAAAAAGAAACACAAATGAACCGTATAACCATATAACAATTACAGAAAGGAAATAGACCTTCTCGGCCCTTCCAGTCTGTGCCGACCATTTATTTTCCCCTAGTCCCATCTACCTGCACTCAGACCATACCCCTCCATACCCTTCCCGTCCATATACCTATCCACTTTACTTTTAAATGTTAAAATCGATCCTGCCTCCACCACTTCTGCTGGAAGATCATTCCACACAGCCACCACTCTCCGAGTAAAGAAGTTCCCCCTCATGTTACCCCTAAACTTCTGTCCCTTAATTCTCATGTCATGCCCTCTTGTTTGAATCTTCCCTACCCTCAATGGGAAAAGCTTATCCACGTCAACTCTGTCTATCCCTTTCATCATTTTAAAGACCTCAATCAAGTCCCCCCTTAACATTCTGCACTCCAAAGAATAAAGACCCAACTTGTTCAACCTTTCTTTGTAACTTAGTTGCTGGAACCCAGGTAACATTCTAGTAAACCCCCTCTGTACTCTCTCTATTTTGTTGACATCCTTCCTATAATTAGGTGACCAAAATTGTACACCATACTCCAGAATTGGTCCTACCAATACCTTGTACAATTTTAACATTACTTCCCTACTCCTATATTCAATGCTCTGATTTATAAAGGCCAGCACACCAAAAGCTTTCTTTACCACCCTATCTACATGCGATTCCACCTTCAGGGAACTATGCACTGTTATTCCTAGATCCCTCTGTTCCACAGCATTTCTCAATTCCCTACCATTTACCATGTACGTCCCATTTTGATTTGTTCTGCCAAGATGTAGCACCTGACACTTATCAGCATTAAACTCCATCTGCCATCTTTCAGCTCACTCTTCGAAATGGCCCAAATATATCTGTAGACTTTGAAAATCTACCTCATTATCCACAGCACCGCCTATCTTAGTATCATCTGCATACTTATCCAATTTTCCACCCCATCATCTAGATCATTGATGTACATGACAAACAACAGTGGACCCAACACAGATCCCTGAGGCACCCCACTGATCACCAGCTTCCAACCTGACTAACAGCCATCCACCATTACTCTCTGGCATCTCCCATTCAGCCACTGTTGAATCCATCTTGCTACTCCGCCATTTACACCCAAAGATTGAACCTTCTTAACCAACCTTCCACGGGGAACCTTGTCAAAGGCCTTACTGAAATCCATATAGACAACATCCACTACTTTACCCTCATCAATTTCCCTAGTAACCTCTTCAAAAAATTCAAGAAGGTTTGTCAAACATGACCTTCCAGGCACAAATCCATGTTGACTGGACCTGATCAGACCCTGTTTATCCAGATGCTTATATATATTATCTCTAAGTATCATTTCCATTAATTTGCCCACCACTGACGTCAAACTAACAGGTCTATAATTGCTAGGTTTATTCTTTGAACCCTTTTTAAACAATGGAACAACATGCGCAGTACGCCAATCCTCCGGCACTATTCCCGTTTCTAATGACATTTGAAATATTTCTGTCATAGCCCCTGCTATTTCTACACTAACTTCCCTCAATATCCTAGGGAATATCCTGACAGGACCTGGAGACTTATCCACTTTTATATTTTTCAAAAGTGTCAGTACTTCCTCCTCTTTGAATCTCATAGTTTCCATAGCTACTCTACTTTTTTCCCTTACCTCACAGTTCAATATCCTTCTCCTTGGTGAATACTGAAGAAAATAAATTGTTCAATAACTCCCCCAACTCTTTTGGCTCTGCAGATAGCTGTCCATTCTGGCTCTCTAATGGTCCAATTTTATCCCTCGTTATCCTTTTGCTATTAACGTAGCTGTAGAAACCCTTTGGATTTACTTTCATCTTTCTTGCCAAAACAACCTCATATCTTCTTTTAGCTTTTCTTATTTATTTCTTAAGATTCTTTTTACATTCTTTATACTCATCTAGCACCTCATTTACTCCATGCCTCCTATAATTATTGTAGATATCTCTCTTTTTTCGAACCAAGTGTCCAATTTCCCTTGAAAACCATGGATCTTTCCGATTTTTACTATTTTCTTTCAACCGAACAGGGACATAAAGATTCTGTACTCCTACAATTTCCCCTTTAAATGTCCTCCATTTCTCTTCTACATCCTTCCCATCAAACAAAATGTCTCAATTCACTCTTTTTAAATCAATACGCATTCCCTCAAAGCTAGCCTTTCTCCAATCAAAAATCTCAACCCTAGGTCCAGTTCTGACTCTCTCCATAATTATATTGAAACTAATTGTATTGTGATCACTGGTCCCGAAGTGCTCACCAACGCATACCTCCGTCACCTGACCTGCCTCATTTCCTAACAGGAGGTCCAGCACTGCCCCTTCTCTGGTCGATACCTCTAGGTATTGCTGCAAAAAACTGTCCTGCACACATTTAACAAACTCCAAACCATCCAGTCCATTTACAGAATGTGTTTCCCAGTCTATTTGTGGAAAATTGAAATCTCCCACAATCACTACCTTGTGCTTACTACTAATATCTGCTATCTCCTTACATATTAGCTCTTCCAATTCTCGCTCCCCATTTGGCGGTCTATCATATACCCCTAAAAGTGTTGCTACACCGTTCCCACTTCTCAGTTCCACCCAAATAGCCTCCCTAGACGAACCCTCTAATCTATCCTGCCAAAGCACTGCTGTAATATCTTCTCTGACAAGCCATGCAACCCCTCCACCTCTGGTCCCTCCAATTCTATCACACCTGAAGCAACGGAATCCTGGAATATTTAGTTTCCAATCACAACCCTCCCACAACCATGTTTCACTGATTGCCACAACATCATATTTCCAGGTGTCAATCCAGGCTCTAAGTTCATCCACCTTTCTTACAATGCTCCTAGCATTAAAATATACACATTTTAGAAACCCACCATCCCTTATTCTCTGTTTATTATCTTTTTCCTCTTTCTCGCCTACATTTTGGGTCCGAGTGCTTCCCTTCTCTGCCTCTTGCCCCTCACCCCGTCCCCTAGCCCCCTCTACCTGAGTCCCTTCCCCCAGCCTTTCTAGTTTAAAGTCTCCTTTGCAAATCTCCCTGCCAGTACATTGGTTCCCCTCGGGTCAGAGAAAACTAAATTAGAAGCATCTGTGGAATTATTGAGCTGGGGAAAAGAGACAGTTCTTAGCTATTGCTGAAGCAGAGGCCGTGGAAGCTGCTGTTGAAGCACAGAGTGAGAGACAACAGTGAGTCACGAATCAAGAGTGTTTTGGGCCAATTAAATTCTTACTTGCTGCATCACAACAGAATATGTGAACATGTAAACATTGGAAATAGCGGGGGAAGAGAAATAAAAGTTCAATAAATAACAAATATCGTGCAAATAACAAATAATGTTATAGTCTTTTGCAGTTCAGAGCTCAGAGCTTATTTGTTGTTGTGTTTAATAGCCTGATGGTTGTGGGGAAGCAGCTGTTCCTGAACCTGGCATTACTGTTTTCAGGCTCCTGTACCTTCTTCCTGATGGCAATGGTGAGATGAGCGTGTGGCCAGGATGGTGTGGATCCTTGATGATTTTGGCTGCATTTTTGAGGCATCGACTACAATGGATCCCTTCGATGGTGGGGAGGTCAAAGCCGGTGATGAACTGGGCAGTGGTCATTACTTTTTGTAGTCTTTTTCGCTCCTGGATGTTCAAGTTGCCGAACCAGGCCATGATGCAACCAGTCAGAATGCTCTCCACCGTGTAGAAGTTTAGGAGAATCCTCTTCGACATGCCGAATTTCCGTAATCTTCTCAGGAAGTAGAGTCACTGATGTACCTTCTTTACAATTGCATTGGTGGTCCAGGAAAGATCTTCTGATATATGCACGCCCAGGAATTTGAAGTTATTGACCCTTTCCAACATTTTCCCATTGATATAAACAGGATTGTGGGTCCTCATCCTTCCCCTAACAAAGTCCACAATCAGTTCCTTGGTCTTACTGATGTTGAGAGCCAGGTTGTTGTGCTGGCACCATTTGGTCAGTTGGCTGATCTCACTTCTATACTCTGACTCGTCCCCACCTGCAATATGTCCAACCACAGTGTTGGCAAACTTGATAATGGAGTTCGCATTATGTCCGGCTACACAGTCATTGGTATAGAGTGAGTAAAGCACGGGCTCAGCATGCAGCCTTGAGGTGCTCCCATACTAATTGTTACTGAGGATGAAATGGTTCGTTCAATTCAAACAGAGTGTGGTCTGTGGATGAGGAAGTCGAGGATCAAATTGCAGAGGGATGCGCAGGGGCCCAGTTCCGTGAGTTTGGTAACCAGCTTGGAAGGGATGATGGTATTAAACGGCAAGCTGTAGTCTATAAACAACAGCCTGATGTAGGTGTTTTTATTGTCCAAAAGGTCTAATGCGGAGTGGAGAGCCAGTGAAATTGCATCCTCTATTGACTTGTTGGGGTGGTATGTGAACTGTAGTTGGTCGAGATTCTTGTCAAGGTAGGAGTTGATGTGCACCATAACCAACCTCTCAAAGCACTTCATCACCACAGACATTAGTGCACTGGTCATAGAAACAAAGAAACATAGTTATGGTCGATAGTTATTGAGGCACGTCACCTTACTCATGCTTTACCCTCTTAAAGCATGTGGGAACCTCAGATGTTGAAAATATCTGCAAAAACTCCCACCAGTTGGTCTGCACAGGTATTGAGAACTTGACCGGGTATACCATCAGGTCCAGACGCTTTCCGAGCATTTACCCCCTTGAAGGATCTTCTGACATCGGCCTCTGTGACTGTAACACCGTCAGGGTGAATGGGGGTTTGGGAAGGCACATCAGTGTTCTCCCTGATGAACCGTGCGTAGAACGCATTGAGCTTGTCAGGGAGTGATGCTTCAATGTCGTTTGAGCCGTCTCCAGATTTTGTCTTGCATTCAAGCCCTGCCACAGTTGCTGAATTTCCATCTCATCCTCCAGCTTAGAGCAGAAGTCCCTTTTGGCCTTTTTGACGCCCTTACCAAGGTCATATCTGGACTTCTTATAGACCTCTGCATCACCAGACCTGAATGCCAGGGATGTGGTCTTCAGAAGAATGCGGATCTCACGGTTCATTCAAGGCTTCTGGTTAGGAAACACTCAGAAGGTTTTTCCAGTCCTCCACACATTTCCTTATGAAGCGTATGACAACTGTAGCATATTCATTCAGGTCCGTTGCCGAGTCCCTGAACATTGCCCAGTCTACAGACTCCAAGCAGTCCTCTGCCTCCTCTCACCAGCACTGTATAGACTTCACCTCTGGGGGTGCTTTCTTTAGTTGCTGCCTATATGCAGGAAGAAGTAGCACCGCTGAATGGTCAGATTTTCCGAAGTTAGGGCGAGTGTTAGAGCGATAGGCATCTTTGATGGTCATGTAGCAGTGGTCAAGGAAGTTTGATCCACTGGTGCTGCAGGAGACATGTTGCTGGAAGTTAAAGAGCAATTTTTTCAGGTTAGCTTTGTTGAAGTCCCCGGCTACAGTGGTAAACGCCTCGGGGTAGGCTGTCTGCTGCTTGTTGACCATGGCGTGCAGCTCCTCCAGTGCCAGGCGGACGTCTGCCTGGGGTGGGATGTAAACCATGGTCAGGATGATGGAGGTGAAATCCCTCGGTAGGTAGAAGGGGCGGCACTTCACCACCAGGTGTTTCAGGTGTAGAGAGCAGGAGTTGGATAGGACTGCCAAGTCTGAGCACCACGAAGAGTTGACCATAAGATAAATGTCCACTCCTCTCCCTTTCCCAGATGCCTGCTGCGGTCCATAGGGTGGATGGAGAAGGCTGTGAAACTGAATTTGGTGGCTGCACTCTGCTTGCATTGGAATTTCAAGGAATAGCCATGAGTGAACTGCCAGCCCACCATCCATGAATGACTGAGCTGCCAGCCCACCAGCCCTGAGTGACTGAGCTGCCAGCCCAAGAGGCCTGAGTGACTGAGCAGCCTGCCCACCATTCCTGAGTGACTGAGCTGCCAGTCCAAGAATCTATTCAGCCCACAATGTCCATACTAGCCCTCTGGAAACCAGTCCCTTCAGCTCACAACACCCATACTAACGTTCCAGAAAGCCCTCCCCACCACTAGCCACCAATATTCAAATTGTTGGAAAGGTGGAATATTGTGTTGGGGGACCAGCCCTTCTGTGTGAGCAATGGACCCAATGGGTCCCACTTAGTCTAGTAATATAATAAAATTCAACCTGCAATTTGAGGGGGAGTTGAAATCAGAGACGTCCGTATTTCTGTTGAGCAACATGACTACAGAGGCATGAGGGAGGAGCTGGCCAAAGTTGATTGGAAAGGGGCAGCAACTCTGGAGGAAAGGAATGGGTGACATTTCGAATTAGGTTTGAATTAGGTTCAAGTCTCTCGACTTGAAACATCACCCATTCCTTCTCTCCAGAGATGCTGCCTGACCCGCTGAGTTACTCCAGCATTTTGTGTCTACCTAGGCATATAACGTTGTAAAGATTAGTGGGAAAACAGAACATTGGGAAGCTTTTACAAAACATTATAAACTAAAAACATAATGCGGAGAGAAAAGATGAACTACGAAGGTGAGCTAGCCCATGAAGGCAAGGTAAAAGAGGATAACTAAATTTTCTTCAAATATATAAACAGTAAGAAAGAGACAAGAGTGGACATAGGACTGCTGGACAAATAATAATGGGGAATAATAAATTGGCAGAGGAATTTAATAAGTTTTTTGCATCAGCCTTAACAGTGGAAGACACAATCAACGTACTTGAAATTCAAGGGAGTCAGGTGGTGGAATGACTATTTTGCTTGGGCAGCGGTATAAATTTTGAAGATAGACAAAAAGTGTTGGAGAAACTGAGCAGGTGCAGCAGCATCTATGGAGCGAAGGAAATATGCAACGTTTCTGGCCGAAACCCTTCTTCAGACTGATGTAGGGTGGGGGGGGGGGGGAGAGAAGATAGGGGAAAGAAAGAGGAGGAGCCAGAGGGCTGAGCGAGAGGCGAGAAGGGGAGGAGACGGCAAGGGCTACAGGAAATTGGAGAAGTCAATGTTTATGCCGCTGGGGTGCAAACAGCCCAAAAATGAGGTGTTGCTCCTCCAATTTCCAGTGGTGCTCACTCTGGCCATGGAGGAGGCCCACGACAGAAAGGTCGGATTCGGAATGGGAGGGGGAGTTGAAGTGCTGAGCAAAAGGGAGGTCAGGTTGGTTAATGCCGACCGAGCGGCGGTGTTAGGCGAAACGATCGGCAAGCCGATGCTTGGTCTCACCGATGTAGATCAGTTGATATCTAGAGCAGCAGATGCAATAGATGAGGTTGGAGGAGATACAGGTGAACCTCTGCCACTCCTGGAATGACTGCTTGGGTCCTTGAATGGAGTCGAGGGGGGAGGTAAAGCGACAAGTGTAGCATCTCTTGGGGTTGCAAGGGAAAGTGCCCGGGGAGGGGGTGGTGCAGAGGGAAGGGAAGAATTGACTAGGGAGTTCCGGAGGGAGCGGTCTTTGCGGAAAACAAACAGGGGGGGAATGGGAAGTAGTGGCAAGTGGTGGGGTCATGTTGGAGGTGGCGAAAATGACGAGGACTATTTGTTGTATGTGACAGCTAGTGGATGAAAGGTGAGGACTAGGGGGACTCTGCCCTTGTTATGAGTGGGAAGATGGGGAGAGGGAGCAGTGTTACAAGGTATTGAAGAGACCCTGGTGAGAGCCTCATCTATGGTATGGGAGGGGAACCCCCGTTCCCTGAAGAATGGGAACATTTCTGATGCCTTGGTGTGGAACACCTCATCCTGGGAGCAGATGCGGTGTAGACGGATTAATTGGGCGTAGGGGATGGAGTCCTTACAGGAATCAGGGTGGGAAGAAATGTAGTCTAGATAGCCATGGGAGGTAGTGGGTTTATAGTGGACTAGACTAAGTGGGACCTGTTGGGTCCCATGATCACACAGCAGGGATGGTCCCCCAATGCAATATTCCACCTCTCCACCAATTTTAATATTGGTGGCCAGTGGGGGGAGGGCTTTCTGGAGCCCTAGTATGGGCATTGTGGGTTGAAGGGACCGGTTTCCAGAAGGCAAGTATGGACATTGTAGGCCAAATGGATTCTTGGGGTGGCAGCTCAATACCCAAGCCTGATGTGTTGGCAGCTCACAAACGGCTGGTGGCCTAACAGTTGACTCATGGCTATTCTTTGAAATTCCATTTCAAGCAAGGTGCAAAGCCACCAAATTCAAACGTGGTTTCTGACCATTTCAAGCAGGGTGCAAGGCCACCAAATTCAAGTGCAGTTTACTACCACTTCAAGCAGGGTGCAAGGCCACCGAACTCAAGTGCAGTTCCATACCACTTCAAGCAGCGTGCAGGGCCACCAAATTCAAGTGCAGTTTCCTAACACTTCAGGCAGGGTGCAGGGCCACCAAACTCAAGTGCAGTTTCCTGCCACTTCAAGCAGGGTGCATGGCCACCAAATTCAAGTGCAGTTTCATGCCATGTCAAGCAGGGTGCAAGGCCACAAAATTCAAGTGCAGTTTCATGCTACTTCAAGCAGGGTGCAAGGCCACCATATTCAAGTGCAGTTTCATACCATTTCATGCAGGGTGCCAGGCCACCACATTCAAATGCAGTTTCATACCATTTGAAGCAGGGTGAAACCACCATAAAACCACGTAAAACACCACATAAAAACCACGCACAGTTCAGTAAACATCCAGTGTGTTCAGTTGATTCACAGCTCAGACAGTCGTGACCTCTCCCTCCCCCATCTTGCAGAGACAGCCACACCCACACTTCCGGATTTTATAATCCCTCCCCTCCCACCGGAAGGGGCGTGGCCTCCATGGCATGATTGACAGGAGAGAGATCCTCAACATTTTTTAAAGCACTAATAACACTTTTCATTTTTGTTGAAGGGAAGAATCCTCTGCACCTGATGAGCGGCGGGGGGCTAAGTATGATGGTCAAAAATCAGAGCTGTAAGTGGTAACCTTTTATCTATAATCAATGTAGAGTGCAAACACGAAATTGTCAAGTTCAGACCAATAACCATTTGCAGTGCAGCAGTTCAAAGCAACTCCCCACCAACAACCATTGGCAGTGCAGCATTTCAAAGCAACCACATTTTCATTTGCAAACCACATTAAAGGCACTCACAGTTGAGTAGACATGTGTTCAATGTTATTCGCAGCTCAGAGAGACGTGACCCTCTCACTTCTTCCATTTTGCAGAGACTGAGTGAGGCACAACACTTCCAGGTTTTATAGTCTCCCCCCCCCCCCCCCCCTCCCAACAGCAAGGGCAGCAGAGAGAAAGTCAACATGTTTTAAACATTAAGAACTCTTTTATTTTTCATCGATGGGAAAAATCCTCTTGTCCTGCGCAGCGGAGGGGGAGTAAAATGGCCAAAAATCCCAGCCGTAAGTGGCAGTGTTTTAAAAATTGAAAGAATTGAAGAATAAATTGAACAGAGGGATCTGGGAATAACCGTGCATAGTTCCTTGAAGGTGGAATCTCATATAGATAGGGCGGTAAAGAAAGCTTTTGGTAGCCTTTATAAATCAGAGCATTGAGTATAGAAGCTGGGATGTAATGTTAAAATTGTACAAGGCATTGGTGAGACCAATTCTGGAGTATGGTGTACAATTTTGGTCGCCCAATTATAGGAAGGATGTCAACAAAATAGAGAGGGTACAGAGGAGATTTACTTGAATGTTGCCTGGGTTTCAACAGCTAAGTTACAGAGATAGGTTGAATAAGTTAGGTCTTTATTCTCTGGAGCACAGAAGGTTAAGGGGGGACTTGATAGAGGTCTTTAAAATGATGAGAGGGATAAACAGAGTTAATGTGGACAAGCTTTTCCCTTTGAGAATAGGGAAGATTCAAACAAGAGGACATGACTTTAGAATTAAGGGACAGAGGTTTAGGGGTAACATGAGGGGGAAATTCTTTACTCAGAGAGTGGTTGCGGTGTGGAATGAGCTTCCAGTGGAAGTGGTGGCGGCAGGTTCGTTGGTATCATTTAAAGATAAATTGGATAGGTATATGGATGAGAAGGGTATGGAGGGTTATGGTATGAGTGCAGGCAGGTGGGACTAAGGGAAAAAAGTTGTTGGGCACGGACTTGAAGGGCCGAGATGGCCTGTTTCCATGCTGTAATTGTTATATGGTTATATGGTTAAAAAAACAATGAAACAGAAAAACAGGAAGTGTTCAAGATCTTACTTTTAATAATATAGTTGTCAGTCAGAAGTCTATCATCTGCGATGGACATGGTGAGGTCAAGGAATGGTAGGGAAGTGTCAGAAATGGTCCAGGTGTATTTGAGTTCCAGATGGAAGTTAGTGGTGAAGCGAATGAAGTCAGTCGTGTGGGTGCAGGAGTTTGCACCAAAGCAATAGCCGATATAGCGGAGGTAGATGTCGAAGATGGGGCCCTGGTACATCTCGAACAAGGATTTTTGACGTACCCTACAAAGAGGCAAGCGTAGCCGGGGCCCATGCGCGTGCCCATAGCTACGCCTTGTGTTTGGAAGAAATGGGAGGAGTCAAACAATAAGTTATTAAGTGTAAGGACCATTTCCGCTAAGCGGATGAGAGTATCTGTAGATGGGGATTGGTTGGTTCTCCGGTCGAGGAAGAACCGGAGGGCTTTGAGACCCTTCTGGTGGAGGATGGAGGTGTAGAGTGACTGGACGTCCATGGTGAAGATGAGGGGATGGGGGCCTGGAGAATGGAATGCGCAGAGACGACGGAGAGTGTCTGAGGTGTCTTGAACAATTGTGGGGAGGGATTTAACCAAGGGGGATAGGATGGAGTCAAGATATGTGGAAATAAGTTCGGTAGGGCACGAACAGGCAGAGACAATGGGTCTACCAGGACAGTCAGGTTTGTGGATTTTGAGGAGATGGTAAAATCGGGCCGTGCGGAGCTGGGGAACGATGAGGTTGGAGGTTTGGTGGGGCAGGGAGCCGGAGTGGATGAAGTCAGTGATGGTGCTCAAGATGGTGGCCTGGTGCTCGTCTGTGGGGTCATGGTCCAGGGGTAATTAGGAGGAGGTGTCCGAGAGTTGGCGTTGGCTTTGTGGAGATCAAGGCTCCAGACTACCACGGCACCTCCCTTGTCGGCGGGTTTGATAACCCAGTCTGGAGTGAGTTGATGGCAGTACGTTCAGGGGGGGAGAGGTTGGAGTGAGACATGGGAGTGGAGAAGTTGAGGCAGTTGATGTCCCGACGGCAGTTTTGAATAAAAGGTTTAAAGCCGGAAGGCCATGAGGAGGGGGTCCAATGGAGATGGGAAAAGGAATCATTAATAGGGGGGCGAGGACTCTTCCCCTCAGCCAACAATGAACCATTGTACATTTCCTTGATTATCGTCTGCTTTGATCTGTCATTTTTGCACCTTACCCTACCATATCTCAAGTATCCCTGTCCCCTGACTCACAGTCTGAAGAGGGGTCTCAATCCAGAACGTCATGCGTTCCTTCCCTCCAGAGATTCTGTCCCGCTGAGGTACTCCAGCATTTTGTGTCTATCTTCAGTGCAAAGCAGCATCTGCAGTTCCTTCTGACACTTATTAAATGGTGTGTTGGCAGCCTGGTGTGCTCCTGTGTCAGCTAGGAGCATTAGAACATTAGTTACACATTGATTCATCATCATTGAGGCTGAGCAGCAGCCCTCTTAAATAAATTCTAATGGAATCTGATATATCCAACAACATTTGACAAAAGGGTTTTAGTTGTGCTGATAAATGTCTGGTCTTGGATCTTTTCCCTCTGTAACACATTGTTTGCATCTCATGCTGCTGCCACAGAGTAAGGTAAATTGTCCCCATTATTCTACCCCCTCCCCCTCCTCACGGCAGTCCACCCATACTAGGGGAGGGACTTGGTGCGGGATACTTTGTAACTTTGTCGGCTACCTTTATGGGCAACTATTTGCATACCGTGGCAAGCAAAGAATTTCACTGTGACTTGCACATATAATAATGAAGTATTAGCCACACTAGGTCCTCCATTGTTCCTCCCCCCGGCAGCAATGTCCTTAATTCAATGTGGTCTGACCTCGTCCGTCGGTCTGATGACTTCTGGCGCCTCCGTGGCGCCGACCCAGGCCCCAGCTGTGTGCTCAGTCAACCCAGGCACTGACCCTCGCTCCAGTCCACGAGGCTCTGGCTCCAACCCGCGAGGCTTCGCCAACCCTGGCAGGCTTCGCCGCCCAGCTTAACCACGGCCTCCTGGGAGGAACATTAACAGCCGCTAGTATTTTATTATAGAAGACAGACAGAAGGAACTGCAGATGCTGGAATCTTAAGCAAAACAACAAAGTGCAAGAGAAAGCTTGTGGGTCAGGTTGCATCTGTGGTGAGAAATGGATAGATAATATTTCAGGTCAAGACCCTTTTTCAGACTAATTAGAGGAGGGAGGGAGTTGGGGACAGGACAAATGGGACAAAACTGGCAAGTGATAGGTGGATGTGAGAGGGGGGAGTGATTGGCTGATGAGTGGGGAAAGTAATTAACTCTCAATGCAACTTTAATTCATACACAATAGGTCAGATCAGGCAGTTTTATACCATAGATGTGCACATAAAGACAGAAAAGTCATCTATTTCTCAAAAAACGATCTCCTTAGTGGGGATGAAAAATTACCTCAAGGTCAAATAGAGTTTTGCCACAAATGTAGCATGCCATGTTCCATATCTGTTACTTGGAAAGATTTAGCTTGTTATTAGAAAATCCTGCTCCTTGGAGAAATCGCATGAACATAATCATTTAACGTATTAATTTAAAATCTGTTTCAAATCTGATGCAGAACTGCCAAGCATGCCATTGTGGAGTGACACCGTTACTTTGCTAGATGTGTCTGATGTGTGTGTTCAACTTAGCTCCCGAGCATATCTGTTTTCTGGAGAAAGGAAAACAATCTGCTCCTAGAATAGAAAGTTAATACGTTGGCCAATATTATCCAAACCATTAGGCTGCATATACATGTGGAGACTGGGGAATCCAGATTTGACTAATTGCAGTTTTGATCAGTAAAATCAACATGGATAAAAGGCTTCAGTAATGGGCTTGTGATCTCAGTACATATATACATACGAAGTTTGTATACTTAACTATTTTGTGAGTTGTTTGGTAAAATGATGAAGCATAACTACAATATGTGGGTGTTCTTAGTTCATTGTTAGTGCTTATTGCTTATCCTCCAAAATGGTGCGTGACCATTATATAAATTCCACATTCCTCGCCGAATATTGCTTTCTTGTCATTGGCTGCTCATTGTATCATTAACCAGAAAAGGTAGAATCTTCCAGCAAGATTGGACATTCATCAATCACTCTAAAACCATTCAACTGTCACGGTTCTATTGACCAGAAAGTTAAACAAAGGTACACACACACACACAAGCATACACGCAATCAATCAGTCTTAGACCTTTAGAATCACACACATGCCCATGAGATTCTGTCAATGGTCTATGAGCATTATATGTATGTGTCTTGAATGAGTGGAAATTAATTTATATTGAACCTAGGAGCAGGAAATCCCCTCCAGCTCTGCTCATGGGTCTATAATCTCAGTGACACATGGAACTACAGATGCTGGTTAATGAAAAAAGACACAACGTGCTGGAGTAACTCAGTGTGTCTGTTATATGAGTGGAAACAAGCCCTTTAGTCCAACTTGCCCATGCCGACCAATATGCCCCATTTACACTAGTCCCATCTGCCTGCGTTTGGCCCATATTCTTCTAAAAATATCACTATAATGTACCTGTCCAAATGTTTTTTAAACATTGACCTACCTCAACTACCTCCTCTGGCAGATCGTTCCATATACCAATCACTCTTTGTGTAAAAAAGTTGCCCCTCAGTTTCCTATTATATCATCCCTCCCTCATCTTAAACCTGTATTCTTGATTCCCTTACCCTGGGTAAAAGACTGTTTACCCAAGCAATGATGTGGCTGTTCCCCATTTAGGCCTAGGGACTCTCAAATCTGGGCTGTGTGTACCTTGCTCACATCCCAGATTTGAGAGTACCTAGGCCTAGGCGGATTGGAATTAAATACACCCTTCATGAATCTTGATATTATGGGTGGGACCCTAAAAGCTGGAGATCTGACCCTCGGCACAAGTACGCTGACAGGGCACTCCTGGCACTGTTGATGGCACTGTAACTCAGCCCCTCATTGGAGTGTAAGTGGGATAGGAATTCTAGCACATCTGGGATGGAGGCCGTGTGATAATTGGTGTTCCCATGTAAGCAAAACTCCTCCCATTTCCTGATATGGGAGAGGTATTGACTTTTTGTGCTATCCCTCCAGGATGATGTGATGGTGTCCACAGTCTGATTGGACAGTCCCAGACCCAGGTACAGCCTTTTTAAAATCTGCAAATCCACAAATTTATGCGGGAACCATGGCTGTGTAGGCCAGTCGGGCACTACCAGAACCCTGTAGCGGTGTCCTGCTTGATCTTAGTCAGGCACCGGCTGATGAGGCAGAAGGGGGGAAAAACATACAAACATTCCGCCCCAGTGCAGTGAGAATGCATTTACTGCAACTGCCCCTGGGTCTGGTTCCCATGAAACATACTTCGGTACCTGGTGATTAAGTCTGGATGCAAACAAATCGATATCTGACATCCCATACCGAAAGATAATTTCACCAAATACTTCACGATTCAACATCCACTCGGTGTTGTCGTTGAATTTGCGAGACCTGGTATCTGCCACCATATTGAGTCTGCCTGGCAAGTAGACAGCTGAAATCCAAATATTCTTTTTTATGCACCAGTGCCAAATAGTGTTAGCCAATCCATCACATGATTTTGACTTGATTCCACTCATATGATTGACATTCGCCACTGCCGTGGTGATGTCAATCTGCAACTGAACATGTAAGTGATGCTTAGTGGTACAATAAGCTTTGAGCCCATGGAATGCTCCTAACAGTTCTAAATAATTAATTCCATGTGTTTGGAGAATCTGTGCCTCATGCATATCCCATCTGCTTCCACAACTAGATCAGGTGTCAGTAGCACCCCGACCTAGGGCACTGACATCAGTCTGAAAAATAAGTGATAGTGCTCTTGTCAAAGGTTACACAAAAAGCTGGAGAAACTCAGCGGGTGCAGCAGCAGCTAAGGAGCGAAGGAGATAGGCGACGTTTCGGGTCGAGACCCTTCTTCAGACTGGTCAGGGATCAGGGAAACGAGAGATATAAACAGTGATGTGGAGAGATAAAGAACAATGAGTGAAAGATATGGAAAAAAGTATTGATGATAAAGGAAACAGGCCATTGTAAGCTGTTTGTGGTGTGAAAATGAGAAGCTAGTGCGACTGGGGTGGGGGGGGGAGATGGAGAAGGAATGTCAGGGCCCCAGGGCTGAGGGAGAGGTGGGGAGGGGAGGGGAGGGGGCAGTCTGGGTTAACAGAATTGAGAAAATTCAATGTTTAAGCCCAGAGGATGCAGACTCCCCAAGCGGAATATGAGGTGCTGTTCCTCCAACTTGCGGTGTTGCTCACTCTGGCCGTGGAGGAATCCCAGGATCGAGAGGTCGGATACGGAATGGGAGGGGGAGTTGAAGTGCTGAGCCACCGGGAGGTCGGGTTGGTTATTGCAGACCAAGCGGAGGTGTTCGGCGAAACGATCGCCCACCCTCCGCTTGGTCTCACCGATGTAGATATTTGAGTAGCCTTACGCCCCTCCTGCGTAGGCACAGTGTTCTCCGACACCAAGTCTGTGGTGGTTGGTATAGCCACCAACGACTCCGTTGGTGAACTAGACGGCCGCCCGCTACCCGCACTCCCGTGGGGTTGAGACGTTGTCGGCAGGGCTCGCCTCGCTGTTCCAGATCTTTTCAGATCTGCACTTGTCCTCCTGCAACAAGAATTACCAGACGCAGAGACCTCGGAGAAGTTAAACACTTACCTGAGGCTTTTTAAACTTACCGCTGGAGAAGTGCTGCTCCTCCCAGCCAGTCGCTGCGCCATGCATCAGACGTAATGACGTGCATGCCGACTGGTGGGGTTCTTCACGGAATCACTCACGTGACTCAGAAGTAAAATCAATGTTCTGTACAACTGTAACACAACTTTCCTACTTCTATACTCGATACTCTGACTAATGAAGGCCAATGAGCCCACAACCTTCTTGCCCACCCTATCTCCATGTGATGCTACTTTCAATGAACTATGCGCTCCTAGATCTCTCTGCTCTACAACACCCCCCAGAGTCCAACCATTCATTGTGTAGGTCCTGCCTGGTAAGACCTCCCAATATGCAACACCTCATATTTCTCTGTATTAACCTCCATAACAATTCCTCATCCCACCTGCCCAATTAGTCAAGATACGGCTGCAATTTTTGACAAACATCTTTGCAATACTACCCACTTTAGTGTCATCTGCAAACTTACTAATCATACCTTGTACGTTCGCATCCAAATCATTGATATACATTACATAGCAATGGGCCCGCCGCTAAACCCTGAGGCACACCTCTAGTCACAGGCCTCCAACAATCTTCCACCATCACCTTCTGCTTCCTTCCATGAAGCCAATTCTCTATCCATTCAGCTGTCACTACTTGGATTCCATGCGAACTAATCTTCCAGAGCAGCCTACCATGCAGAACCTTGTCGAATGCCTTACTGAAACCTGTGTATACAACATCTACAGCTCTGCCCTCATCGACCTTTTTGGTCACATCTTCAAAAAACAATCAGATTCGTGTGACAAATTCTCCAATGTACAATATCATGCTGACTATCCTTAATTAGCCCATGTCTATTTACATGCATGTATGGGTGAACAGGGGACGGGACTGGACTTTGCTGCGTTCCCCACAGCGGGAACCATTGTGGGGGGATGTTTTTATGTTTATTGTTAAATTCTTTAATGTTGTGTCTTATCTTTATTCATGTGCTGCAATGGCACCTCAAATTTCACTACACAAATTGGTGTAGGTGATAATAAATGTCCTTTGTATCCTTTGTATCCTTGTATTTTATTCCTCAGAATACTCTCTAGTAACTTTCCAACTACAGATATTAAGCTCACTGCTCTATAGTTCCCAGGATTTTTCTTGCAGCTCTTCTTGAAAAGAGGCACAACATTTGCCAACTTCCAGTCTTCTGGCATCCCTGCTGTGTTTAATGATGACGTATAAATCTCAGCTTGGGCACCAGCAATTTCCTCTCTAGCTTCCCACAGTGTTTATGGATATATTTGGTCAGGTCCAAGAGTTGTGTCTATCTTTTATACGTGTTAGGATTTTCCACACCTCCTCGACCTAATACTAACTGCCCTCAAGACACTTCCATTGACTGTCCCAAGTTCCTTCCTCATGTCAAAGCCAATTAACCTACAAACCTGTACTTTTTTGGTGTGTGGGAGGAAACTAGAGCACCTGGATAAAAACCCACGCAGTCATAAGGAGAATCTACAAACTCCGTACAGACAGCACCCACAGTCAGAATCGAACCTGGGCCTCTTGTGCTGTTAAGCAGCAACTCTTCCACTATGCCACTGTGCTGTCACTTTTCCTTAACCTATTCACTATATATATGATATCCTCATCCTAATCTAGTCATAACCTATGCACACCTCTTCTATTCGTATCTCACAATTTTTGTCTTTTCATCTCTAGCCTTGTTCCAACCATATGCCTGTCATCCACCTATCACTTGCCAGACTTTTACTTCCCCCTCGCTCTCTTCCAGCTTTCTCGCCCCCACCCATTACAATCAGTCTGAAGGGTTCCAACCCGAAACACCACCTACACATGTTCTCCAGATATGCTGCCTGATCCATTCAGTCACTCCGGCACTTTGTGTCTGACTTCTTGGAAGCAGCTGCTAAAAATGGGAGGTAAGAGAAACATTGACAAGTAAATTCAGATAACATTTGTGAAGGAAGAAACAATTGACATACCATGACCACTACTTTTCTTCAGATTGACTAAGTTTTTAAACCATTAATCATGTTTTTTCAGATTACTAACATGTGGAGCATGTTGCTGTTGCTTAACAAAAGGGGAGGTCCCTTCACCTCCCCCATCCACTCCTTTCAGGGACCCAAGCAGTCATTCCAAGTCCGACAGAGGTTCACCTGCACCTCCTCCAACCTCATCTACTGCATCCATTGCTCCAGATGCCAGCTGATCTACATCGGTGAGACCAAGCGGAGGCTGGGCGATCATTTCGCCAAACACCTCCGCTCGGTCCGCAATAACCAACCCGACGTCCCGGTGGCTCAGCACTTCAACTCCCCCTCCCATTCCGTATCCGACCTCTCGGTCCTGGGCCTCCTCCACGGCCAGAGTGAGCAACACCGCAAGTTGGAGGAACAGCGCCTCATATTCCGCTTGGGGAGTCTGCATCCTCTGGGCTTAAACATTGAATTTTCTCAATTCTGTTAACCCAGACTACCTCCTCCCCCTCCCTAGCTCTCCCTCAGCCCTCGGGCCCTTCTCCATCCCCCCCCCCCCCCCACCCAAGTCGCACTAGCTTCTCATTTTCACACTACAAACAGCTTACAATGGCCTGTTTCCTTTATCTTCAATACTTTTTTGCATATCTTTCATTCATTGTTCTTTATCTCTCCACATCACTGTCTATATCTCTCGTTTCCCTGATCCCTGACCAGTCTGAAGAAGGGTCTCGACCCGAAACGTCGCCTATCTCCTTCGCTCCTTAGATGCTGCTGCACCCGCTGAGTTTCTCCAGCTTTTTGTGTAACCCTTGCTATTGTTTAAGATCTGCATGGTATTTATCCTCACATTTTGATCCTGTTTTCTTCCCATTCTGATGTGTTTCTCTAGAATACAGTGGGTTGCAATAATGGAGGACAGCAACATTGTGGATGTTTGTAACAGACTGTATTATTTATTACTTTCATGTGTGACAAACGAAGAGGTGAACCTTAACCTTAACAGTTATTTACATTGCTAATGCGTCATTCAATTACGCAGGTTAAATATGTTTCCGTGCGACCCAGAGATAGCAAGGGAGAACACTGTAGGATTTATGAACATGATCAATATATTTGTGATCCTCGATACAATGCAATGCATTTCTGAGTTTTTATTCAACCCAGCAAGAAAGATTTGACAATGTAGTTGCATCTGGAAATCCACTCTCAAAATATCACCCCTAACTAATTGTATGAGACATCAGTGAGAGTGCAGTTGAGTATCGTGTTCAGTTTTGGTCACCCTGCAACGGGAAAGATGTTGTTAAGTTCGACAGAGTGCAGGGAAGATTTCCGAGGCTGTTACCATGACTCGAGGGTCTAACCTTTATGGGCCTGTCCCACTTAGGCATTTTTTTTAGGCGACTAGGGTGACTAGGCTGTTGCCACGTGGTCGTCGGGGTGTCACTTGTATGGTTGTGAGCAGTCTCCTCAGTCGCCCAAAGAGTCGTAGCATCTTTCTGGTCGCCGCTAGATTTTTAATATGTTGAAAACTTTTCGGAGGCAGTTGGCGTCAGTGGGTTTGACGCCAATGAGCGTAGCTTGACTTTTTTGTTGTTAAAGTACTGATTCTTTTTCAAATTTTACGTAGAAGGGGGGACCAGTCGCCTAAAAATAGCTTAAGTGGAACAGGCCCATCAGGGTGAGGTTGGGCAGGCTAGGACTGTATTCCACGGAGCACAGGAGGATAAAGAGTGATCTTATAGAGATGTGTGAGATCATGAGGGGAATGAGTGGATGTACAGATTTACCTAGAGTAGGGGAGTCAGGAGCCAGAGGTCATAGGTTGAAGGTGAGAGGGAAAAGATCAGGGGAAAGATTCGATGGCAGCCTTGCCAACAGTCTGTTCTTTTCATTTTTTTTGTTATTTTTAGTGTGCTGGCCTTTATAAAAGAAAGCTTTTGGTATGCTGGCCTTTATAAATCAGAGTAATGAATATAGGAGTAGGGAAGTAATGTTAAAATTGTACAAGGCATTGGTAAGACCAATTTCATTTCGGAGTCACGTGAGGTGCCCATGGACCAAATTCTCGCCACAGCAGGATGGGCTAATGAAGCTGTGTTCCAGCGTTTTTATAACAAGCCTGTTGCTGCTCCTCTACAGTTCGCAGAAGCCGTGCTGAATGCAGGTTCAGAACGTGGAGATGTCCCCGCATGAGGGGTTTTTGATTTGTTATTAATAAATATGCTCTTGTTTTGCAGTATGAACTATTGAGCAAGTTTGTTCCTCCCATCCATCCCTGGTAGTGGTGTGTCAGCATGGACGTGGTCCAGGGCGTGTAATCACAGAAGCTTTGAAGTCTTCACGAAGTCACTCACGTGACTCCGAAATGAAATAGTAAGATTGAACGAGAACTTACCAGTTCGAAGGTTGATCTTTATTTTATGAGAAGTCGAAGTGAGGGATTTCGTGCCCTCCTCGCCCAACCCTCAGTCACCTTCATCTGGTAATCTTAGTCACTTCAATCTTACTATGCAAAGTCATTTCTTTTGTTGGTTTCTGTGATTCCACGCCGCTACTTTGAAGTATGTCGAGCATGCGCGCCGGCGGGCTCTTCACGAAATCCCTCACTTCGACTCCTCATAAAATAAAGATCAACCTTCGAACTGGTAAGTTCTCGTTCAATCTTACTATTCTGGAGTATGGTGTACAATTTTGGTCACCTAATTATAGGAAGGATGTCGACAAAATAGAGAGAGTACAGAGGAGATTTACTAGAATGTTGCCTGGGTTCCAGCAACTAAGTTACAGAGAAAGGTTGAACAAGTTAAGTCTTTATTCTTTGGAGCGCAGAAAGTTAAGGGGGGACTTGATTGAGGTCTTTAAAATGATGAAAGAGATAGACAGAGTTGACGTGGATAAGCTTTTCCCATTGAGGGTAGGAAAGATTCAAACAAGAGGGCATGACATGAGAGTTAAGGGACAGAAGTTTAGGGGTAACATGAGGGGGAACTTCTTTACTCAGAGAGTGGTGGCTGTGTGGAATGATCTTCCAACAGAAGTGGTGGAGGCAGGATCGATTTTAACATTTAAAAGTAAAGTGGATAGGTATATGGACGGGAAGGGAATGGAGAGGTATGGTCTGAGTGCAGGTAGATGGGACTAGGGAAAATAAATGGTTGGCACGGACTGGAAGGGCCGAGAAGGCCTATTTCCGTGCTGTAATTGTTATATATGGTTATATAGTTATATGGTTAAAGCGTCAAAGAAATTGATAGGAACCAAGGAGAAGTTTGTTGTGCATTGTAGTAACTAGATCATGCAAACCTGACGTCAGAGGTTGGAAATGTTAAATTAAATTATTCCTCTTTAACTCTGGATAAGTTCAAGTAGAAATACATTTGAGGGTATATGTTCCCATGAGTATAGGTGATCATTCCTACCTGCAGTATCTTGCAAGTAGCTGAAGTTTGCTGAATGTACCATTCTCACAATACCAACAATCACGCCCATGAGTATTTGACTGACACAACTCCACCCTGTTCCGGATTATTTGCTCAGGATTACTGGTCAATAGCATAACACCCACATTAATGTTCCTAATGAAGGGGAGTTTATATTAACATCAGCATGCAAGCTGGATGGAATACTGTTTTAAAACTTTGAATAGCTGATACTGGAAACATTTTGAACTTGCAAGTTGCCTATGTTATTTTCACTAAGCAACATTTACTGTCCCTTGAACTGAATTTAAGTTTTGCACTATAAAATGTACGACACCTGAGTGATTTCAAATAGAGATTGTCAGACTGTAAACACAGCAGTCGAAATGTGTAGGAAGGAACTGCAGATGTGGGTTTAAATCGAAGGTAGACACAAAATGCTGGAGTAACTCAGATGGACAGGCAACATCCCTGGAGAGAAGGAATGTGTGATGTGTCGGGTCGAGACCATATAACTATATAACAATTACAGCACGGAAACAGGCCATCTCGGCCCTTCAAGTCCATGCCGAACAACTTTTTTCCCTTAGTCCCACCTGCCTGCACTCATACCATAACCCTCCATACCCTTCTCATCCATATGCCTATCCAATTTATTTTTAAATGATACCAACGAACCTGCCGCCACCACTTCCACTGGAAGCTCATTCCGCACTGCTACCACTCTCTGAGTAAAGAAGTTCCCCCTCATGTTACCCCTAAACCTCTGTCCCTTAATTCTAAAGTCATGTCCTCTTGTTTGAATCTTCCCTATTCTCATAGGGAAAAGCTTGTCCACATCAACTCTGTCTATCCCTCTCATCATTTTAAAGACCTCTATCAAGTTCCCCCTCTACCTTCTTAAGACTGTCTGAAGAAGGGTCTCGACCCAAAACGTCACTCATTCCTTCTGTCCAGAGATGCTGCCTGTTCTGCTGAGTTACTCCAGCCTGTTGTGTCTGCCTTCAACTCCACCCTTCCCTGATTCTTTGTCTCAACCGTCTCTATTCACTGCAAAATGTGAGAAAAGGGCCTTCCTGTTTTGGTATATTTGACCATTGTCCTCTCATAGAATTGTCATCCTCTTTAATTGAATGGAATCAGGCACTGCAGCCCACCAAGACCATGCTGACACAATCACAGTTTTGCATCCACTCCCTTCGCAATAGGGGCAATTTATAGAGCCCAATGAAGCTGAAAATCTGCACGTCTATGGGTTATGGAAGGGAGCCGGAGCACCCGGGGGAAACTTACATGGTCAGAGAACACACAGAAACTCCACACAGAGAGTATCTGAAGTCAGGATCAAACTATGGCGCGTTACACAAAAAGCTGGAGAAACTCAGCGGGTGCAGCAGCATCTAAGGAGCGAAGGAGATAGGCGACGTTTCGGGTTGAGACCCTTCTTGTTATGAGATTAAAGTTCGACACTCTACACCAATGTGCCACCCAATTTTAACAAGGGCAGCTCAGTGGCATAACAGTAGATCTGTTGCCTTAGAGTGCCAGAGACCCAGGTTCAATCCTGACTATTGGTGCTGTGTATACAAAGTTTGTACGTTCTCCCTGTGGCCATTTTGGTTTTGTCCAGTGCTCCGTTTCCTCCCACAACCCAAGGACGTAGGTGTTTCGAGAATAGACAATAGACAATAGGCAATAGGTGCACGAGTAGGCTATTTAGCCCTTCTAGCCAGCACTGCCATTCACTGTAATCATGGCTGATCATCCATAATCAGTACCCCGTTCCTGCCTTCTCCCCATATCCTTTGACTCCGCTATCTTTAAGAGCTCCATCTAATTCTCTCTTGAAAGCATCCAGAGAATCGTCCTCCACTGCCATCTGAGGCAGGGGATTCGACAGATTCACAACTCTTTAAGTGAATTTCTTTTTCCTCATCTCCGTTCTAAATGGCCGACCCCTTATTCTTAAACTGTGGCCCTTGGTTCCGGACTCCCCCAACATCAGGAACATGTTTCCTGCCTCTAGCGTGTCTAATCCCTTAATAATCTTATATGTTTCAATAAGATCTCCTCTCATCCTTCTAACTTCCAGAGTACACAAGCCCAGTCGCTCCATTCTTTCAACATATGACAGTCCCTCTATCCTGGGAATTACCACCAGGGGCGCCAAACGATTGGCAGCCCCGCCAACAGTCTGTCTGTTTTTTCGTCTTTTTTAATTTTTTAATATGTGTTAAAAGTCTGTGTAAATGTTCTCGGGTTTGTTTTATGTGGGTGGAGGGGGAGGGGGAGGGGGAGGGGGAGGGGGTCGAGGGGTCGGGGGAAACATTTTTTCAAGTTCTTACCTTGCCGGAGATACGATTGTTTTCCAGGTCGTATCTCTGGCTAATCTGCGGCTTACCACTGATGAAGCTGGAGGCCTCCTCGGACTGACTTTGGGCCCCACCGCAGGGCTTGGACTTAACATTGGAGCCATTCCCTTGCCTGGGATCGCTCCAATCGCGGCCTGCCAACTTTACATCGGGAGCTCACAGTCTCCGGGAAGCTCCATCGGCGCAGAGGCTCGGCCAGCCCCAACACGAGGTTCGATCGTCAAGCGTGGGGGAGCTGATCGTCCCGATAGAGAGGGCCCAAACGCCACCGGCTACGGAGTCAAGATCGTCCTGTCAACAGATGGCTCGTCATCCCCGGCTGTGGGAAAGCATAGAAGGGTAGAGATTTGAACTTTCTTTCGCCTTCCTCACAGTGAGGAATGTGGAGGAGTCACTGTGGTTGATGTTTATGTTAAAATGTATTTTGTGTGTTCTGTTGCTTATTGTTTGTATAACTGACTTGGACTCCTCTTGTTATGAAGGCCAACATTCCATTAGCTTTCTTCACTGCCTGCTGTACCTGCATGTTTATTTCAGTGACAAGGACACCCTGATCTCGTTGTACTTTCCATATTCCTAATCTGACACTAGTCCGATAATAATCTGCCTTCCTGTTCTTGCCACCAAACTGCATCTGCCCACTCACCCAACCTGTCCAAGTCAGGGGTGTGTGTGTGGGGGAGCGGTTGTGTGTGTGGGGGAGGGGTTGTGTGTGTGGGGGAGGGGTTGTGTGTGTGCGGGAGGGGGTTGGGGGGTGTGGGGGAGTGGGGGAGGAGGGGGTTGGGGAGGGAAGGAAGGGCGTAGGGGCAGGGAGGGTGTATAGGAGGGGGGTATAGGGGAGGGGGGTGCAGGGGAGGTGTGTGTAGGGGAGGGGGTGGATGTAGGGGAGGGGGGGTGTAGAGGAGGGGTAGTGTAGGGGAGCGAGTTGTGGGGTGGTGTGTGGGGTGGGTTGTGTGGGGATGTGGTGTGGGGGAGGGGAGCGTGGGGGGGTTGTGTTGGGGAGGGGAGTGTGGGGGGGGTTGTGTGGGGGGTGTGGTGTGGGGGAGGGGAGTATGGGGGGTGTTGTGTGGGGGGTGTTGTGTGGGGGGTGTGGTGTGGGGGAGGGGGTGTGGTGTGGGGGAGGGGGTGTGGTGTGGGGGAGGGGGTGTGGTGTGGGGGAGGGGGTGTGGTGTGGGGGAGGGGGTGTGGTGTGGGGGAGGGGGTGTGGTGTGGGGGAGGGGAGTGTCGAGGGGGTTGGGCGTGGGCTCACCGGTTCCCGGCCCTGGCTCCGACCGCAATCCTGGCTCCGGAGTCACCAAGCTGTTCCCGTCCCCAGCACCTGTCGTGCTGACAGCCCTCCCCCGTCTGTGGAACACAGCCCGCCCCCGCCTGTGGAACACAGCCCGCCCCCGCCTGTGGAACACAGCCCGCCCCCGCCTGTGGAACACAGCCCGCCCCCGCCTGTGGAACACAGCCCGCCCCCGCCTGTGGAACACAGCCCGCCCCCGCCTGTGGAACACAGCCCGCCCCCGCCTGTGGAACACAGCCCGCCCCCGCCTGTGGAACACAGCCCGCCCCCGCCTGTGGAACACAGCCCGCCCCCGCCATGAACACAGCCCGCCCCCGCTTGTGGAACACAGCCCGCCCCCGCCTGTGGAACACAGCCCGCCCCCGCCACGAACACAGCCCGCCCCCGCCTGTGGAACAGAGCCCCCCCCGCCTGTGGAACACAGCCCGCCCCCATCACGAACACAGCCCGTCCCCGCCTGTGGAACACAGCCCGCCCCCGCCTTTGGAACGCAGCCCGCCCCCGCCTGTGGAACACAGCCCGCCCCCGCCACGAACACAGCCCGCCCCCGCCTGTGGAACACAGCCCGCCCCCGCCACAAACACAGCCCGCCCCCGCCTTTGGAACGCAGCCCGCCCCCGCCTGTGGAACACAGCCCGCCCCCGCCACGAACACAGCCCGCCACCGCCACAAACACAGCCCGCCCCCGCCTTTGGAACGCAGCCCGCCCCCGCCTGTGGAACACAGCCCGCCCCCGCCATGAACACAGCCCGCCCCCGCCTTTGGAACGCAGCCCGCCCCCGCCTGTGGAACACAGCCCGCCCCCGCCTGTGGAACACAGCCCGCCCCCGCCATGAACACAGCCCGCCCCCGCCTTTGGAACGCAGCCCGCCCCCGCCTGTGGAACACAGCCCGCCCCCGCCTGTGGAACACAGCCCGCCCCCGCCATGAACACAGCCCGCCCCCGCCATGAACACAGCCCGCCCCCGCCTTTGGAACGCAGCCCGCCCCCGCCTGTGGAACACAGCCCGCCCCCGCCTGTGGAACACAGCCCGCCCCCGCCATGAACACAGCCCGCCCCCGCCTGTGGAACACAGCCCGCCCCCGCCTGTGGAACACAGCCCGACCCCGCCTGTGGAACACAGCCCGCCCCCGCCACAAACACAGCCCGCCCCCGCCACGAACACAGCCCGCCCCCGCCACAAACACAGCCCGCCCCCGCCACAAACACAGCCCGCCCCCTGCCTGTGGAACACAGCCCGCCCCCGCCTGTGGAACACAGCCCGACCCCGCCTGTGGAACACAGCCCGCCCCCGCCACAAACACAGCCCGCCCCCGCCACGAACACAGCCCGCCCCCTGCCTGTGGAACACAGCCCGCCCCCGCCACAAACACAGCCCGCCCCCTGCCTGTGGAACACAGCCCGCCCCCGCCTGTGGAACACAGCCCGCCCCCGCCACAAACACAGCCCGCCCCCTGCCTGTGGAACACAGCCCGCCCCCGCCACAAACACAGCCCGCCCCCTGCCTGTGGAACACAGCCCGCCCCCTGCCTGTGGAACACAGCCCGCCCCCGCCTGTGGAACACAGCCCGCCCCCGCCACAAACACAGCCCGCCCCCTGCCTGTGGAACACAGCCCGCCCCCGCCTGTGGAACACAGCCCGACCCCGCCTGTGGAACACAGCCCGCCCCCGCCACAAACACAGCCCGCCCCCGCCACGAACACAGCCCGCCCCCGCCACAAACACAGCCCGCCCCCGCCACAAACACAGCCCGCCCCCTGCCTGTGGAACACAGCCCGCCCCACCCTGTGGAACACAGCCCGCCCCCGCCACGAACACAGCCCGCCACCGCCACAAACACAGCCCGCCCCCACCACGAACACAGCCCGCCCCCGCCACGAACACAGCCCGCCCCCGCCACGAACACAGCCTGCCCCCGCCACAATCACAGCCCGCCCCCGCCATGAACACAGCCCGCCACCGCCACGAACACAGCCCGCCCCCGCCATGAACACAGCCCGCCCCCGCCATGAACACAGCCCGCCCCCGCCATGAACACAGCCCGCCCCCGCCTGTGGAACACAGCCCGCCCCCGCCTGTGGAACACAGCCCGCCCCCGCCTGTGGAACACAGCCCGCCCCCGCCTGTGGAACACAGCCCGCCCCCGCCTGTGGAACACAGCCCGCCCCCACCATGAACACAGCCCGCCCCCGCCTGTGGAACACAGCCCGCCCCCGCCTGTGGAACACAGCCCGCCCCCGCTTGCGGAACACAGCCCGCCCCCGCCATGAACAGAACCCGCCCCCGCCTGTGGAACACAGCCCACCCCCACCTGTGGAACACAGCCCGCCCCCGCCATGAACACAGCCCGCCCCCGCCTGTGGAACACAGCCCGCCCCCGCCATGAACACAGCCCGCCCTGCCATGAACACAGCCCGCCCCCGCCTGTGGAACACAGCCCGTCCCCGCCACGAACACAGCCCGCCCCCGCCATGAACACAGCCCGCCCCCGCCTGTGGAACACAGCCCGCCCCTGCCATGAACACAGCCCGACCCCGCCATGAACACAGCCCGCCCCCGCCATGAACACAGCCCGCCCCCGCCTGTGGAACACAGCCCGCCCCCGCCATGAACACAGCCCGCCCCCGCCATGAACACAGCCCGCCCCCGCCATGAACACAGCCCGCCCCCGCCATGAACACAGCCCGCCCCCGCCTGTGGAACACAGCCCGCCCCGCCATGAACACAGCCCGCCCCCGCCATGAACACAGCCCGCCCCCGCCATGAACACAGCCCGCCCCCGCCTGTGGAACACAGCCCGCCCCCGCCATGAACACAGCCCGCCCCCGCCATGAACACAGCCTGCCCCTGCCATGAACACAGTCCGCCCCCGCCATGAACACAGCCCGCCCCCGCCATGAACACAGCCCGCCCCCGCCTGTGGAACACAGCCCGCCCCCGCCATGAACACAGCCCGCCCCCGCCATGAACACAGCCCTCCCCCGCCATGAACACAGCCCGCCCCTGCCATGAACACAGCCCGCCCCCGCCTGTGGAACACAGCCCGCCCCCGCCATGAACACAGCCCGCCCCCGCCATGAACACAGCCTGCCCCTGCCATGAACACAGTCCGCCCCCGCCATGAACACAGCCCGCCCCCGCCTGTGGAACACAGCCCGCCCCCGCCATGAACACAGCCCGCCCCCGCCATGAACACAGGCCGCCCCCGCCTGTGGAACACAGCCCGCCCCCGCCATGAACACAGCCCGCCCCCGCCATGAACACAGCCCTCCCCCGCCATGAACACAGCCCGCCCCCGCCATGAACACAGCCCGCCCCCGCCTGTGGAACACAGCCCGTCGCCGCCATGAACACAGCCCGCCCCCGCCATGAACACAGCCCGCCCCCGCCATGAACACAGCCCGCCCCCGCCTGTGGAACACAGCCCGCCCCCGCCATGAGCACAGGCCGCCCCCGCCTGTGGA
This sequence comes from Raja brachyura, assembly GCA_963514005.1. The sequence continues at coordinate 156,205 of OY740803.1, read as the reverse complement.
ACACAGCCCGCCCCCGCCATGAACACAGCCCGCCCCCGCCATGAACACAGCCCTCCCCCGCCATGAACACAGCCCGCCCCTGCCATGAACACAGCCCGCCCCCGCCTGTGGAACACAGCCCGTCCCCGCCATGAACACAGCCCGCCCCCGCCATGAACACAGCCCGCCCCCGCCATTAACACAGCCCGCCCCCGCCTATGGAACACAGCCCGCCCCCGCCTGTGGAACACAGCCCGCCCCCGCCTGTGGAACACAGCCCGCCCCCGCCTGTGGAACACAGCCCGCCCCCGCCTGTGGAACACAGCCCGCCCCCGCCTGTGGAACACAGCCCGCCCCCGCTTGTGGAACACAGCCCGCCCCCGCCATGAACAGAACCCGCCCCCGCCTGTGGAACACAGCCCACCCCCACCTGTGGAACACAGCCCGCCCCCACCATGAACACAGCCCGCCCCCGCCATGAATACAGCCCGCCCCCGCCATGAACACAGCCCGCCCCCGCCTGTGGAACACAGCCCGCCCCCGCCATGAACACAGCCCGCCCTGCCATGAACACAGCCCGCCCCCGCCTGTGGAACACAGCCCGTCCCGCCATGAACACAGCCCGTCCCCGCCACGAACACAGCCCGCCCCCGCCTGTGGAACACAGCCCGCCCCCGCCTGTGGAACACAGCCCGCCCCCGCCTGTGGAACACAGCCCGTCCCCGCCATGAACACAGCCCGCCCCCGCCATGAACACAGCCCGCCCCCGCCATGAACACAGCCCGCCCCCGCCTGTGGAACACAGCCCGCCCCCGCCATGAACACAGCCCGCCCCCGCCATGAACACAGCCCGCCCCCGCCATGAACACAGCCCGCCCCGCCTGTGGAACACAGCCCGCCCCTGCCATGAACACAGCCCGACCCCGCCATGAACACAGCCCGCCCCCGCCATGAACACAGCCCGCCCCCGCCTGTGGAACACAGCCCGCCCCCGCCATGAACACAGCCCGCCCCCGCCATGAACACAGCCCGCCCCCGCCATGAACACAGCCCGCCCCCGCCTGTGGAACACAGCCCGCCCCCGCCATGAACACAGCCCGCCCCCGCCATGAACACAGCCTGCCCCTGCCATGAACACAGTCCGCCCCCGCCATGAACACAGCCCGCCCCCGCCTGTGGAACACAGCCCGCCCCCGCCATGAACACAGCCCGCCCCCGCCATGAACACAGGCCGCCCCCGCCTGTGGAACACAGCCCGCCCCCGCCATGAACACAGCCCGCCCCCGCCATGAACACAGCCCTCCCCCGCCATGAACACAGCCCGCCCCCGCCATGAACACAGCCCGCCCCCGCCTGTGGAACACAGCCCGTCCCCGCCATGAACACAGCCCGCCCCCGCCATGAACACAGCCCGCCCCCGCCATTAACACAGCCCGCCCCCGCCTATGGAACACAGCCCGCCCCCGCCTGTGGAACACAGCCCGCCCCCGCCTGTGGAACACAGCCCGCCCCCGCCTGTGGAACACAGCCCGCCCCCGCCTGTGGAAAACAGCCCGCCCCCGCCTGTGGAACACAGCCCGCCCCCGCCTGTGGAACACAGCCCGCCCCCGCCTGTGGAACACAGCCCGCCCCGCCATGAATACAGCCCGCCCCCGCCTATGGAACACAGCCCGCCCCCGCCATGAACACAGCTTCGACCTTGACAGCTTTGGTAAAAATTGTAAAACATTCCTGGTGTGTAGGATAGTGTTAGCGTATGGGGTGATTGTAGGTATGTTGCAAAACTTACCTTGAGCAGTGCTGCAGTTCTGCCGTTCCCCGTGTGCGTGACTTTGGCGCCTTTCAGAGGGGGGGCGGGCTTAAAGTGCCGTTTTTCTACAGACTGGGTAAATCGATCCATGTCGGGCGATTTAGTTGCGGAAGAAAAATCGCTCCGACATTTCATTAATGAAGGTATTTTTAAATTATGCTAGATTATTTATTATCTAGAGTAATTTAAAAATCACCTTCAAAAGCCGTGAGTGCCGACAGCGGGAAGGATTTTGCGTACGGGAGAATAAAAGGTACACAGTTTATTTTTATATTAAAAGTTGTTTTTTATGGAGGCTTTAATAATATTTTCATGTTGTGAAATGGGGTCCAAAAAAAATGTATGAACCAACAGTATTTTTCCTCCTGACTTCACCACAAACCACAACGTTCCAATCCACTGCATTCCACTAAAACCCACTCGCTAGTTGATTTAAATGGCCATTAATTTACAGGCATTAAACACTAAATTCCTTCCATTTGGCCCAGAAATTCATGAAAATGAGATTTAAAAATTATGTTATATTGTGGATTATTGTGTGAATGTTATTTGGACACTTAGGCAATTTTAAAAAAGTTTATCTTTTCTTAAGAAATGGATAGATGTTTAGATCTACTCATTGAATTTTGTAATTAGCTACTATTAGATAACTAACTAATTATATACTTTAATTTCAGGTCATCCAAGTAAGATTGTTTCATATTTGTTTCAGAATGCTTCAATCTATAATAACTGAAAATTTCATTGAGTTCTCTTCATTTTTAAGAAAGTTATGGGCTTTTAACGGTTCTAGATCATAGCTTTAGAGTTAAGTCAATTGAAAGGCAATGGGGAACAAGATGCTAATTTCCGAGTGTGAAAATGGTCATAACTTTCTTAATACGGAAGTGAATTAGGTGTCAAATTAAACTTCTTTTTATGCTTTATCTGGTGGGATAAATTGCAGGCTTGATTTTTAAAATCTCAAAATTTTGTAACATTGCTAGTGATTGGTGGTTGGCGCGGACTCAGTGAACCGAAGGGCCTGTTTCTCTGCTCTATCTTTAAAGTCCAAAGTTGTGATAATGAGGCTAAAACACAAGTTGCTGGAGGTACTCAGTAAATCAGGCAACATCTGTAGAGGGAATGAACAGATGATATTTCCATCAAGACCATTCAGACTATTGGAGAGAAAGCTGGATAAGAAACATAGAAACATAATACCTGACAAGTTAAGACTGACCCAAAACATTTTCTGTTCACTCCCTCCACAGATGCTGTCCGACACACAGAGTTACATATAAACATAGAAACATGGAAAATAGGTGCAGGAGGAGGCCATTCGGCCCTTCGAGCCTGCACCGCCATTCAATATGATCATGGCTGATCATCCAACTCAACAACCTGTACCTGCCTTCTCTCCATACACCCTGATCCCATTAGCCACAAGGGCCACATCTAACTCCCTCTTAAATATAGCCAACAAACTTCTCCTCAACTACCTTCTGTGGCAGAGAATGGTAAGATTGAACGAGAACTTACCAGTTCGAAGGTTGATCTTTATTTTATGAGGAGTCGAAGTGAGGGATTTCGTGAAGAGCCCCCCGGCGCGCATGCTCGACATACTTCAAAGTAGCGGCGTGGAATCACAGAAACCAACAATAGAAATGACTTTGCATGATAAGATTGAAGTGACTAAGATTACCAGATGAAGGTGACTGAGGGTTGGGCGAGGAGGGCACGAAATCCCTCACTTTGACTCCTCATAAAATAAAGATCAACCTTCGAACTGGTAAGTTCTCGTTCAATCTTACCATTTCATTTCGGAGTCACGTGAGTGACTTCGTGAAGACTTCAAAGCTTCTGTGATTACACGCCCTGGACCACGTCCATGCTGACACACCACTACCAGGGATGGATGGGAGGAACAAACTTGCTCAATAGTTCATACTGCAAAACAAGAGCATATTTATTAATAACAAATCAAAACCCCTCATGCGGGGACATCTCCACGTTCTGAACCTGCATTCAGCAGGGCTTCTGCGAACTGTAGAGGAGCAGCAACAGGCTTGTTATAAAAACGCTGGAACACAGCTTCATTAGCCCATCCTGCTGTGGCGAGAATTTGGTCCATGGGCACCTCCATGACCCTCGCCGCTGACGTCGATGCAGCCCTGGTGGAATGAGATTTGAACACATTAGTGTCGATACCTGACTTACCCAAGACGACTCGAAGCCACCTGGATATCGTCTGGACTGTCACTCGATGATGAGGTCTCTTATGAGTGACAAGCAGGTATCTCTCCATTCCTCTGATGCGTGCCGTCACCTTGACATAGTGGCGGATATGTGAGGCTAAACATAGCCTAGCATCTGCGGGGTATGCCGGGAACTTCAGCTGCAGCCCTGTGCACCCAGGTCTATGCTGCTTTAGTAGCTCGTCAATGAAAAAGACTACTACTGTAGGGGTAGAAGTCATTCTGTCGACACAAAGTTTGTGTAGTGTCTGTACCCTCTGAGCTGAAGTCAGCGCTAGTAACATCACCAGCTTCATGGTGAGTTGGTCCAGTTGGAGCCCTTCCATGGGAGACCACGTCCTGAGCAGGGTTAATACGTCCCTGACATCCCAGGTGATATTATAGCGTGGTGTAGGCGGATTCATATTGAATATACCCCGCATGAGTCTGGACACTAGCCTGTTGGATCCTACCCCAATATTGAGGTAGAATGATAGCGCACTTCTGGCGCTGTTGATGGCACTGTAACTTAAGTGTTCATCATGGTGCAACCCCGCGAGGAATTCCAGGACGTCGGTTATTGTCACGTCATCGTACGTGATGCGAGAGCGGCTGCAGTAGGCTTCCCACTTCTTAATATGCGAGCGGTATCTTCGCCTTGTGGACTCTCGACACGACGCCCCGATGGTATCCATGGTCCGAGCCGAGAGGCCGTATTGGACTAACGGCCTGTTCAGAACCTGCAAGCCAACAAATTTAAATAGCCATGGCAGGGATGTGGCTCCCCTGAGACAGGGTGAGTAACCAATTGTGGGCAACCCTTCAAAAGGACCCAAGGTTTGTTGAGCATGTCAAAGACCACCGGATACCAAGGCTGTGTGGGCCAGTCGGGTATAATAAGGATGCCTTTGGCAGCATCTGCCTGAATCTTACGCAATACCCGACTGATGTGGCAAAACGGGGGGAAGGCATAGAAAAACCAATTCCCCCAGTCCAGCGAGAATGCATCTAGTGCTATAGCCCCAGGATCTGGTTCCCATGAAACGTAGGTTGGTACCTGATGGTTCAACCGTGACGCAAAAAGGTCAATGTCCGGTTTACCAAATTTGGCTGTGACTTTAGAAAAAATCTCAGGATGCAACATCCATTCAATATTGTCATTAAATTTGCGTGACCTGGTGTCCGCCACAGTTCACCTGGCAAATAGGTAGCTGAAATCCAAATGTCTCTTTGAACACACCAGAGCCAAATTGAGTTAGCCAATTTGTCACACGAAACTGACCTGGTACCACCCATATGGTTTAAGTATGCCACTGCTGTGGTGTTGTCTATTTGGAGACGGACATGTGCTCCAACAAGCTTGGAACAATACGCACGAAGTCCGTGGAATGCTGCCAGCAACTCCAAATAGTTAATCCCTTGAGTCAACAACATCGTTGATTCAAGGGTGTCCCATCTGCCCCCACAAATAGAGCAATTATCCGTGGCTCCCCAGCCATTGGAGCTCGCATCAGTCTGCAAATATACCACCGGATTAGCCTCCCTGATAGGCTTGAATGAGCTGCTAATGTGACACACCCACCATTGCAACTCATTTATCGCTTCGGGCGGCAGCTGCATGGACCGATCATAATGACCAGCGTTCTGTTGTAATGCAGCAATTTTAGCTCTTTGCAAATTCTGATAATGCAAAGGTCCATATCGCGCTGCCGGAAACAAAGCTACAAGCTTCCCAATTATTGTAGCTGAATGCCGAATCGATGGTATATTGGTGCGGATTAAATCTTGACACACCTGGGTAACCTCCTCAATCTTGTTAATTGGAATGGTAACCCTCATGCTCATAGAGTTCACCGTGAACCCTAGGTAATTAATCACCTGGGCAGGGCAGAACTTTGATTTCTCTGGATGGACAATAAACCCTAATTGTTGAAATATATTGACAGCAGCTGCAACACCCTGTTCAGCCAATTCCAGGGTGTGGCCCACAATTAAGATATCATCTAAGTAGGCCATAACTATATGGTGTCGTTGTCTCAAATAAGCCATAATTGGTTTCACTAATTTAGTGAACAATCTAGGGGCTGTGGTGAGCCCATTAGGCAAAGCCTTGTACTGCCAGAGTTGCCCCATCCAGATGAATTTCAAAAACCTTCTGTCGTATTTCTGGATGGATACTGAATAATATGCGTCTTTCAAATCGATGCATGCCATAAAGCAACCATGAGAAATCAATGATTTGGCTGTTTCAAACGTATCCATTTTAAAATGAGTATATGTTACAAAAGTATTCAAACGGGTTAGATCAATAATGACACGACAACCTCCATCCTTCTTAGGTCTGGTGAATATATTTGAAACAGATTCAACTGGCTCATGCACCGCTCTCTCAATCACTCCCTTCTGCTCAAGACTTAAAAGTTCCTTGTAGCCTGCTGCCTGTTCTGCAGCAGATAATTTAAACGTTCGAGCGGGCATGTGCTGGGATGGAGGAATGTCGCCATTAATAAACTCAATTTTATGCCCCTGAATATTCTGCAACACATACTCGTCACCAGTAAAATTACCCCATGCACCCAAAAACAACCGAAGGCGACCACCAACATGTGAAGTTAAACAAAGAGAAAAGAGAGAACCAGACCCTCTCACCTCCGTGGTTACCGGCGGTCCTTGACACGCGTGGGTGGACGTGGAGGTGCTGGGTTGGCTTGAGGGCGCGGCGTCTTCGTTTTCCACCAGGGTCTCTGCCGACCCTGTCCTAAAAAAGACCCCTGGTGCTGGGTCTGATGTTGCTGTCGTTGTGGAGCTTGAGGGTGGGTCCTCATCGAGGTACTAGCAGACCCTCGTGATCGAATGTATGGAGACTTTGAGCCTGACGGTGCGGGGGCACTCTGAGAGCGCATGATCCCCACCGTTTTGGCTTGTTCGTCAAGCTCTTTGACTCTCTTCGAGAGGTCCTCCCCAAAGAGTTGACGGGGCGGGGGCGGCGGCGGTGGTTTGCACAATCCTGCAAACTTCGGATTGAGCGCTGGGCTGATGCTGGTTTTGCGAAACCCGTTGATTTCGTGCTGGGTCGCGCACAGGAGGGCCAGAGCATCTTCCTGGTCCAAATTCAGTTCGTCCCCGTCCACCGACCGCGCAAAGGCGGTAATACCGGCCGTGAGGAGCTTCAGGATCCGCTGCAATTTTACCTCTTGTTGACGGATAGCCGCACTGATGTTGCCCCATATCGGTGTATTGACCACAGGCACGTTGAGGGAGTTGCAATTGGATGGAGCCTTGTGACGGCTCATTGCCTGAATGAGGACTTCTTCCTGTAGTTGCTGGTTGTTAAGAAAGTCCACAGTGGCTGCCAGCTTTGCGTTTAAAGGAAGTCCAGATGAATGTGGGGCCGCAAATTTGGTCGCCACATCCAGAAGATCCTCCGCTGGCACCTCCAACGGAGATGGTATGGGATCCACCAAAACCTCCTCCTCCTGCTGCTCCAGGCTGATGGTAGAGGCTGGTGACGAAGCCCTGTGCCTGTTGCTGCCCTGCTGTTGTTGACTTTGAAGCAGGAGCTCCAGCAGCCGCTCCATACGGTCAATACGCCCTTCACCCTGAACACTCAGGTGGTCGGAGTCCTCCGGCTCTGAAAAGAAAACCGGGCTCCTATCATCGGCCCGCACCTCATCGAGGCCCTGCCGGTGACGGTAGTTGTCGCTAACAGCCGCCGAGGCGAAACTGCGTGATTCCCGCGCGGGCGTGTTCAACCGCCTCCGTTTAGCGGGAGCTGAAGCCGCTGCCACTAAGGGCACTTGCGGCGTGGTGTCGGCACCAGCCGAAGCATGGCTGCCTGAAGCCCACGCAGGCTTGCCGGCTGCCCACATCGTGGACTTTGCCGACGCATGGTCTCGCCCACCCATCCATGGGGGGCTCGGCGACCGTGACGAGACCCGACTCAACCGACCCGTCCCGGCGTCGAGAGTCGGGGTGTGCCGGCTGGACCTCACAGCCGCCCCGGGTCTCGCCCTGGAACCTGACCACACCTCTGTGTCAGGCAATGCCTTAGCCCTGGTACGGTTAGGCTTCTGGGCTCCTGCCCTTCCCCTACTCGGAGGGCTGAGTGGAACAGGCCGTGCAGCCGCACGCACCCTGCTCGAGGTCGCCAGCGAGCCCGCTGACGACCTGACTGCCATGGCAGGGTCCTCCTGCTCTGGCGGCACACCACACTCCTCCTCGTCGAACTCCTCCGAGCTGTGGTGTGCTGGCGGATCTGGACCTGTAACCACAGGGCTTACCCACATCTCCGCCTGAGTCCCGGCCTGCGTTGCAGGTACTGCCGATGGTAAAGGCCCCGGAACTGTTGACCGGCGAACTCGTCCTGACGTCCTCCGGCCCTTGGAACTCCCATCCATGTCCTTGCTGCAAGACATAACCAACAACAAGGACCACCAACTAAAGGTAGAATACTCACCTTCGTGGCCCCTTATGAAGGGCTGGCGAGGAGCGCGCTCCACCGCCAGCCGTCGCAGCAACGCGGTACGACGATATGTCGAGCATGCGCGCCGGCGGGCTCTTCACGAAGTCACTCACGTGACTCCGAAATGAAATTCCACAGATTCACCACTCTCTATGTGAAAAATGATTCTCTCATCTCGGTCCTAAAAGACTTCCCCCTTATCCTTAAACAGTGACCCCTTGTCCTGAACTTCCCCAACATCGGGAACAATCTTCCTGCATCTAGCCTGTCCAAAGTTCTGTCTTTTGCTCAAGATTCAAACATCTGTGGTCTTTTGTGCCCTCTGGGTTTATCAGCATTTGAAAGTTTTATAATTGGGGCTTCACAGAGCAGCAGCAACAATGACCATTAATATCTCCAAAGGGTTTTAAGGATAAATCTAGACTTGATGGAACTATGGTGGTCATCCCTAAGTCTTTTGGCCACCCAGGCCATACATGTCTGAGAGAAGACCGACAAATATGATAAGGCTAAATTATGTTAAAAATATAAGAAAACCTTACAGCTTATATTTAGTCTCAAATTAGGCTTTTCTCCAGTGGAATAATACAGAAAGGCAAGTCAGGTTACTGTGTATTAAGGTAATGAATTAATAGGCAACATTTCGGGCCGAAACCCTTCTTCAGACTGATGGGGGGGGGGGGGGGGGGGGGTGGTGGTGGGGGAAGAAAGGAAAAAGGAGGAGGAGGAGCCCGAGGACTGAGGGAGAGGTGGGAAGGGGAGGAGACAGCAAGGGTTAACAGAATTGAGAGAATTTGATGTTCATGCCAAGAGGATGCAGACTCCCCAAGCGGAATATGAGGTGCTGTTCCTCCAATTTGTGGTGTCGCTGGCGGAGGACTCGGTGTTGTATGTGCCGGCTGGTGGGGTGAAAGGTGAGGACCAGGGGGACTCTGCCCTTGTTGTGAGTGGGGTGATGGGGAAAGAGGGCAGTGTTACGGGGTATGGAGGAGACCCTGGTGCAAGCCTCATCTATAGTGGGGGAGGGGAATCCCCATTCCCTGAAGAATGAGGACATTTGTGATGCCCTGGCGTGGAACACCTCATCCTGGGAGCAGATGGGGCATAGACGGAGGAATTGGGAATATGGGATAGAGTCCTTACAGGAAGCAGGGTGGGAGGAAGAGTAGTCCAGATAGCTGTGGGAGTCAGTGGGTTTATAGTGGATGTTGGTCAGGAGTCTATCACCTGCTAACACCTCCGCTCGGTCCGCAATAACCAACTCGATCTCCCGGTGGCTCAGCACTTCAACTCCCCCTCCTATTCCGTATCCGACCTCTCTGTCCTGGGCCTCCTCCACGGCCAGAGTGAGCAACACTGCAAATTGGAGGAACAGCACCTCATATTCCGCTTGGGGAGTCTGCATCCTCTTGGCATGAACATCGAATTTTCTCAATTATGTTAACCCTTGCTGTCTCCTCCCCTTCCCACCTCTCCCTCAGCCCTCGGGCTCCTCCTCCTCCTTTTTCCTTTCTTCCCCCGCCTCCCCCCACCCCCGATCAGTCTGAAGAAGGGTTTCGGCCCGAAACGTTGCCTATCTCCTTCGCTCCATCGATGCTGCTGCACCCGCTGAGTTTCTCCAGCATTTTGTGTAAACCCTTGATTTTCCAGCATCTGCAGTTCCTTCTTTAACATATTACATCTTTCTTTACAGCCCCGAATATCATTCATCATTGGTTGTACACTGTTAACATGCTACTGATTGAAAATTATGCTTGTTTACACTACTGTAGAATGCTTCCTACATAAGTGATTTTGGATTCACAGTATTTAATGTTAGTTGTTTTTGCACTCCATACTCCAGCCAGTCACTCAATAATCATACTTCATAGCGTCTTGACATTGCTTTATCTGCAAAATCAAGGAGAAAAAATGTCTGTCCTATCGTTTTTCACACATGAAGCACACATTGGAATTACACTACTTACACTATAGACGTGTACATTCTCCTGACCATCAATTATAACTTTAGCAGGGTCCAGCATTTGCATTTGTGAGAATAGTCAGAGAAGGCATAACCTTTTTGCCAATGCTGCCCACTGTGCAAAGTGGTGAGGATGAACCTAGACCCACCTGCGAGCTGGCTCTCAAGGAGAGATATCTACAATGATTATAGGAGGCAAGGAGTAAATGAGGTGCTAGATGAGTATAAAGAATGTAAAAAGAATCTTAAGAAATAAATAAGAAAAGCTAAAAGAAGATATGAGGTTGCTTTGACAAGAAAGGTGAAAGTAAATCCAAAGGGTTTCTACAGCTATATTAATAGCAAAAGGATAATGAGGGATAAAATTGGACCATTAGAGAGCCAGAATGGACAGCTATCTGCAGAGCCAAAACAGATGGGTGAGATATTGAACAATTTATTTTCTTCGGTATTCACCAAGGAGAAGGATATTGAACTCTGTGAGGTAAGGGAAAAAAGTAGAGTAGCTATGGAAACTATGAGATTCAAAGAGGAGGAAGTACTGACACCTTTGAAAAATATGAAAGTGGATAAGTCTCCAGGTCCTGACAGGATATTGCTTAGGACATTGAGGGAAGTTAGTGTAGAAATAGCAGGAGCTATGACAGAAAGTCTTCCTCAGAAGTCTCAGGGGTTCAACATATCACCAACGACTCTTACCAACGTCTGCAGGGTCCAGTGGAGAAAGGGTCCTATCAGGATGAATCACAGCTTGGATTGAAAACTGCTCTGTCCCAACTTGCAAGAAATTGGAGAGAGTTGTGGAAGCAGTGTAGTCCATCAAGCAAACCACGTTCCTCTTCTATTGATTCCATCTCTAACACAGCCTCAGAAAAACAGGCAAAATAAGCAAGGACCAATTTAACGCAGGTTATAGCCTTTTCTCCCCACTCCTGTTAGACAAATGATACAAAAGCTTAAAAGCACTTACCACCAAAGTAGGAGATAGCTTCTTCCCCGCTGTTATCAGACTGCTGTATGGCCCTCTCACGGGATAAGAAAGTGGTCCTGACCTCACTGCGGCCCTAGTAATATCTACATTTTCTCCGCAGCACTAACACTATAATGGTGTAACACTATAATGCTCTAACACTTTAATGCTGTGACACTAATGTTGTAACACTATATTCTATACTCTGGTTATTTTTCTCTTTGCGCTACCTGTTGCATTTGGCTTGACGGTGCTCATGTATGATATGATTTGCCTGGGTAACACATAAACAATGTTTATCACTGTATCTTGGTTCACATGACAATATGAAACCATTGCCAAAACAAATACATTCTCGGCATTTCTGCACTGAAGCTCTACATTTCATGGTCAGTATTTACATTCCTTTTTTTGTATTCACTATTTTTAATTTCATAACTTAGCTTTTTTCTTTCTTTGTTCATTTTCTTATTCTCTTCCTCTTTCTTTCTGGCCCAGATGGAGTCCCTGGCCATAGCAAGAGTGTTCACCTACATTTTTAATCTCTCCCTATTCCATTCTGAGATACCCACCTGCTTCAAGAAAACCACTATCATCCCAGTACTGAAGTAATCCCATGCTTTAATGACGAGAGTCCTGTGCCTGTGACATCCATTATCATGAAGTGCTTTGGGACGCTGGTTATGGAACACATTAAATCCAGTCTACCAAGCAGCCTTGACCCACTGCAGTTCAGCTACTGCCACAACAAGTCCATGACTGATGCTATCTCTATGTCCCTGGAACACCTGGATAAGAGAGACATCTATGGCAGACTTCTATTCATAGACTGCTTTTAATACCATTACACCATCCAAGCTCATCTAAAACCCCACAGATCATGGAGTCAGCACTCATCTCTGCAACTGGATCCTCAACTTCCCCACAAACAGACCACAATAGGTGAGGATAGGGGACATATCATCCTTTACGATAATACTCAACACTGGTGCTCCACAAGGAGGAGTTCTCAGCCCCCTTCGTTACACCTTGTACACTCACGACTGTACAGCCAAGAACAAATCCAAATTAAATTACAAATTCACGGATCACGCAACTGTAGTGGGCTGGATATCAAATAACGATGAGAACGAGTATAGGAAGCAGGTTGAGAACCTCGTGACCAGGTGGCCAGACAACAACCTTTGTCTCAATGTCAGTAATACAAAAGATACTGATTCACTTCCGGAAGTGAAGCAGTGCACAGACACTGGTATACATTGATGGCGCCAAAGTAGAGATGGTTGAAAGCTTCAAGTTCCAAGGAGGAAATATCACCAGCAACTTGTCCTGGACTAGCCATAGTGAAGCAATGGCCAAGACAGTACATCAATGCCTCTACTTTCTTAGAAACTTCAGGAAGTGCGGCATGTCACCAATAACTCTCACAAATGTCTACAGATGTGTCGTGGAAAGCATTTTATTGGGATGTATCACAACATAGTTTGGGAACAGCTCCATCCAGGAATACAAGAAATTACAAAGATTTGTGGAAACAGCCCTGACCATCACACAAACCAACCTCCCATCCATTGACTCCATCTACACTTCACACTGCCTCAACAAGGCCAGCTGCATAATCAAGGACCAGTCTCACCCCAGTCACTCCCTCTTATCTCCTCGCATCAGGCAAGAGATACAGAAGTGTGAAAACGCATACATCCAGATTCAGGGACAGTCTCTGTTATTGGGGAACTGAACCATCCTATCAGGAATTAGTGACAATACACTAAACTAACTGAATGACTCTCTAATTGTCCTCTCTAACCAGTTCCACCTTCATCATATCCCCATGTCAACCTTGGTTTCATCCTATCAGAGATGTCCCTATGTCCTGTCCACGGTGATATGGAGAGATATAGAACAAAGTAGACTAAGTGGGATTCGTTGGGTCCCAGCTTCACACTGGAGGGCTGGTCCCCCAAAGTAATTGGGGGGTGGGGGGGCTTTCTATAGTGCTAGTATGGGTGTTGTGTGCCGAAGGGACTGGTTCCCAGAGGGCTAGTATGAACATTGTGGGCTGAATGGATTCTTGGGCTGGCCGTTCAGTCACTTAAGCTTGGTGTGCTGGCAGCTCACTCACTCATGACTGGTGGGCTGGCAGTTAACTCACGGCTATTTCTTGAAATTCCATTTCAAGCAGGGTGCAAGGCCACCAAATTCAAGTGCAGTTTCATACCACTTCAAGCAGGGTGCAAGGCCACCAAGTTCAAGTGCAGTTTCCTACCACTTCAAGCAGGGTGCAAGGCCACCAAATTCAAGTGCAGTTTCATACCACTCCAAGCAAGGTGCAAGGCCACCATATTCAAGTGCCGTTTCGTACCACTTCAAGCAGGTTGCAAGGCCACCAAATTCAAGTTCAGTTGCATACCACTTCAAGTAAGGTGCAAGGCCAACAAATTCAAATGCAGTTTCATACCGCTTCAAGCAGGGTGCAAGGCGACCAAATTCAAGTGAATAACCATATAACCATATAGCAATTACAGCACGGAAACAAGCCCTCTCGGCCCTTCCAGTCCGTGCCGAACATTTCCCCCTAGTCCCATCTACCTGCACTCAGACCATACCCCTCCATTCCCTTCGCGTCCATATACCTATCCACTTTACTTCTAAATGTTAAAATCGATCCTGCCTCCACCACTTCTGCTGGAAGCTCATTCCACACAGCCGCCACTCTCGGAGTAAAGATGCTCCCCCTCATGTTACCCCAAACCTCTGTCCCTTAATTCTCATGTCATGCCCTCTTGTTTGAATCTTCCCTACCCTCAATAGGAAAAGCTTATCCACGTCAACTCTGTCTATCCCTTTCATCATTTTAAAGACCTCAATCAAGTCCCCCCTTAACCGTCTGCGCTCCAAAGAATAAAGACCTAACTTGTTCAACCTTTCTCTGTAACTTAGTTGCTGGAACCCAGGCAACATTCTAGTAAATCTCCTCTGTACTCTCTCTATTTTGTTGACATCCTTCCTATAATTGTAATAAATTGTACACCATACTCCAGAATTCATCTCACCAATGCCTTGTACAATTTTAACATTACTTCCCTACTCCTCTATTCAATGCTCTGATTTATAAAGGCCAGCACACCAAAAGCTTTCTTTACCACCTTATCTGCATGTGATTCCACCTTCAGGAAACTATGCACAGTTATTCCTAGATCCCTCTGTTCCACAGCATTCCTCAATTCCCTACCATTTACCATGTACGTCCTATTTTGATTTGTCCTGCCAAGATGTATCACCTCACACTTATCAGCATTAAACTCCATCTGCCATCTTTCAGCCCACTCTTCCAAATGGCCCAAATCTCTCTGTAGACTTTGAAAATCTACTTCATTATCCACAGCACCACCTATCTTCGTATCATCTGCATACTTACTTATCCAATTTTCCACCCCATCATCTAGATCATTGATGTACATGGCAAACAACAGTGGACCCGACACAGATCCTTGAGGCACCCCACTGGTCACCAGCTTCCAACCTGACAAACAGCCATCCACCATTACTCTCTGGCATCTCCCATTCAGCCACTGTTGAATCCATCTTGCTACTCTGCCATTAACACCCAAAGATTGAACCTTCTTAACCAACCTTCCATGGGGAACCTTGTCAAAGGCCTTACTGAAATCCATATAGACAACATCCACTGCTTTACCCTCATCAATTTCCCTAGTAACCTCTTCAAAAAATTCAAGAAGGTTTGTCAACATGACCTTCCAAGCACAAATCCATGTTGACTGCTCCTGATCAGACCCTGTTTATCCAGATGCTTATGTATATTATCTCTAAGTATCCTTTCCATTAATTTGCCCACCACTAACATCAAACTAACAGGTCTATAATTGCTAGGTTTATTCTTTGAACCTTTTTTAAACAGTGGAACAACGCGCAGTACACGCATGAAAGTGTAGTTTCACGCCATTTCAAGCAGGGTGCAAGGCCATCAAATTCAAATGCAGTTTCCTACCACTTCAAACAAGGTGCAAGGCCACCAAATTCAAGTGCAGTTCGTTACCACTTCAAGCAGGGTGCAAGGCCACCAAATTCAAATGCAGTTTCATACCACTTCAAGCATGGTGCAAGGCCACCATATTCAAGTGCAGTTTCATACCACTTCAAGCAGGGTGCAAGGTCACCAAATTCAAGTGCAGTTTCCTACCACTTCAAGCAGGGTGCAAGGCCACCAAATTCAAATGCAGTTTCATACCACTTCAAGCAAGGTGCAAGGCCCCCATATTCAAGTGCAGTTTCATACCACTTCAAGCAGGGTGCAAGGCCACCAAATTGAAGTGCAGTTTCCTACCATTTCAAGCAGGGTGCCAGGCCACTGAATTCAAGTGCAGTTTCATATGATTTCAAGCAGGGTGCAAGGCCACCGAATTAAAGTGCAGTTTCCTACCATTTCAAGCAGGTTGCAAAAACCTTTCCATAAGGCAAAAACTATTTTTCCATTTTCCATATCACAAAATCCACTTTTCCATCTTTCAGAAGGCAAAAAACACTTCCCTATTTTCCATTAGGCAAAAAACACTTTTCCATTTTCCATAAGACAAAAACCAATTTTCCATTATCCATAAGGCAAAAAACACTTTTCCATTTTCCATAAGGCAAAAAACACTTTTCCATTTGCCATAAGGCAAAAACCACTTAAGCATTTTCAAAGCAGTAACACTTTAGTAAATTCAAAGCAAGCAACACTTTTGCATTTTCAAAGCAACAAATACCTTTGCATTTTCTAACCAAAAACAACTTTTCAAGCAGGGTGAAAAATGTGTTTTCAATCTACATTTTCACACCACATTAAGGGTACTCACGGTTTAGAAGACATGTGTTCAGTGTTATTCACAGCTCAGACTGAGAGACTTGACCGTCTCCCTCCTCCATCTTGCAGGGATTGACTGAGGCACTCAACACTTCCGGGTTTTATAGTCCCGCCCCCTCCCACCGGAAGGGGCAAGGAAAAATAGTTTTTGCCTTATGGAAATGGTTTTTGCACCCTGCTTGAAATGGTAGGAAACTGCACTTTAATTTGGTGGCCTTGCACCCTGCTTGAAATCATATGAAACTACACTTGAATTCAGTGGCCTTGCACCCTGCTTGAAATGGTAGGAAACTGCACTTGAATTTGGTGGCCTTGCACCCTGCTTGAAGTGGTATGAAACTGCACTTGAATATGGGGGCCTTGCACCTTGCTTGGCGTGATTGACAGGAGAGAGAATCTCAACATTTTCTAAACATTAATAAGTCTTTTATTTTTTATCGATGGGAAAAATCCTTTTGTCCTGCCCAGCGGATGGGGACTGAGTACGATGGCCAAAAAATCACAGCCATAAGTGGTAGCGTTTTTTCTAAAATTAAGATGCAGTGCAAACAGGAAGTGGTCAAGATGAGACTTTTAGTAATATAGATAAACAAAAGATGTGAAAAATGTAATGATGATGAAGGAAACAGGCCATTGTTAGCAGTGGGCTAGGTGAAAACGAGTACAGACAATCTTCTTCCTGCATATGGCGTGCACAGCCTAAAGTTGTAGGACAACTTGTTCTATTTGGTCTTATTTGATTGTGCATGCCCAGTTGATTGCTTTACTCAAAAGACAGACAATGAGATTCAACGATTTAAGTTAGCACGACTTGGGTGGGGGAGGGATGGAGAGAGAGGGGACATAGGGGTAACTTGAAGATAAAGAAATCAATATTCATACCGTTGATTTTGTAAGCTGCCCAAGCAAAATATGAAGTGTTGTTCCTCCAATTTGTATTTGGCCTCACTTCGACAATGGAAGAGACCCAGGTCAGAAAGGCCAGTGCGGGAATGGGAAGGAAAATTAAAATGTTTTGCAACCGGGAGATCAGGTAGATCCAAGCAGACTGAGCGAAGGTGTTCAGCGAAACGATCGCCAATCTGCATTTGGTCTCGCCAATGTATATCTATCTTTGGTTCCTTTCTTTCCCAGCTCTGCCATAATTGTTAACTCTGTTTCTGAGATGCTGGTTGACATACAGAACATTTCCAGCATTTTTATTTTTATTTCAGATTTCCAGGATTTATTCTGCTTTTCAAACTGTCGGGTGAATGGGTAGTTTTGCATTAATCTGGGAATCCCAAACACGGTTGCACTTTAATATCACGCAGTGATTCCTAGCAAGTTCCTGCTCACAATTATATTGGTCATAAATATTACAGTGCATTATATATTACACATAGAGCACTGTACAATATAATGTCCCGGTGAGTTTCTCCAGCATTTTGTGTCCATCCTTGGTGTGAACCAGCATCTGCAGTTCCTTCCTACACAGTACATGCATTGCCTGCAGCCTGTTCTTTTGTTAACCTTATTATCTAAACAATGTGAGTACTGACACTGCAGACTAAAAATACATAACCTGCTCAGTATTTTGCTGCTGCTTGTGGAAGAGTTTCATGTACTTGCTCCTTGTCTCTACACTGTAAGTCACTGCCCTTTTGATATATTTCAATGGCTTTAGAGGATCCTGTGAAGTCCTGAGATTGCACAGGGTAAAACCTAAAGACTGGATGTATGATTTGCTCTACATAAGCTTTTATTAAAAACAATTTTTTTTGTTAATAACAATGTTTTTAACGTTATTTTGTTATATATTTTTTTGTTATTAAAAACAAACTTTGGGGAGTTGGTTCTTTGAAAATTCTTTGAAAATTCTTTGAAACCCTACAAAATTGAGTTTTTTTGTGGAAATAGGTAAAGCACGGTTTTAAAGTTGTATAGCATGGATTGAAGAATGTGTTGGTGAATGGCAGAGATGGTCACATTATATACAAATTCAGTGTGGTTGTGTGGCTATATTTTATGGTAACTGCCTGTTTTTGCTGCGATTGGTGGAGAGCAGTTTAGGAGCAGGGGGATGTGTGAGACAACACCAGTTGCACATTCAGTAGCTGTAGTCCTCTCTCTGGGGATTGAAGGCTGCCCAGGAATCTGCTAGAATTTCCACCTCTGCTTCTTAATTTTGAGCTGGGTTGGCTACGACTGAAAACCTATTTTAATTTGTCATGATAGGGTCTCGAGATCTTGCAACAGCCGACCACTCAAAATAAAGGGGACCAGAGTAATAGGATCTGTCGGTACCTGAATTACTCCAAAGTAGATGTTGGATGAAGGTGTGGATCATTCTGGACCGTGAAGGAAATTGGATGTTCTTTGCTGAATTTGAAGCAAATTACTCTGAAGCAATGGGGATCTTCAACAGCAGAAGCAAGGATGAAGCTTTAAATTTCAAGCTGTGGCTGTGTCCTTTACAAACTTCGAGGACTGCCTTGTCACTTCTTCTCTGCATGGTGTTGCTGCAGATAATGCAGGTGAGAGTGTGCAATTGAGAAAACTGGGTGTTTTAAAAACAGCCATCTTGAGGAAAGAAAAGCATTTTTGTATGAATAAAACTGTGCAGGAGCAGTGACTAAAATGGTGAACCCTTCAGTGTGGTATTTTGCCGGTATTTTGCCGGCTTACTCTTCAGTTTAAAAGCAGGATGAGTTAGACAAGGATCTGCGGTAACTTCTCTCTTTCATTGAAAGTTTTTTTTAAATTTCTGTTCATTACCTTTGGCATATTTATTAGCATGTTTGCACTTTTTCACTAAATCCTTAATCCGTTTAAATGGTTGAAAAGCAGTGTTAAAATGTCACAGAACTTTCATCAATGCAGCAAAAAAAACCATGAAGGAAGAAAAGTCTTTCACTTTCCTTTTAAAATCTACATTTCGTAATCTCACTCATTAGGAACATACTGTAAAATAATCAGTTTTCGGCAGAAATTTCAATAAATGCATCTATTCTTTTTAATGAGGCTGTGAACAAAAGGGGTAGAAATGAGCGAGAATTTTGCAACAACATGAAAACCAGGTAATGAACCCTAAACCCACAATTAAATGATTAATATTCTCATGACCGTGTTATCCAAGTTCAGCAAGCTAATTGAATTTCTCTAAAGCTGTTTACTCCACTAAAATCTTTGACAAACAAAAGATGATTTATATCCTATGGCGA
Source organism: Raja brachyura (assembly GCA_963514005.1). Next base: position 136,738 of record OY740803.1, on the reverse strand, counting down.
GAACAGCACATTCAAAAATAGCAGTTTGTTCTGAGATTTGAGTTTGGATTATTTGCTCAGGATTACTGGTCAATAGCATAACACCCACATTAATGTTCCTAATGAAGGGGAGTTTATACTAACATCAGCATGCAAGCTGGATGGAATACTGTTTTAAAACTTTGGATAGCTGATACTGGAAAGATTTTGAACTTGCAGGGTGCCTTTGTTATTTCCACTAAGCGACACTTACTGTCCCTTGAACTGAATTTAAGTTTTGCACTATAAAATGTACGACACCTGAGTGATTTCAAATAGAGATTGTCAGACTGTAATCACAAGCAGTTGAAATGTGTAGCAAGGAACTGCAAATGCCTGTTTACACCAAAGATAGACACAAAATGCTGGAGTAACTCAAAGGGACAGGCAGCATCTCTAGAGAGAAGGAATGTGTGATGTTTCGGGTTGAGACCCTTCTTCAGACTGCTAGTTAGGTGTCTTGGACATAGGTTGGGAGGGATTGGACTAGGGGGGATAGGATGGAGTCGAGGTACGTGAAAAATTAATTCAGTGGGACAGCAGCAGGCAGAAACAATGGGTCTGCCAGGGCAATTCTGTTAAGAAGGGTCTCGACCTAGAACATCTCCCATTCCTTCTCTCCAAAGATGCTGCCTGTCCCGCTGAGTTACTCCAGCATTTTGTGTCTATCTTCGGTGTAAACACGAGTATCATGCCCAAATCGCAATACCTAGAATTTCTAATACTTCACCCGGAAGTCCCCCTTTCTTTTTGTCATCATTGTCAGCATTGCACAGATGTAAACACACTGATAGCTGGTTAGAATAACAAAGTAATACCAAATCAGAATCAGTTTGCATGTTAGGTATCATCGGATCTTGCACAAAACAAATATTTATTCATTGTTAACCGTACTAGTGAAAGGGCAGGGTCGAAATGATTAATTAAGAGTTGTTTGACATTCTTCATTGACTGTTTAAATTCAATTTCAATTATGCTCAAATAATGAAACCCAAATTATATATATATATATATATATATATATATGTTATTTTTTTAAAAGCCTGCATCATACGTAAATTCAGATGGGATCATTAACTGCACTACAAAATGTCGACGTATATCTTTAAGAAGATGATATTATAGTGAATTTATTTTACCAATCCTGTCTTAAGGTGGTACCGAACAACTGCAAATATCAGTCAACTTTTAATGAGTGCAAAATAGGAAATAAAATGCTGATTGTTGAGTTTATAGAAACATAGAAAATAGGTGCAGGAGGAGGCCATTTGGCCCTTCGAGCCAGAACCGCCATTTATTGTGAGCATGGCTGATCATCCACAATCAGTAACCCGTGCCTGCCTTCTCCCCATATCCCTTGTTTCCGCTGGCCCCGAGAGCTCTATCTAACTCTCTTTAACATCCATTCAGTGAATTGGCTTCTACTGCCTTCTGTGCCAGAGAAATCCACAAATTCACAACCTTCTGGGTGAAAATGGTTTTTCTCATATCATCTTTCAAATGGCCTCCCCTTTATTCTTAAATGTGGCCCCTGGTGCTGGACTCCCCCAACATTGGGAACATTTTTCCTGCATCTAGCTTGTCCAGTCCTTTTATAATGTTATATGTTTCTATAAGAACCCTTCTCATCCAGTGCATACAATCCCAGTCACTCCATTCTTTCAACATATGATAGTCCCACAATTCTCAGAAATTAACCTTGTGAACCTATGCTGCACTCCCTCAATAGCAATGATGTCCATACTCAAATTAGGAGACCAAAACTGCACACAATACTCCAGATGTGGTCTCACCAGGGTCCTGTACAATTGCAGAAGGACCTCTTTACGCCTATACTCAAATCCTCTAGTTATGAAGCCCAACATGCCATCAGCTTTCTTCACTGCCTGCTGTACCTGCCTGCTTACTTCCAGTGACTGGTGTTCCAGGACACCCAGGTCTCGTTGCACCTCCCTTTTTCCTAATCTAACACCATTGAGATAATAATCTGCCTCCTTGTTCTTGCCGCCAAAGTGGATAACCTCACATTTATCTACATTGTACTGCATCTGCCATGCATCTGCCCACTCACTCAACCTGTCCAAGTCACCCTGCAACCTCCTAATATCCTCTTCACAGTTCACATTGCCGCCCAGCTTTGTGCCATCTGCTAATTTGCTAGTGTTACTTTTAATCCCATCATTTAAATCATTAATATATATTGTAAATAGTTGCAGCCCCAGCACCGAGTCTTGCGACACTCCAATCGCCACTGCCTGCCATTCTGTCAGGGACCCGTTTATTCCTACTCTTTGTTTCCTGTCTGCCAACCAATTCTCTATCCGTGTCAATACCGTACCCCCAATACTATATGTTCTAATTTTGCCCACTAATCTCCCGTGTGGGACCTTATCAAAGGCTCTCTGAAAGTCCAGATACACTATCCGCTGGCTTTCCTTCATCCATTTTACTAGTCCTATCCGCAAAAAATTCCAGAAGATTAGTCAAGCAGGATTTCCCATTCATAAATCCATGCTGACTTGGGCCAATCCTTTTACTGCTATCCAAATGTGCTGTTTTTACTTCTATAATAATTGACTCCAGCATCTTCCCCACCACCGATGTCAGGCTGACTGGTCTATAATTCCCCATTTTCTCTCTCACTCCTTTCTTGAAAAGTGGGATAACATTAGGTGCCCTCCAATCCACAGGAACTGATACTGAATCTATATAACGTTGGAAAATGATCACCACTGCATCCACGATTTCCAGAGCCGCCTCGTTGAGTACCCTGGGATGCAGTCCATCAAGCCCTAGGGATTTATCAACCATCAGTCCCATCAGTCTACCCAATACTATTTCTCGCCTAATGCAAATTTCTTTCAGTTGCTCTTTCTCCCTAGACCCTCTGTCTTCTAGTACTTCTGGGAGGTTGTTTGTGTCTTCCTTAGTGATGGCAGAACCAAAGTACCTGTTCAAGTCTTCTGCCATTTCCTTATAGACCAGTCAGCCTGAGTCTGTAGAAGGGTCTCGACCCGAAACGTCGCCTATCTCCTTCGCTCCTTAGATGCTGCTGCACCCGCTGAGTTTCTCCAGCTTTTTGATTAACCCTGCCATTTCCTTGTTCCCCATAATAATTTCATCTGTTTCTGCCTTCAAGGGATCCACATTTGTCTTTACAAATTTTTTCTCTTAACATACCTAAACAAGCTTTTATTATCCTTCTTTATATTCTTGGCGAGCTTACTTTATCTTTTCAGCCCGTATTACCATTTTTGTTACCTTCTGTTGCCTTTTGAAAGTTTCCCAATCCTCTGGCTTCCCGCTGCTCGTTGTTATGTTGTACACCTTTTTTAAAGTTTTATTCCATCCCCAATGTCCCTTGTCAGCCACCGTTGCCTCTAATGCCCCTGTTCCACTTAGGAAACCTGAACGGAAACCTGAACGGAAAATTCTGGTGACCTTGCGCCCCGCCCAAAGTTTCCATGAGTCGCCAGAGGTTTTGTTCACTCGCCTGGAAAGCCTCGACTGAAGCGTGAGCTGCATCTACTGATCAAAGATCCTACAGGAGAGAGAAGGAGAGAGAAGGGGAGAGAGAAGGGGGAGAAGTGGTGAGAGGGGGGAGTACGGGGGAAAAGGGGGGGGTCTTCTTTACAAGGGGTGGGTCCTCTTCCCTTTACAATTCCTCAATTCTATCCACAGCGACTCTACATTGTCAGTCCCTATGTCACCCCTCGCAAGGGCCTGAATTTCATCCCTCACCAACAGCTACCCCACCTCCTCTGCCCACCTGCCTGTCCTTTCTATAGGACGTATGAATATTTAGCAAAGGTCCTATAGGATCTTTGCTAAAAACTCCAATGAGCCAATCAAAATGGCCGATCAGCGAAGGGGGTTGCTTTCGACTGCCTGTAAGTAAATAGCAACCCCACACCGCTGGCTTCGACCAACGGCAACCTATGTTTAGTCAAAGCCGGTTTTGATTTTGTTGAAATAATCGCAGGATCATAGAAGAAGCCTCAACTACGCAGAAACCACTTTCGACCATTAGGGAGGGTGACCAAAACTCCGAGAACCTCACGGAAACCTTGGGTGGGGCGCAAGGTCACCAGAGGTTTCCGTTCAGGTTTCCTAAGTGGGACAGGGGCATTTAGAATCTTTCTAAATCTTTCTTAGAATCTTTCTTCCTCTTTGTAATGAAATGATCCTGCATCTTCTGGATTATGCCCAGAAATTCCTGCCATTGCTGTTCCACCGTCATTCTTGCTCGGATCCTTTTCCAGTCGACCTTGGCCAGCTCCTGCTGGTCCATGCCTTCATTGCCACCCTTGTTCAACTGCAACACTGACCCTTCTGATTTAACCTTCTCCCTCTCAAATTGTGGATTAAAACTTATCATATTATGGTCATTACATTCTAGCGGTTCCTTTACCTTGAGTTCCCTTTATTAAATCTGGTTCATTGGACAACACTAAATCCAGACGTGTCTTCTCTCTGGGAGGCTCCAGTAAAAGCTGCTCTAAGAATCCATCTCGGAGGCACTCTATAAACTCCCAACCTGATTTTCCCTGTCTACCTGCATATTAAAATCTCCCCTAACCTCAGTGGTATTACCTTTGTTACATGCCAATTTTAACTCCTGCTGCAACTTGTACCCTATATCCAGGCTACTGTTTGGGGGTCTGTAGATAACTCCCATTAGTGTCTTCTCCCCTTTACAATTCCTCAATTCTATCCACAGTGACTCTACATCGTCAGTCCCTATGTCACCCCTCGCAAGGGCCTGAATTTCATCCCTCACCAACAGCTACCCCACCTTCTTTGCCCACCTGCCTGTCCTTTCTATAGGACGTATGAATATTCAGTTCCCTGTCCCAATCCTCTTGCAGCCGTGTCTCTGTAATCCCCACAATGTCACATCTACCAATCTCAAATTGAGGCTCAACTCATCCACTTTATTTCTTATACTTGGTGCAAGTATACTGGACAAGCTAGATGCAGGAAAAATGTTCCCAATGTTGGGCGAGTCCAGAAACAGGGGCCGCAGTCTTTATTCTAAGGGGAGGCCGTTTAAGACTGAGGTGAGAAAAAACTTTTTCATCCAGAGAGTTGTGAATTTGTGGAATTCCCTGCCACAGAGGGCAGTGGAGGCCAAATCATGGGATGGATTTAAGAGAGAGTTAGATAGAGCTCCAGGGGCTAGTGGAATCAAGGGATATGGGGAGAAGGCAGGCACGGGTTATTGATTGGGGATGATCAGCCATGATCACAATGAATGGCGGTGTTGGCTCGAAGAGCCGAATTACCTCCTCCTGCACCTATTTTCCATGGTTCATGTATAATACTTTTAATCCATTACTCACCTTTCACATCGATTCTTATTTCACTTGGCCATACTCTCCTATCCCTTCGTGAGCTTTCTGTCCCGTTAATTTTGATGTCTTTCTTAACTTTTCCTATATTATTTTTCCCGTTAACTCCACCCTTGTATATCCAATTTGTCTCCTCTCCCCCCTATACTATCTTTAGATAGTATATGCTGGCCACTTTTGTCTCATAGAGTTATAGTCATAGTGATACAGTGTGGAAACAGGCCCTTCAGCCCAACTTGCCGACACCGGTCAACAATGTCCCAGCTACGCTAGTCCCACTTGCCTGTATTTGTTCCATATCCCTGCAACCTGTCCTATCCATAGAAACATAGAAACATAGAAAATAGGTGCAGGAGTAGGCCATTCGGCTCTTCGAGCCTGCACCGCCATTCAATATGATCATGGCTGATCATCCAACTCAGTATCCTGTACCTGCCTTCTCTCCATACCCCCTGATCCCTTTAGCCACAAGGGCCACATCTAACTCCCTTTTAAATATAGCAAATGAACTTGCCTCAACTACCTTCTGTGCCAGAGAATTCCACAGATTCACCACTCTCTGTGTGAAAAATGATATTCTTATCTCGGTCCTAAAGGACTTCCCCCCTGATCCTTAAACTGTGACCCCTTGTTCTGGACTTCCCCAACATCGGGAACAATCTTCCTATATCTAGCCTGTCCAGCCCCTTGAGAATTTGGTAAATCTATATAAGATCCCCCCCTCAATCTTCTAAATTCTAGCGAGTACAAGCCGAGTCTATCCAGTCTTTCTTCATATGAAAGTCCTGCCATCCCAGGAATCAGTCTGGTGAACCTTCTCTGCACTCTCTCTATGGCAAGAATGTCTTTCCTCAGATTAGGAGACCAAACCTGTACGCAATACTCCAGGTGTAGTCAAAAAACTTTTTTTTCCTCAGTTAAGTGGGCTTTGATCATCAGGTAATGATCCCCGTGTTATAGGAGATTTAAAACAAATACATGTCACACTCTTTGACTTAATATATAAAGTTGTATTTCCAAACAGGAGGTTTAGACTTGAGAAAGCAATAGGCACTGCAGTTCGCTTTGGCAATGAAGTCCAGTCCACCACATCACTCAGACCATACACTAGGTGGCAGTACACTTGCATTTGCCTGTGGGATCCACTTGAAGTCACATCCAAATCATGACATCTTATTTTTCGCCAGAGACCTGTGGTGACATAGCTTTTTATTCTGCTGTATGCTGGAACTCTGAACTTGTTCTGTTACAAATAGCATTTGCAGAATGAACGAAGACATTGTGGAACTGATCTGACTAATGCAAGCAAGGCAAGCAAGAATTTTTTTCCGTTGGCAAAGGACAGAAATTGATTACAGGTACTACATATACATGAACAAAAACTAACTGCTGGAGGAACTCAGCAGGTCAGACAGCGTCCGTGGTGGGAATGGACAGACAATATTTTGGGTTGTAACCCTTCCTCACATTGGACAGAAGATAGAAACAGGCTCTATAGGGTTGGGGAATAGTTAGGTTGGAGGTAGTGAAGTGGAGACCGCCGGGAGCATTAAGATCAGTGACGGTTTGGAAGATAGTGGCCTAGTGATCTTCTGTGAGGTCATAGTCAAGGGTGGATGTAAGGAGGTGTTCCACAGCTGATATCTGGCCTCAGTATGGTGGAGGTCAGCCTACCAGACTACCTTGTCAGCATGTTTGATGACAATATTGGGATTGTTATTTAATGAACTACATGTTCAGAGGGGGTTAGATAGGGTGTGTAAGGGGAATGGATAATTCATGTTGATCAATATCATGGCAGCAGTTGGAGATGAAAAGGACAAAAGAATGTAGAAGGTTGGTAGGGATAGTCCAGTAGTCTCAGAGGAGTGTTGGAGATGGGGGGGGAATGGTTGTCACGGGGACGGTGAGGATTCCTGCGGGAGAAATAGGCACCGACGTATAGGAGACAAATTAATTTTTTTGTGGCATGCTTTTATTTACAATGCCATACATTTAAACAGTTGTGGATTCTTGGCCCATTTGCAATTCATCCCCCCTGTGCTTGTACTGAATGTCACTGCTTATTTAGGAGTGATAATGGCCAAAATATTAAAATGGGTTGAAACAGGTAACCTCCTTCCCCTCTACTCAAACTGCCAATCCTTTTAAGGACTGCAACAATATTTTTTACTTCCATCAAATAGCATTAACCACTTATAAGAAATAAAAACATAACTCTACAGAAATGTACACTTTAGGAATACACACAAAACAAATTATTCATTTGTTATATAATTATTTTTTTAATGTGTAGAAGACTGCATTTTTCAGTTCTTTACCAATAATCAATATATGTTATTGTAAATTATACTGTCAGATGAAAAGGATTTATGCGCCCCTCTATATAGAGTAAAATTGCTTTCAATTAAAAATTATCTCCACACTTATTTGGTGAATTATGCTATTTGGCCATGTTAAGATGGCAACATAATTGTGAGGGAAATGGTTTCTCCATTGTTTTTGTGTAGGTAAAGTTCAGATAGAAAGCTGACTTGCAGTTGTACATAAACACCATTGTAACCATTGTAACAAAATAACAGGGGGGGGTTACACAAAAAGCTGGAGAAACTCAGCGGGTGCAGCAGCATCTAAGGAGCGAAGGAGATAGGCGACGTTTCGGGTCGAGACCCTTCTTCAGACAAAATAACATGTGTGTTGTGTTCGTAACATGCACTGAATGTCATGAAGCTGCAGGATTTGTTGAACAGACTATATTTGCTGCAGTATTTATGGCAACGTAATACTCTTTTATTGATATATTCTGCCATTCTAATACACAAGTTATATTTGTGGGAATGGGGTCTTGAGCTGTGAGCTGGGTTCAAAAATAACAAATATTCAATATGTTCATTTTTCTTTGGATTGTGGGGTGTGTGAATGATTCCATTCAGAGCCAGCAACAATGTTTGACTCACTAATGAGTAGACAAACTGTAGAGGAACAGCATCACATATTTTGCTTGCGCAGCTTACAACACAGTGACATGAATATTGATCTTTCTAACTTCCAGTAACCCCTGCATTCCCTCTCTCTCCATCATTCCCCCACCCAAGTCGCACTAACTTCTCATTCTCACCTGGCAAACAGCTAACAAAGGCTTGTTTCCTTTATCATTGTTACTTTTGCCATATCTTTCATTCATTTGTTCTACATCTCTCCACTTCACCGTCTATACCTGTCGTTTCCCTTTCCCCTCAAGAAGGGTCTCAACCTGAAACGTCACCCATTCCTTCTCTCCAAAGGCACATAGATATCCTGTCCCACTGAGTTACTCCAGCACTTTGGGTCCATTGCCGGTGCAGACAAAATGATGCAGACAAAATAAGCATTACTCAGAGAGTGGTGGCTGTGTGGAATGATCTTCCAGCAGAAGTGGTGGAGGCAGGATCGATTTTAACATTTAAAAGTAAAGTGGATTGGTATATGGACGGGAAGGGAATGGAGGGGTATGGTCTGAGTGCAGGTAGATGGGACTAGGGGAAAATAAATGGTCGGCACGGACTGGAAGGGCCGAGAAGGCCTGTTTCCGTGCTGTAATTGTTATATGGTTATATGGTTACTTTGAAATTCTGATCATCCACTGAATGGCCTGTTCCTGCACCTATTGTTTATTGTCTATTGAAATCTAAGTCGGCTATACAATTAATCCAATCATTTATTACGTGTTTCTTCTATTATGTCATGTCACATTTCAATATATCAATGATTAATAATATGATGGTCACTGTGATTGCAGATGACCAAACTTCAATGGGGGATGATGCATATGAACTCTGCAATGGATGTGGTAGCAAAATTATATCATGTGGTTCATGACACTGAATGCATTGAGGATATCATTCTCTCCTCCCAGCACTGCCAGGCTCAAGTCTTGCTTTCCTCATTTGCAGTCAGTTCAAACTTTGCTGAAGCTCGCAACCCCTATGAAGGGTCATGTCTAAACATCTGTTGTTGGCTAATTTTAAGTGCCTAGAAATAATGTTGTAGCTGCTTTTTCCATCACTATTCCCATCTTGAAAAGTAATGGAAAGCAGTGTTCAATATTATGGGCATCACAAGGACAAACAAATAGGAATGTACTCAAGAAATAGTATGAGAAAAATAGGAACGTGTGGGATATGAAAGTTAGCATAATAATTAAAAGATGAGTGTTGCTTATGATTTGACTTTCAATTCATTGTTGTTAGTTGGAAGTCGACTGCCTTCAACGGGACACCTATCCAATGTGAGGTTCAGGAAAACAGAATTGTTAGGTAAATGGGTAGTGTTGGGAAGCAGTAGAAATGGCATCTCGAGACATGGACCAGTGTTGGCCATTAGCCATGGCCATATGAAAAGTCCATAAGGGTGAACAATATTGTCAAGTTACTAAGAGAGGAACTGAACAGAGCAATGGTGATCATATTACAATGTGATATTGTGCCTGAAGTGGAATCTTGAGGAAACACAAACTGCTGGAATGACTCAGAGTGTCAGGCAGAGGGGTCGTGTCGGTCGTGCTGCCTGACTTGCTGAGCTACTCCAGCATTTAGTGCTTTTCTCTGGATGAGAGTTGGGAATGCAAATTGACAGGATCACCAAATATTGCAGCTTCCACTACATAAAGGGAAGTTTAGGAACATATTTTGAAGGCGTTGTATTTGTAGCCTTGGCGAATCTGGTATCTGTAAGTAAGGGATTGGGCACATGTCTACATCCAGTGCTTTTTGATACTTGTTCAGGTTCATCAAGAATTATTGTTATGGACTAGCCTGCAATGAAAGTACCAAGCAGGGCCATAAATTAGACCAAGGTGAGATATTCAGTGTGAAGGACAGTCCATTATGAACCATCTAAATCTAGTGTATCATTTGAACAGTAATTAGCACAGTTGGAGCAATATTAATGTTGAACAAACTCAATAGCAGGTTATTGAGTGGAAACATTGGTAATCTGTTTGGGTGTTATGCTGTTGCATCCACAGCGTATCTCTCGTTTCCCTTTCCCCTGACTCTCAGTCTGAAGAAGGGTCACAACCCAAAACGTCACCTATTCCTTTTCTCTAGAGATGCTATTTGACCTGTTGAGTTACTCCAGCTCTTTGTGTCTATCTTTGGATGTCGTGAAAGCCAGTCCACTGGAGGTTTGGTATGATGATCGTCGATTTAAATAATTCACATAGCAGATAAAAGGAAGAGGGCAAAGTCACTTCAATTACATATGGCACAGATGGTAGTGTGCTGAAGTTATGGCTGTGTGGGTGTCAGGGAACAAGGCTTGTTTACAGAATTGCTCAATAAACTGAACAAGTGTAAACTGAGTTGGACCTTTTAAGAAAGATTACTGCCTTGCAATGTGGAGCCGTTTTATAGTTGCAAAGATATCACAGTAGTCTTGGACTTCATGATGTCAGCTTGATACAGTGTAGCCAAAGTGTAATAAGAGAAGATGAAAACTAGTTATCAAACAATAGAAAGCCTTATAGACAGCCCAGAAATGAAAGTGCCTGAGGGGAAAATTGAATGACTCCCAAAGTGACAACAGGAAAGTAAAAGGTCTATAGTCCACAGTGAGTCATAGTGGAGATTTGGACAAAAGGCAGAGTGAAAACAAAGCCACATACAATGCCCTCCACAATAACCATATAACCATATAACAATTACAGCACGGAAACAGGCCATCTCGGCCCTTCAAGTCCGTGCCAAACAACTTTTTTCCCTTAGTCCCACCTGCCTGCACTCATACCATAACCCTCCATACCCTTCTCATCCATATGCCTATCCAATTTATTTTTAAATGATACCAACGAACCTGCCGCCACCACTTCCACTGGAAGCTCATTCCACACCGTTACCACTCTCTGAGTAAAGAAGTTCCCCCTCATGTTATCCCTAAACTTCTGTCCCTTAATTCTAAAGTCATGTCCTCTTGTTTGAATCTTCCCTATTCTCAAAGGGAAAAGCTTGTCCACATCAACTCTGTCGATCCCTCTCATCATTTTAAAGACCTCTATCAAGTCCCCCCTTAACCAATTGTCCAAAACATTGTCCCAATGTTTGGGACAATGACCCATCATTTATTTGTTTACCTCTGTACTCCACAATTTGAGATTTGTAATAGAAAAAAACACATGTGATTAAAGTGCGCATTGTCAGATTTTATTAAAGGCCATTTTTATACATTTTGGTTTCACCATGTAGAAATTACAGCTGTGTCTATAGTTCCCCCATTTCAGGGCACCATAATGTTTGGGACTCATGGCTTCACAGGCATTTGTAATTGCTCAGGTGTGTCTCCTTAATGCATGTATAAAAGAGCTCTCAGCACCTAGTCTTCCCTCCAGATTTTACATCACCTTTGGAAACTTTTATTGCTGTTTATCAACACGAGGACCAAAGTTGTGCCGATGAAAGTCAAAGAAGCCATTATGCGACTGAGAAACAAGAGTACAACTATTGGAGACATCGGCCAAACCTTAGGCTTACCAAAATTAACTGTTTGGAACATCGTTAAGGAGAAAGAGAGCACTGGTGAGCTTAGTGATCACAAAGGGACTGGCAGGCCCAGGAAGACCTCCACAGCTAATGACAGAAGAATTCTCTCTATAATAAAGAGAAATCTCCAAACACCTGTCCGACAGATCAGAAACACTCTTCAGGAGTCAGGTGTGGATTTGTCAATGAACACTGTCCACAGAAGATTCCGTGAACAGAAATACAGAGACTATACTGCAAGATGCAAACCACTGGTTAGCCACAAAAATAGGATGGCCAGGTTACAGTTTGCCAAGAAGTACTTAAAAGAGCAACCACAGTTCTGGAGAAAGGTCTTGTGGACAGATGAGACGAAGATTAACTTATATCAGTGTGCAAGAACAAAGTGTGGAGGAGAGAAAGAAATTCCCAAGATCCAAGCCATACCACCTCATCTGTGAAACACGGTGGTGGGGGTGTTATGGCCTGGGCATGCATGGCTGCTGAAGGTACTGGCTCACTTAAAATATCTTCATTGATGATAGTAGTATATGATGATAATAAATTCCGAAGTGTATAGACACATCCTATCTGCTCAAGTTAAAAAAAACCCTCAAAACTCATTGGCTGGCGGTTCATTCTGCAGCAACACAATGATCTCAAACATACTGCTACATCAACAAAGGAATTTTTCACAGCTGAAAAGTGGTCAATTCTTGAGTGGCCAAGTCAATCACCCGATCTGAACCCAATTGAGCATGCCTATTACATGATGAAGAGTAAACTGAAGGGGACCAGCCCCCAAAACAAGCATAAGCTAAAGATGGCTGCAATACAGATCTGGCAGAGCATCACCAGCAACTGGTGATGTCCATGAATCACAGACCTCATGCAGTCATTGCATGCAAAGGATATGCAACAAAATACTAAACATGACTGCTTTCATTTACATGACATTGCTGAGTCCCAAACACTATGGTGTCCAGAAATGAGGGGACTATGTATAGCACTGTTGTAATTTCTACATGGGGAAACCAAAATGTATAAAAATGGTCTTTATTAAAATCTGACAATGTGTACTTTAACCACATGTGTTTTTTTCTAATACAAATCTCAAATTGTGGAGTACAGAGGCAGATCATTTAATGCTGGGTCTTTGTCCCAAACATTATGTAGGGCACCGTAGATAGAGAGCCTTAAAGCAATTAATAGTAATCAAGTTCATGGTATCATACACTATACCAAAATATTATATATATTAGTTAATATAGTCATTGTTATGCATTATTGACATGTGTTAAGTGTTAACAGTTGGTGTTTAGAAACAGATGTAATACATTGTATTTCTAATCATCTATAGTTATGGAGAAAACAGTTAATACAACAATTGTAGCACAGAATATAAGATCAACGATGAATGAAGTATCGCGAGAGAAGTATTATTGGCATTACAGGAGCTCTGAGTGGATCATGCAGAGTTGTTGAATACAGTTCATCAGTTCAATATTTGTACTTGAGAAATGTAAGAGACTGAATAAATGATGTTTGCTTAGTTGCAACTCTCTCTCTGTCAATAATTATTAAATTGTATAATTACATTTCAGTAGGCGGCAGTGAGCTATGCAATAATTTAATGAAAATAAATAGTTGATTGTTGTCAGAGTTTATTACTTTTTAAGGGAATAGGTTGTTATAAATAAACAATATAATATTATAACTAGGCTCCTTTAAAAACCGAGTTTAACCATGTAACATGACACCTGTTGCATGATTACAACACTTGGGATTGCCTACCTGCAATGATGTATGTTTTGTTAGTAGCTTTACCTCTGTTATTTGCCTCAGGAAGCAGCAGCATAAAGTGCCCATAGATAATACAGACTACCAAATATTTTGTGAATGTACTCCAACCCAAAGAATGGACCCTGCACTCAGAGAAGGCCGCTAAAATTCATTGAGCAACAATATTTGTAATGGAAAGAATCATTGGTCAATTAAAAATAGTCAAGGTATAAACCAAAGATGGACACAAAAACCTGGAGTAACTCAGCGGGTCAGACAGCATCTCTGGAGAAAAGGAATTGGTGACATTTCGGGTCGAGACCCTTCTTAGTGATTAGTGATATGTCATTTTTTAAATTCTTTTCTCTGGGAATTCTAATTGATGAACTGTACAGCAAACCAATAAAACTTCTGGGTTTTATCTGTGATAGCCATATGGCATGCACATAGTTCCTTGATAGAAGCTAAGTCTGTTGAGTATCAGTCCAAACACTGAACTTTGGTACACTACGTCTCATATAACAGGATGTAGGAATCTAGATTGGATGAGTAATGGATGAGGTTCTAGTTAAAGAGACATGATTGTGTTTGATAATTCCCATGTTCCCAGAAGAGATGGAAAATGTAATTAGAACAAAATGCAGAGTTAACTACAAAAAGTAATTTGTATGGCATCCGTGCACTTGCACTGAATGATGAAAACTGGTGACTGCGGTGACTGTGGAAATGGATATCTTCTGTTTCAGAATACTCCTCAAACAAGTTGACACAATAATCGTATTTTACTTTTATCATCGCTCTTGGTTTTTGACAGACTAAAGTCAGTGACTATAACAGAGATAATAGCAACGGCTTTCTGCTCACCATAATGGAGGTAAAAGGTCAATGATTTTTCTGATGATTTAGATTTGTTTAAAATTAACCATATGGTGCCGGGACATAACATACTCTTGCTCTTGTATTTACCATTAATTTATCTTAGACAAGATATGCACTGGTGAAATAGTACATAAATGAAACATATGTGTATGAGGGAACTGCAGATGCTGGTTTAAACCGAAGATGGATACAAAATTCTGGAGTAACTCAGTGGGACAGGCAGCATCTCTGGAGAGAAAGAATGGGTGACGTTTCGGATTGAGACCCTTCATCAGACAGTGAAACATGAAACGTACTTTATTTTCTAGACAATAGACAATAGCAGGAGTAGGCCATTCAGCCCTTCGAGCCAGCAATGTCATTCAATGTGATCATGGCTGATCATCCCCAATCAATACCCCGTTCCTGACTTCTCACCATATCCCTGGCTCCGCTATCTTTAAGAGCTGAATCTAGCTCTCTCTTGAAAGTATCCAGAGAACCGGCCTCCACCGCCCTTTAAGGCAGAGAATTCCACAGACTCACAACTCTGTGTGAAAAAGTGTTTCCTCATCTCCAAATGGCTTACCCCTTATTCTTAAACTGTGGACCCTGGTTCTAGACTCCCCCGACATGTTTCCTGCCTCTAGCATGTCCAAACCCTTAATAATCTTATATGTTCCAATAAGATCCCCTCTCATCCTTCTAAACTCCAGTGTATACAAGCCCAGCCGCTCCATTCTTTCAACGTATGACAGTCCCGCCATCCCAGGATTAACCTTGTAAACCTATGCTGCACTCCCTCAATAGCAAGAATGTCCTTCCTCAAATTAGCGGACCAAAACTGTACACATTACTCCAGGTGTGGTCTCACTAGAGCCCTATACAACTGCAGAAGGACCTCTTTGCTCCTCTACTCAACTCCTCTTGTTATGAAGGCCAACATGCCATTCGCTTTCTTCACTGCCTGCTGTACCTGTATGCTTACTTTCATTGACTGATGAACAAGGACCAACCAGATTCCCTTGTACTTCCCCTTTCCAACACCATTCAAATAAAATCTGCCTCCTATTTTTGATACCAATGTGGATAACCTCACACTTATCCACATTAAACAGCATCTGCCATGCATCTGCCTACTCACCTAACCTGTTCAAGTCACCGTGCATTCTCATAGAATCCTCCTCACTGTTCACACTGCCATTCAGCTTCTATCCGTGTCAGCACTCTACCCCCAATACCATGTGCCCTAATTTTGTTCACTAATCTCCTATGTGGGACCTTATTAAATGCTTTCTGAAAGTCCAGGTACACTACATCCACTGGCTCTCCCTTGTCCATTTTCCAAGTTACATCTTCAAAAAATTCCAGAAGATTAGTCAAGCATGATTTTCTCTTCATACATCCATGCTGACTTGGACCGATCCTGTTACTGCTATCCAAATGTGCCACTATCGAATCTTTTATGATTGACTCCAACATCATCCCCACCACCAATCCCCACCAGTCAGGCTAACTGGTCTATAGTTCCTTGTTTTCTCTGTTCCGCCTTTCATAAAAAGTAGGATAACATTAGCTACACGCCAATCCACAGGAACTGATCCTGAATCTATAGAACATTGGAAAATTATCACCAAAGCATCCACGATTTCTAGAGCTACTTCCTTAAGTACCCTGGGATGCAGACCATCGGGCCCTAGGAATTTATCAGCCTTCAGTCCCATCAGTCTACCCAACACCATTTCCTGCCTAATGTGGATTTCCTTCAGTTCCTCCGTCACCCCAGATCCTCTGGCAACTAGTACATCAGGAAGATTGTTTGTGTCCTCCTTAGTGAAGACGGATCCAAAGAACCTGTTCATTTCAGTGTGGCATGCTGTCATGATCTATTCTGGTGCAGCTCATATATTTTATTATATCATGAAATGTCTCTTGACTTTGAGCTTGTTTCAATGATGTACATAAATATGGACCGATAATGTAACAATAACATTTTTAAGGGCCTGTCCCACTTAAGCAACTCTTAGGTGACTGCCAGGGACTAGTTTTAATGGAATTCACCCACGACAACCAACAACACCACCCACAAGAATCTACGACAACTACGACTACCCACAACAATCTACAACAACAACTCTGACACCTGGTGACAACCTACGGCATCACCCACAACCACCTACGTCAGCAGAAATTGTCCACAGTCTCCGAAATGTTTTTAACATGTTGAAAAGTTTGTGGCAGTCGCCCGTAGTAGACCAAAAAATCACCTAAATCACTTAGGCGGCTTTTCAAGCGAGTGTAGGAGACTCTGTGCTCGCCACATGGTCGCCACATGTTCGCTGGTGGTCTCCGGTGAGTCTCCTTCATGTTCACGCGGAGTTTCTGCATTCTGGGAACTAGTCGCTGCCTCAGTATGATCGCCGCAATATTTTCTATATATTGAAGAATTTTCTACTACCAAAAATTGGTCGCCATGGAGATAATCAATAATCCTGTAGTCGTAGGTGCAGTTGTAATGGGGTCGCCATATAGTTGTAGGTAGTCGAGGTAGTCGTAGGTAGTTTTAGTTAATCGCCTTTGCTGACCGATCATTTTCATTGGCCCATTGGGGGAAAAAAATGGAAGCACGAGTTTTCAGAACCAAGGATATCTGACCGGTAATGTTAAATTTCACAGCTGTGTATCTCTGGCTTATTAAAAGTTGTCTCCACTCCTTCTCCACCTCTTCTTCCCCCTTCTTCCCCCCGTCCCCTCCCCCACTCCCCCCCTCTGTTAAAGGACTTACCGTACGCAGTGCTAGCCATCTTAATTACAGCGCTAACCTTCCTGTTCTTCGCGGTGTGTGTCTGTGTCACCTTGGCTTTGCACCATGGGAATTTTTTAGACAGCGCTCCCCCGCTTGTTCTGGCCCTCGCCCTAGTGATGTGTGTGTGTGTGTGTGTGTGTGTGTGTGTGTGTGTGTGTGTGTGTGTGTGTGTGTGTGTGTGTGTGTGTGTGTGTGTGTGTGTGTGTGTGTGTGTGTGTGTGTGTGTGTGTGTGTGTGTGTCACTCTGACAGTTGCCATTCCAGTTCCCGGTTTATCAGGCGAGTGCCGGCAACTGGACGGTCACCGGCAGTCCGCTGAAAAAGCGCCTAAGTGGGACAGGCCCATTACTTGCTACTTTGGTGAAAATGTAACATCGTAACTTGTAACTAAAAAAAGTCATAAAGTGCTGGAGTTACTCAGTTTATCTGGAAGCATCTCTGGAGAACATGGATAGGTGACATTTCAGGCTGGGACCCTTCTTCAGACTGATTGCAATAGGGCGGAGAAAGCTGGAAGAGAAGTATGGTGGGACAAGGCCAGGCAAGTGATAGATGGATGCATGTGAGAGGGATTAACAGATGGGTGGACAAAGGCCAGAGATGAGAACAAATAAAAGGTTGTGAGATAAGGAGAGATGATGTATGAAATGTAAAGCCAGAGTAAAAGATATAGGTGGAAGGATGGGGGAAAGGGTAGAGTGGGGTGGGATGGTGGGAGAAATGAGTTTACATCCTGTTGGGGCCCATTGAAGAGAGGGGAAGAAACGGGGGAGAGGTTGTTTGTTAGCGACCTGAAATTGGAGAATTCATTGTTCAAACCATTGGGTTGTTAGCTACCAAAGGAAAATATGAGGTGCTCCTACAGTTTGTGCATGGCCAATGAACTGGCCTCAACTACCTTCTGTGGCAGAGAATTCCAGAGACTCACCACTCTCTGTGTAAAGAATGTTTTCCTCATCTCGGTCCTAAAGGAATTCCCCCTTATCTTTAGACTGTGACCCCTTGTTCTGGACTCCCCCAACATCGGGAACAATCTTCCAGCATCTAGCTTGTCCAACCCCTTAAGAATTTTGTAAGTTTCTATAAGATCCCCCCTCAATCTTCTAAATTCCAGCGAGTACAAGCCGAGTCTATCCAATCTTTCCTCATATGAAAGTCCTGACATCCCAGGAATCAGTCTGGTGAATCTTCTCTCTACCCCCTCATACTAAGCCAATTCACCTACAAATGTGTACATCTTTGGAGTGTGAGAGGAAAGTAGAGATCCCAGAGAAAACCCACACAGATCACTGGGAGAAAGTACAGACTCCGTACAGACAGCACCCGCAGTCAGGGTCAAGCCCGGTTCTCTGGTGCTGTAAGGCAGTAGCTCTACCTTGCTGTCCCTTGTAATTGTAGTTTCTATGAGATTATGAGAGTTCTTGCAATCTCTATGAGAGACATTCTTAGGTGGAAATACAGCATAACCCCACATTATGGTCATTCAGGTAACAGAGATTCACCCGTATAGAATTCAGACAAAACTTTTAAGATAGAATTAAAAAATCCTCTTAAAAAAACGGTGTGAAAAGTAAATAGATGAAGACAAAGTGCATACAGAGAGCTGATTTAGTTTACCAAGGACAACAATCACAGGCTGCCAGTTTACAGGGAGAGGCCACTTTGGGGATTTGCTTGGAAAACTAACACAGTAATCTCTTCTTTGTACAAAAATCCTGCATCAAACTATGTAACATCAATGTCTTGTTGATTAAAGCAACAACCCTTTCTCCTCTGCGTACAAAACAATTGGAATTAATTAATCAATAGACTGACAACTCACGCGGGGATTACTATATGAGAAATACTTCCTGGAGGATGACACTTATAACATGGGAATGAAAAAAAGTTTCACACTACATAATACAGATGTTTGTCTGGAAATACAGTCCGCCCGTAAGGAAGGTACGTATTGAAAACTCTACATAACTACAGACTAATTGATCCAACTACTGTGGCCTTGCGTATTTCACTTTTATGAAGAGGTACATTGTATTGCTCAAACCAATTCTACCAAGACCAGGATGCAGACAAAGTAAACAGTGAAATTTTGTGAGATTTGGTTTACAAATATAACTAAATGGAATGTATTCTCAAACAAAAGTAAACATTTAAAAAAAATTATGAACTAAAAACAAAACAAAAAACATAAAACTAAAAAATTAAAAATAACTATTGTACCATTTTATCCTCCGTGACTTGTCACATTGGTTTGGGAAACTCGCAAACCCACCTAAATATTAGAAGTAAGGCCCCTTTAAAAGACATTTGGATAGGTACAGGGTTAGGAAAGGCTTAGAGTGATATGGACCAAACACATGCATGTGGGTTTAACGTCGGTAAGTTGGACCAAAGGGCCCGTTTCTCTACTCTAGAACTCTATGATTCAGTCTATTTGAAAAGACATACTGATTTGTAAAATTTTGCAACTCTTAAATTTGTGGAGCCACATGCAATAGCCTTGGGAATTGGTCTATGAAATAAATGGAGATGATTAAGATTGGTCAGAGTTTTGGAGTAACTCACATACATGCACTCATATCTTAATTAATTTTGATATTTGCCACGTAAAACCTTTGGACTGTTTTTGTTGATTCCATCCTCACAATGATCAAATTGTTTCATAAGTTCTGGGAACAAAAAGTCCCATCGAGTAGCCTCCATTCAATCTTGGCTGATCGATCTCTCCCTCACAGCCCCATTCTCTTACCTTCGCCTCATTCTCCTGCTGTCCAGGAAATTGACGAAGGAAAAACGGAGACTTTGAGTTTTGCTTCAAGAGGTTTTATTGCATGATAGCTTGCAGAGATGGCGGCAGTTAACTGCTCACCAGTTCTATGTCTTTGCAGCAGAATTAGCCGATAGCTATACAGTGCAGAAAACAACTTTTTTCAGTTAGATACAATTGTACAAAAATATTCTTGATTCTTGACTATATGTTTTCCTGTTATTACGATCTGCTACATGGTTATTAATTATTTCATTACTCATAATATCCTTTTTGTTTATGTTAATCTTATTCAACATGGATGTTTAATACAAGTCAAACATAATACAAGGGCATCTTGACATTATTCTAACTCATCTTGAAGCAGACCCCACCACTGCCCCATCCCTGAACCAATCATAAGCCTCCATTGTCTGCAATGTTTCTGCGCTACTAGAGGGTGGTCTACCCAACTATTGCTGTTGAGTTTTGTTCACCAACGCTACACTTTCCCATAGAATGTCCCAAGAAAGGCTACTGTGGCGGCTCCCAGGGTCAGGCCATCCTAACTGTCAAACCCCTCGGCAAGGGAATGGTTCAGTCCAGAGGCGGCCCTTAACCAGAGGGATTAAAGGCAAGGGTTTTGGGTGCCATCTTTCTCTCGTGGACTTCCTTGCGACCTGGAAGGACATAATAAAAGGTACTTCCCGATCCCCCTGTCTTCTCGCTTTAATTTCGGGACCTAGGCCCTACATTGGTGACCCCAACGCTCCATTGTCATCATGATGGAGACTAGCGCCCATCCTTCCACCTCAAAGACTGACCCGGCCCTGTCTCTGGACGCGGTCTCGGTGAAATTACGTACCTTCTGGACCACCCGGCGGCATATTTGGTTTCAGCAGATGGAGGCCCAATTCAACCAGCGGGGAATCACAGTCGATGACACCCGTTTCTATTACCTGGAGGGGGCCCTCGACCACGACACGGTCGAAGAGGTCACAGACTTCCTTGCAGCCCCCCCAGCCACCAAGAAATACCACGGCCTTAAGGAGCTCCCGCTCGAGGCTTATTGGCTCTGCAGGATGGAGCGCGCTGCCAGGCTCCTTCATATGGAGGGTCTAGGCGACCGACGGCCGTCGAGCCTCCTAAAGGAGATGGTCGCGCTTTTGGATGGGCACACGCCGTGCCTACTGTTTGAATATACGTACCTGCATCTGCTGCCGGCCTACATCCGTCTGCAGCTCACGGACGTCTCCTTCGCCGACATCATGGCCCTCGGTAGGCACGCTGACATGCTGTGGATGGCGCGCCCTGATGACATCAACGAGCTGGCCATTGCAGGCATGGTGATGCGCTGTGGATGGCGCACTTTGATGACGTCAACGCGCTGGTCGTTGCCAGGCACGCTGCTGCGTCGCGGACAGCGCACTCTGATGACGTCACTCCGGCAGCTCCCGATTTTCTCCGGTGGGGCAGGGCAGCTGCATCCCGGAGGCCGGTAAGATGTCCCCCCGCAGCCGTGTTGGGTACTGCACCTGCAGTCCAGCGCCAGCAAGCTCCAAGCGCCGCCAGCAGGAGGCGCTGGTGCTATTACCACCAGCGCAGGGGTGCTGCAGCACGGAGATGCTGTCAGCCATGCACGTTCCCGGGAAACGCCTGGGCTGGCTGCCAATAGTCCCCGCGGCTGCCGGCCAGATCCACCGCCTCTTCGCCTGGGATTGGTGCTCCGGAACCCGCTTCCTTGTCGATACCGGGGCAGTGCTGAGCATCCTGCCCCCTTCGCTGGCCGACATTCGTTTCGGTAAGCGGGGGCCCATCCTCACCGCGGCGAATGGCAGCCCCATCCGCACGTATGGGATTCGCATGGTCCCGATCGCGTTCGGCTCCTGCCATTTCTCGTGGCGGTTCACCATTGCGGACGTCTCCCAGCCGTTACTCGGTGCCGACTTCATCCGGGCGCATTCCCTCCTGGTGGACGTCAGACATCAGCGTTTGGTGAATGCCGCCTTGATAGAGCCGATCACGCTGTGATTGGATGAACCGGTGGGACGGCCTCTGTCATCCGTGGATTCCCGCTTCACTTGGATCTTGGCCGCGTTCCCAGATATCCCGACCCCACAATTTCGGTCATCAACCCCCAGTCACGGGGTGGTTCATTTCATTCAAACTACTGGCCCACCTCGCCACGCACAAGCACGCCAACTGCCGCTGGATAAACTACGTCTGGCACGGCAGGAATTCCGCACGATGGACTTCTTGGGGATCGTCCACCCTTCAAGCAGCCCATGGACGTCCCCACTCCACATGGTCCCTAAGGCAAACGGGGGCTGGCGACCTTGCGTGGATTATCGGCGGCTGAATGCCGCAACCGCACATCGGTACCCTGTACCCCACATCCAGGACTTCACCGCCCATTTGGCCGGGGCTACTATATTCTCCAAAGTGGATCTGGTACGGGATTATAACCAGATCCCGGTCCACCCGGAGGATGTACCCAAGACGGCAATCACCACGCCGTTCGGCCTCGAGAACGCTGCACAGGCATTCCAACGCTTGATGGACGGGGTGTGTCGCGGCCTCGAGTTTGTTTTCGTCTACCTCGACGACATCCTGGTGGCCAGCCGCTCGCAGCAGGACCACTGCTCCCACCTCCGGCAGCTCCGTCAGCGGCTCAGCGAGCATGGCTTGGCTGTCAACCTCGCCAAGTGCCGTTTTGGTGTAAGCAAAATAGACTTCTTCGGCTACCGCGTGACTTTGCAAGACGCGGTTCCCCTGCCGGACAGGGTCAATGCCATCTGTCGGTTTCCCCGTCCATACACGGTGCCCGGCCTGTTGGAGTTTGTCGGGATGGTGGCGTTCTATCACCGTTTTGTGCCATCCGCAGCCCACGTCATGCGGCCGCTGTATCAACTTCTGGCGGGTGGGCAGCATAAGAATGTCGAGTGGACCAACGAGGCTATGGCAGCATTTGACGGCACGAAGGAAGCCCTTGCTTGGGCCGTACTGCTGGTGCACCGACTGCTCTCACGATGGACGCCTCGGAGTCGGCGGTTGGTGCCGTGCTGGAGCAACTGACGGACGGAGGTTTGTGGCCCCTGGCCTTCTTCAGCCAGCAACAAATACAGTGCGTTCGATCACAAACTCCTGGCTCTGTACCTGGCAGTGCGCCACTTCCGCTACTTTCTGGAGGGTCGCCCATTCACCGCCTACAAAGACCACAAGCTGCTCACTTTCGCCCAGGTGAAGGTTTCTGACCCCTGGTCTGCCCAACAGCAGCGGCAGTTGGCCTACATTTTTGAATACACCACATCCATCCGCTACGTCGAGGGGAAAGAGAAGCAGGTGGCCGACGCACTGTCCCGCCCCGCCTTCGACGCCGTGTTTGAGGTGGCACCCAGAATTGGCTAGTCTGCCCTGGTGTCCTTCTTGGTCCTGGAGGGGCGACGATCTTGTGCAATGTCGTCCGGTCAGCCGCGCCCCATCGTCCCTGCCGCCTGGCGCCGGAGGGTTTTTGACGTGATCCACGGGCTGGCTCACCCATCAATCCGGGCGACGATGACACTGGTGGCTGCTCCGATCATGTGGCACGGTCTGCGCAAGCAGGTTGGTCACTGGGCTCGCACCAGCGTTCCGTGCCACACGGCAAAGATCCAGCGCCATGTCCGGGCGTCCCTCCAGGAGTTCAGCCTACCTCACCGGCGATTCGACCACCTCCATGTGGACATTGTGGGACCTCTCCCTCCGTCCCGGGGCATCATCCACCTCCTCACGATGGTGGATCGCTTTACGCGGTGGCCGGAGGCCATTCCCTTGGCCGACACATCAACGGCTATGTGCACTCGTGCGTTGTCCACGCACTGGATTGCTCGCTTTGGGGTGCCGGCACACATCTCCTTGGACTGGGGGCCACAGTTCACCTCCGAGCTGTGGTCGGCAATGTCTCATTTGCTGGGAGTGCGGCTCCACCACGCCACAGCTTATCACCCGCAAGCTAACGGACTGGTGGAGAGGTTCCACCGGCAGCTCAAGGCAGCGCTGAAGGCACAACTCTCTGGCCCGGACTGGATGGACGAGTTGCCGTGGGTCTTGGTGGGTACCCAGACTGCTCCTAAAGAGGATTTGGCCTCATCATCAGTGGAGCTCGTATACGGGTCACCACTCACGGTGCCCGGGGAGTTCGTGCCGTCGGCACCGGGGCAGCAGGGAACGCCCTCATCCACCCTAAAGCGCCTTCGCGAGCGTGTTGGCAGGCTCGCACCCGTCCCGACGTCCCACCAAGAGACATTTCGCCCACACGTGCCATCAGCCCTCCGGGACTGCCCCTACGTTTTCCTGCGTCGTGATGTCCACCGGACGCAACTCCAGAGGCCGTACGAGGGCCCGTTCCGAGTGCTGGAACACGGGCAGACGACCGTTGTGTTGGACATGGGGGGCCAGCCGGAGGCCGTGTCGATTGACCGGCTGAAGCTGGCACATCTGGACATTGACCAGCCGGTGCTGGTTGCCCGACCTCGGCCTCGAAGGTGGCGCCCTTCACGGCTCCCTCCGCCTGTCACTCCACCTGTCCTCCCACCGGTCCCTCCACCTGTCCCTACATCTGTCCCCCCGCCAGCCACTCGGTCGGCTTACTTCCGCACGCGGTCCGGCCGGATTGTGCGCCCGCCGGTGCGTTTCGTGCCTCGGGATCTGGGTGGGGGGGGGGGTCCTGTGGCGGCTCCCAAGGGACGGGCCATCCTAACTGTCAAACCCCTCGGCACGGGAATGGTTCAGTCCAGAGGCGGCCCTTAACCAGAGGGATTAAAGGCAAGGGTTTTGGGTGCCATCTTTCTCTCGTGGACTTCCTTGCGACCTGGAAGGACATAATAAAAGGTACTTCCTGATACACCTGGCTTCTCGCTTTCATTTCGGGACCTACGCCCCACACTACGCTCCAAGATAATAAACACAGATTCTCATGATCTTCTCTACAGCTGGTCAACAAGAGATGCCAATTGCCACATCCGCACACCCTTTCATTACCTTATTTAATTCCAATCATAACTAAGTATCTGGAGATTTAAATTTTTCTTCTAGACCTGTTTTCCTCTTTGTTTGGTTTAAACAATCATTTTAAAAAAACATATAATTGGGGCTACACTAAATCCCTACTAGAAAAACCTAGCAGGCTGAAAATAAATATTAAAACCTCTACGTAGGTAATAAATAATAGTATCAACTAACACACATTTTGTCAAGAGGTTGTTCAAAAAGGCTTGATAATTTTTGTTTGTGATTTTCATGCCTTAAACTGGTCCTATTTTCAGAAATTTAGATGAAGGTTAAGGATACGGTAAATGAAGCCACTGAAGTTGAAGTTGAGAAGGGGAAATAAATCAAGATTTAATCTTTAAGTTGGAATCAACTTTATTGCTTTCACACAGTCTTTTCCTTTGGTAATTCACAAAGAATGTTTCTTGTTTGCTTCTTACAGGAACTTGTTTATATCTCCCATCCTGTTTATTCTGCAGGTCAGTGGGACATTACTGGAGGAGACAATCAGCAAATGGTCCATGTATCGGGATCAGTGTTTGCAAAACCTGACCAAGTCTGGTGCCAAAACTGGTGAGCTACCTAACTTGATAGTTTCAATGATTCATTGCCAAATTACTCTGTTTAAAAATGTAACCATTTGCTTTCTTGGAAGTGGCCCACGTTGAGGGGAGCAACAGAACTGAAACCTGCTCAAATTATTTTACAGAAGTACAAATTGATTGATTCTGTGGCAGCAGTTATAAAGGAAGGGCAGAATCTCATTTGGCCACCATCATTCTAATGGAGAAATAGTCTGTGAATGCTCATATATGCACAGTGCACTGATCCTACCTATTATGATTTTATATACCTCTATAAGATCACCCCTCAGCATCCTGTGCTGCACGGAATAAAGTTTGACCATGTCCAATGTTTCCATGTAATTCAGGCCTTGAGTCTTGGCAACATTCCCACACACTGTATCATGGCACCAGGGAGATGATGCTTTAGTTTACTACCTCATCTGAACGCCAGAGCCTTTGGCAGTGCAGCAATGCCTCAGCAATGCCTGTAATGTGACTAACTCTTGGCATTGAGTGGAGTGGGGCGTAAATCCACAGGTTTCTGATTCAGGAGCTGGGAAATGATGGGTGAACAAGCTTGCTAATTGACAGCCAAACTTTCATTTTTCAGCACAGCTAAACTGTATGCAACACAGCAGACTAGCACAGGTTAGTTTAGCAATATAGCGTGGAAACAGGCCCTTTGGCCTACTGTGTCCTCACCAATGTACAACCTCCCATACATTACTTCTATGTTATCTCAGTTTTGCATTGTACACACTAGTGGCAATTTACAGAAGCCAATTAACCTACAAATGTGCACGTCTTTGGAGTGAGGGAGGAAACCGAAGCACTCAGAAAAAATCCACGCAGTAACAGGGAGAGCATATAAACTCCATACAAACAGCACCTGTAGTCAGGATCGAACCCGGGTCCCTACTGCTGTATGGCAGCAACTCTACCGCTGTGTCACAGGTTTGAAGTATACCACAGTATGAAGGCAACATGCTACCACACACTGAGCTCCATGGTTGAAAGAATAGAATTCCCACCAGTTGCTCTATATTTTGAAGTTACCTTGGAACCCACTAAGCCACACGCAGCAATCGGTGGTACACGAAAACACTGTGAAGCACACAATCATGCAGTCACCTCACTTTCTGCATTCCAGCAATGTATTCAAAACAGAATACATCTATTACTTCCCGTTGACAGCACTGGATGGTGGACAATAAGGTATTTCACAAATCTACAGTATGGAAGTGATGTGCCAAATTTCCAGCTGTTATCAGACAACTGAATAACTTTACCACAACTAGAGAGCAGTTCTGAACAGCTAGCTACCTCATTGGAGACCCTTGGTCTATCTTTGATCTGACTTTATTTGCTTTACCTTGTACTAAATGTTATTTCCTTATCATGTATCTATATATTGAACAATGTTGGGGCAAGGACACTGCCCTGTGGTAGACCATTCTTTTGGCATCTCCAATGGCTGTTGTGACCATTCAGGCCTAACGAAGAGGAGCAGTTCTCCATCATTGGCATGATAAACTGGATAAGATGAGAGTCGTGTACCGTTTGCTGCAGTTTGGCTTTCATGGTAGGGTGGTTTACAGTATCATATGCTGTGGACAAGTCTACAAATACTGCACCTGTGATCAGCTTCCCCTCGAAGCCATCTTCAATGTGCTGGGTGAGGTTCAGCAGTTGTCCTGTTGTGGACATTCCCTGGTGGAATCCAGCCCGTTCAGGTATCAAAACATCCTCCACATCCAGCGTGATGCTGTTCAGTTTGCATCTTTCCATCAGTTTGTATGGGTGGCACAGTAGGGATATAGGCCGGTAGCTGCTGGGAAGATTGGCATCTTTGCCTGGTTTTGGTAAAGCAACAAACTTTGATTTCCGCCAGATTTGTGGAATGGAGTTGGCTACGATGCAGATGTTAAACACTTCCAGCAGTGATTCTCGTGCTCTGGGACCCTGATGTTGTCTAGGCCAGCTGCCTTGTTAAGTTTCATCACATTCAGGGCTTTGTTGAGTTCATCCATGGTGATAGGTTGAGTGTACAATCCGTCGTTTCGGTTGTTGCCATCAGCACCCTTTGGGGGTGGAGGTTTCATACCACTACCCTTGCTGTTTAGCAACCTGGTGGGCAACCTGGTTAGCAGTCACATTTCCTCGTAGGTGGAGTCATTACCGAGACGTCTCAGTGTCACCCATGGCTTCCTGCTGCTGTGTCGTGGGTCTGTTGTTTCTATTAGCTCTTGCCATTGTCTGCTTTTTGCCTCATTGAGTGCATCTGTGAGCTGTTTCCCCATCTTAGCTGTTTTGTCTGAGAATGGGTCTTCATCAAAATGTTCTTCATACATAGATAGTATGTCAGTAGTTTCAGCGTCCACGCCTCCAATGTAGTTAAGCCAGCAGCCCCGCGTGGTCTTGTGTACTGCTGTGTGAATCGCATCAACAAACTAGTTGTAGTTGTTTGATGAACTGTCTTGCACAAGTTCATTAGTAGCCTTAGCAAAATCATCCCAGTCCGCCTTTCTGAAATTGAATCGCCGTTGGAGTATGGGAGAGTGTATTGGGGTCACAGCGGCCATGACGCAATCCCAATCGGTCGATGTTGAAACACTGTGTTGGCTGTTCAAGCGTTTGGTAGCAATTGGTGATATTTCTTGTGAAGATCAGGTCAGGATTGTAGCTTTTCTTCCATCTACAGCAGTTGAACAATTTTGGTAGTTTAGCATCATGAAGCAGCGTCAGTCCGCTAGTTTCCGCCCACGTGCAAGCTGCCTCACCATCTTCATTGTTTTTGTTGTAGTCCCATTGGGTGTGGTGGCTGTTCATCCTTCCAGATTTGGGATGCAGCAGTTGAGACATTCACTGGAGATGGCAGATTCAGTTGCGTTTGCGGTGGTTTGATTACTGATATGATGGCCACTGATGTGACGCTGAATGTGATGGTCTGAATATCTCCATCAGAGACAGAGGTGCTTAGTAGCTCTTGATTGAGGGCTGGTCTAATGTAGACGGCTCTTCCGTGTTTGTCATGTTTGCGTTCTGCAACAAGTAGCATACCTGGTATTGTTGGTCGTCGGTGTTTCGGTCCTCGGTGGATTTCCTGGAGACTGAGAACATCCAACTTTCCTTCAGAAACTATCTTTCCTATTAGTGTAGCCTTGGCACCGGATATGCCTTCACAGTTCGATGACAGGACGGAGAGGGCCGGCCTTGTCAAGGGCCCATCCATGGCTGTGGTCAATCTAGGGTCTCCTCTGCCATCTGCCTTCCTTTCTATTTGTTGTAGCTCGCTGTTGACATTGGTCGCCCGACACGTTACAGAGTGCATCATGTCATCATTTCCGGCGGTTGCCACGAGGAGGCTTCTGTCAGGAAAACCACAGGATGCCTGAAGCTGACAAAGGTTGAACATCTGTACGAGCTGGCTGGCATCGACAATCCATCTCGAAGACATGATCGGGCAGCTGCAGTAGAACGCTTCAATGTGAACACAAACTCCGTGACCCCTTACACAATCACCAACATGCCAAGAAACGCCTGAAGAGTTGGAACAGCTTCATGGAACTAGAGCCAACCGTAGCAGGCACCAAAACCAAACAACACGTGGCACCAGGACACCACCTGCCTTATACTACCTGGAAAGCCCGAAAGCGCCTCCGCACTGGAGTTGGACGTTGTGGGCTCAACTTGAAGAAGAGGGGCCTCTCGAACTCTGACAAGTGCAACTGTGGAGAGGTACAGACAATGGCCCACCTACTGACTTGCGGTGGAGAGGCATGCACTGCGGAAGATCTCCGCAGAGGCACAGATGTGGCACTGGGTGCAGCAAAGCGATGGCACAACGTTGTCTGACACACGAGCGAAGCGATGTATCTATACACTGTAAATGGCTCAATTGTAATCATCTCTAGTCTTTCAGCTGACTGGTTAACATGCGCCTAAATCTTTTCACTGTGCCTCAGTACATGTGCCAATAAACTAAACTGAACTGAATAACTGTTCATGGCAATGGTATCAACGACAACCACAGCAGGATAATCATTGCTCTGATCCAAGGCTAGACACCTGGCTGGAGCAGGGAAACATTTCAGTTAAGATATTCTTAGTGAGCCACTGGCATGTTATACACTATTCTTTTCTTGTTAAGGAGGGTTGGAGGAAGGCAAATCACTCTCCAAAGACCCTAAGAGTCTTTTTTCCCTAAATTCATGTGATAGGAGCAGAATAGGTCCATTCAATCATGGCTGATCTATCTTTCCCTCTCAACCCCATCTTCCTACCATCTCCTCATAACCCCTGACACCGTAATAATCATAAACCTGTCAATCTCCGTCATAGAAAAAACAGTAGGATATTCATCCAAACTTATTCTTAAGTATATTTTGTTCTTACTCGTAGTCAAACTCGTGCATGGTCGAAAGCTGTGACCTCTCCCCCATGCTTCCTTCAACTAAACTAAAATCTACTAGTGTGCCTGTGAGGGAATCCCAGCCTCAAACACACCTCAGACTGCGTAATAAATCCCACCCACATAATTACATGCAGATAAAATTTAAAGGTAACTGGTTATAGTTATAACATACCAAGTTAAGCTAAATGGCTATTACATACTGGCCCCTAATTGTTCTGAGTATATAATGAGGCAATTACTAATAACCATTAAAAAAGTAGCTATAAAAGCGTAACATTATTCAAAAAACAAAAAAATAGCATGCATTTTATATATAAGCATTCAGACTTCTTTAACAATTTCATTTCGGAGTCACGTGAGTGACTTCGTGAAGAGCCCGCCGGCGCGCATGCTCGACATATCGTCGTATCCCGTTGCTGCGACGGCTGGCGGTGGAGCGCGCTCCTCGCCAGCCCTTCATAAGGGAACCACTGAGGTAAGTATCCTACCTTAAGTTGGTGGTCCTTGTTGTGTTGATTTGTTTCTTCCAGCAAGGACATGGATGGGAGTTCCAAGGGCCGGAGAACGTCTGGACGAGGTCGCCGGTCAGCAGTCCCGGAGCCATTGATATCGGCGGTACCTGCAGCGCAGGCCGGGACACGGGCGGGAATATCGGTAAGCCCTGTGTTTACAGGTCCGGATCCGCCAGCACACCACAGTTTGGAGGAGTTCGACGAGGAGGAGTGTGGTGTGCCGCCAGAGCAGGAGGACCCTGCCATGGCAGTCAGGTCGTCAGCAGGCTTGCTGGCGACCTCGAGCAGAAGGGTGCGTGCAGCTGCACGGCCCTTTTCACTCAGCCCTCCGAGTAGGGGCAGGGCAGGAGCCCGGAAGTCTAACCCTGTCGGGGCTAAGTCTTTGCCTGCCGCCGAGGAGCGGTCAGGTTCCAGGGCGGGACCCGGGGCGGCTCTGAGGTCCAGTCGACGCCCCCCAACTCTCGACGCCGGGACGGGTCGGTTGGGTCGGGTCTCGTCACGGTCGCCGAGCCCCCCATGGATGGGTGGGCAAGACCATGCGTCGGCGAGGTCCACGACGTGGGCAGCCGGCAAGCCCGCGCGGGCATCAGGTATCCATGCTGCGGCTGGTGCCGACACCACGCCGCAAGTGCCCTTAGTGGCAGCGGCTTCAGCTCCCACTAAACGGAGGCGGTTTGAACACGCCCGCGCGGGAATCGCGCAGTTTCGCTTCGGCGGCTGTTAGCGACGACTACCGGCACCGGGTGGGCCTCGATGAGGTGCGGGCCGATGATAGGGGCCCCGGCAATTTCTCAGAGCCGGAGGACTCCGACCACCTGAGTGTTCAGGGTGAAGGGCGTATTGACCGTATGGAGCGGCTGCTGGAGCTCCTGCTTCACGGTCAACAGCAGCAAGCGTCCAGCAGCGACAGGCACAGGGCTGTTTCACCAACTTCCACCATCAGCCTGGAGCAGCAGGATGAGGAGGTTTTGGTCGATCCCATACCACCTCCGTCAGATTTACCAGCGGAGGAACTTCTCGATGTGGCCACTAAGTTCGCGGCCCCACACTCGTCTGGGCTTCCCCTGAACTCGAAATTGGCAGCCACAGTGGACTTCCTCAACAACCATCAGCTCCAGGAAGAAGTTCTCATTCAGGCCATGAGCCGTCACAAGGCTCCATCCAACTGCAACTCCCTCAATGTGCCTGTGGTCAATACGCCGATATGGGGCAACATCAGTGCGGCTATCCGTCAACAGGAGCTGAAAATTCAGCGGATCCTGAAGCTCCTCACGGCCGGTATTACCGCCTTTGTGCGGTCTGTTGATGGGGATGAATTAAATTTGGACCAGGAGGATGCTCTGGCTCTATTGTGCGCAACTCAACATGAGATCAATGGGTTCCGCAAAAGCAGCATCCGCCCGGCGCTCAACCCTAAGTTTGCAGGGTTGTGCAAACCACCGCCGCCGCCGCCGCCCCGTCAGCTCTTTGGAGAAGATCTCTCGAAGAGGGTCAAAGAGCTTGACGAACAAGCCAAGACGGTGGGACTCATGCGCTCTCACAGTGCCCCCACGCCGTCGGGCTCGAAAGCTCCGCTTGTTCGTCCACGAGGGTCTGCCAGCACCTCTACAAGGACCTACCCTCCAGCTCCACCCCGTTACCAACAGCCCCAGCAGCAGGGGGCTTTTTTAGGACAAGGTCGGCAGAAACCCTGGTGGAAGATGAGGACGCCGCGCCCTCAAGCCAACCCAGCACCTCCACGTCCACCCACACGTGTCAAGGACCGCCGGTCACCACGGAGGTGAGGCGGTCTGGTTCTCTCTTTTCTCTTTGTCTAACCTCACATGTTGGTGGGCGCCTTCGGTTCTTTCTGGGTGCATGGGGTGCTATTACTGGTGATGAGTATGTGTTACAAAATATTCAGGGTCATAAAATTGAGTTTCTTAATGGGGACATTCCTCCATCCCAGCACAGACCTGGTCGAACATTTAAATTGTCTGCTGCAGAACAGGCAGCAGGCTATAAGGAAATTTTGAGGCTAGAACAGAAGGGAGTGATAGAGAAAACGGTTCATGAGCCAGTTGAATTTGTTTCTAATATATTCACTCGACCCAAAAAGGATGGAGGCTGTCGAGTCATCATTGACCTGACTCGTTTAAATACTTTTGTAACATATACTCATTTCAAAATGGACACTTTTGAAACAGCTAAATCATTGATTTCACATGGTTGCTTTATGGCATGCATTGATTTACAAGATGCGTACTATACTGTATCCATTCAAAAATATTATAGGAGGTTTCTGAAATTTATCTGGATGGGTCAACTCTGGCAATATAGGGCTTTGCCAAACGGGCTTACCACAGCCCCTAGATTATTCACTAAATTGGTGAAGCCAATTATGGCTTATTTACGACAACGACATCATATAGTAATGGCCTATTTAGATGATATCTTAATTGTCGGCCACACCCTGGAATTGGCTCAACAGAGTGTTGCAGCTGCTGTCAATATATTTCAGCAACTGGGGTTCATTATCCATCCAGCCAAATCAAAGTTCTGCCCCTCCCAGGTAATTCATTATCTGGGGTTTACGGTGGACGCTATTCGCATGAGGGTCACCATACCAACTAATAAGGTTGAGGAGGTCACCCAGGTGTGTCAAGGTTTAATCAGCGCTAGTATACCATCGATTAGACATACAGCTACAGTAATTGGCAAACTTGTAGCATTGTTTCCGGCAGCCGGATATGGGCCTTTGCATTATCAGAATTTGCAAAGGGCCAAGATCGCTGCGTTAAGACAGCACGCTGGTCATTATGATCGACCAATGCAGCTGCCGCCCGAAGCGACGGATGAGTTACGATGGTGGGTGCGTCACATTGGTAACTCATTTAAGCCTATTATTGAGGCTAATCCGGTGGTATACTTGCAAACTGATGCGAGCTCTTATGGCTGGGGAGCTACGGATCATTACTCTAGTTGCGGGGGCAGATGGGATACCCTTGAGGCTACTATGTTGTTGTCACAAGGGATAAACTATTTGGAGCTACTTGCAGCATTCCACGGACTTCGTGCTTATTGTTCCAAGCTTTTTGGAGCACATGTCCGTCTCCAAATAGACAACACCACAGTGGTGGCATATTTAAACCATATGGGCGGTACCAGGTCAGTTTCGTGTGATAAATTGGCTAACTCAATTTGGCTCTGGTGTGTTCAAAGAGATTTGGATTTCAGCTACCTATTTGCCAGGTGAGCTTAATACTGTGGCGGACACCAGGTCACGCAAGTTTAATGACAATATTGAATGGATGTTGCATCCTGAAATTTTTGCCAAAGTCACAGCCAAATTTGGGAAACCGGATATTGACCTTTTTGCGTCACGGTTGAACCATCAGGTACCAACATACGTCTCGTGGGAACCAGATCCTGGGGCTATGGCGTTAGATGCATTCTCGCTGGACTGGGGGAATTGGTTTTTCTATGCATTCCCCCCGTTCTGCCTCATCAGTCGGGTATTACGAAAGATTCAGATGGATGCAGCCAAGGGCATCCTTATTATACCCGACTGGCCTACACAGCCGTGGTATCCGGT
Source organism: Raja brachyura (assembly GCA_963514005.1). Next base: position 102,590 of record OY740803.1, on the reverse strand, counting down.
GGTCTTTGACATGCTCAGTGAGCCTTGGGTCCTTTTGAAGGGTTGCCCAGAATTGGTTACTCACCCTGTCTCAGGGGAGCCACATCCCTGCCATGGCTATTTAAATTTATTGGCTTGCAGGTTTTGAACAGGCCGTTAGTCCAATACGGCCTCTCAACTCGGACCATGGATACCATTGGGGCGTCGTGTCGAGAGTCAACAAGGCGAAGATACCGCTCACATATCAAGAAGTGGGAAGCCTACTGCAGCCGCTCTCGCATCACGTAAGATGACGTGACTATAACCGACGTCCTGGAATTCCTCGCGGGGTTGCACCATGATGAACACTTAAGTTACAGTGCCATCAACAGCGCCAGGAGCGCGCTGTCATTCTACCTCAAGATTGAGGTGGGATCCAACAGGCTAGTGTCCAGACTCATGCGGGGTATATTCAATATGAATCCGCCTACACCACGCTACAATATCACCTGGGATGTCAGGGACATTTTAACCCTGCTCAGGACGTGGTCTCCCATGGAAGGGCTCCAGCTGGACAAACTCACCATGAAGCTGGTGATGTTACTAGCGCTGACTTCAGCACAGAGGGTACAGACACTGCATAAACTACGTGTCGACAGAATGATGTCTACCCCTACAGAAGTAGTCTTCTTTGTTGATGAGCTACTAAAGCAGCATAGACCTGGGTGCACAGGGCTGCAGCTGAAGTTCCCGGCATACCCCGCAGATGCTAGGCTGTGTTTAGCCTCACATATCCGTCACTATGTCAAGGTGACGGCATGCATCAGAGGAATGGAGAGATACCTGCTTGTCACTCATAAGAGACCTCAGCATCGAGTGACAGTCCAGACGATATCCAGGTGGCTCCGGGTCGTCTTGGGTAAGTCAGGTATCGACACTAATGTGTTCAAGTCTCATTCCACCAGGGCTGCATCGACGTCAGCGGCGAGGATTATGGAGGTGCCTATGGACCATATTCTCGCCACAGCAGGATGGGCTAATGAAGCTGTGTTTCAGCGATTTTATAACAAGCCTGTTGCTGCTCCTCTACAGTTCGCGGAAGCCGTGCTGAATGCAGGTCAAGAACGTGGAGGTGTCCCCGCATGAGGGGTTTTGATTTGTTGTTAATAAATATGCTCTTGTTTTGCAGTATGAACTATTTGAGCAAGTTTGTTCCTCCCATCCATCCCTGCTAGTGGTGTGTCAGCATGGACGTGGTCCAGGGCGTGTAATCACAGAAGCTTTGAAGTCTTCACGAAGTCACTCACGTGACTCCGAAATGAAATAGTAAGATTGAACGAGAACTTACCAGTTCGAAGGTTGATCGTTATTTCATGAGGAGTCGCGGTGAGGGATTTCGTGCCCTCCACGCCCAACCCTCAATCACCTTCACCTGGTAATTTGAGTCTCTTTCATCTTACTATGCCAAGTCATTTCTGTTGTTGGTTTCTGTGATTCCACACCGCTACTTTGAAGAATGTCGAGCATGCGCGCCGGCGGGCTCTTCACGAAATCCCTCACCGCGACTCCTCATGAAATAACGATCAACCTTCGAACTGGTAAGTTCTCGTTCAATCTTACTATTCTTCCACCTTGATCTTCGCCTTCTAGAAGCAAGCATAACTTGCTTATTGGTCTTATTAAAACATTGTTCTTGGTTTGAAGTCGTACCGTGCGCACCAAGCCCTTAAAATCAGGCATGATACCCAGTATATAGTCCAAAACATAAAAGTCCAAAGTTTTGGCAGCAGGAAACTTCTTCCTCCATGTCCGATCAATTCATGGATATGTCGTAACAATAATGTTGATGTGTGAACATCCTTCAAGAGAATAATAGGATTTTTAGGAATAATGTGCATTGTGATTTTTTGTTTAATTTCTGGATCATTAGCAGAGATTTCACATCCCATCTCAAGCTTTGGCCATTCTCTGTCTGGCTTACAGAGAAACTCTGGTCCATTGAAAAAAAACTTAACCAAGTTAATAAAATATGACCTGCTGTGTGCAATATATGACCATGTTGACTGTTTCTAATTAGTCCATTCCCTTCCAAGTAGCCCCAAAATTCCTCTTCAATAGCTTCAATATTACTGACTGGCTCACTGGCCTATAATTTCCTAGATTTTCTCTACTTCCCTTCTTAAGCAAAGGGACAACTTTGGCTACTTGCCAATCCTCCTGGACCTTATCCTGATACCTAAAGATATTGAAAAATACAATAAAGGAGTTAAAATGTAGAGGTAGTGCAATGCTGGACCAATATCTGCAAATCTGTACTCTTGAGTTTAATAAATGACTGAAAAATAATCTTGGTTTCTATGTTTGTCTTTAAATTTTACTTCGGAGTCACGTGAGTGACTTTGTGAAGACCCCGCCAGCACGCATGCGCGCCATATCGTCGCTCGCATTTGCTGACGGCAAGCTGGGGGGGGGGGGGGGAGTGCGCTTCCCCAACAGCTCCTTCAAAAGACAGCTCCAGGTAAGTTTTACTAACCTTGGGCTGGTTGGTGTGTAGCATTTGTGTTACAGAAACGATGGAGGAGAAAAGAAAACTCTCGAAGAGCCACGGACCGCGGCCAACTTCCTCGGAGCTGACCGAAGCATTGGCAGGGCACAGGAGGGCAAGCTCCAGAAGGTCCTGGATTTACTCACTTCAGGCATAACGGCATTCGCTAGGACCCTGGATGGAGCAGATGTGTCGGAGGGACAACAAGATGCATTAGCCCTCCTGTGTAACACACAGTTCGAGATCAATTGTTTTCGAAAGAGCTCCATTCGGCCCAACCTAAACCCAAAATTTGCTGGGTTGTGTCGCACCTCCACCACACCACCAACAGCACAGCTGTTGGGGAAGACCTGTCGAAGCAGGTTAAAGATTTGGATGAAGTGGCCAAAACGGTGGGGCTAATGAAGCCACCTGTGACGGGTAGAAGCCAGTCTTATCGAAGGCAGCATCCTTATCCTTCTAAGCCAAGGTGGCAGTCGGACACGTACCAACGAACCTATCCGGCACGAACATACCAACCACCGGCTCCCCAACAGCATCAGCACCAACATCAGCAACAACCACCGTCTTTTTTAGGGCAGAGCCCTCCAAAGTCCGCGCGGAAACTGCGGCAACAACCAGCAACAGCACAAAGACCGCAAAAGCCCCCATACTCCAGACCCTGGCTGTAACCATGGAGGTAAGTGGGTTTGATTCTCGCCAAAAAGTAGCAGAGGTACCCTCACAGGTTGGTGGACAGTTGCAGTACTTTGTGGGTGCTTGGGAAAAAGTAACTTCAGACCCCTTTATTCTACAATGTATTCAGGGTTATGTAATAGAGTTTATTAACAACAAACTTCCCTCTACGCAGCATGTGCCTCATCGCAAGTTTGCGCTTTCTCAAAAAGAGATGGAGGCAGGACATGTAGAAATTTTACGATTAGAAACTGAAGGGGTGATAGAGAGAACGACACATGAGCCATTAGAGTTTGTGTCCAACATCTTTACTAGACCTAAAAAAGATGGTGGTTGTCGTATTATCATTGACTTAACCCATTTGAATACTTTTGTACAATACACCCATTTCAAAATGGAGACGTTTGAAACAGCTAAACAATTACTTAGCAGAGGGTGCTTTATGGCCTGCATTGATTTGAAAGATGCACACTGTACAGTCCCTATCATAACACATCACAGGAAGTTCTTGAAATTTGTCTGGAAGGATCAGTTATGGCAATACAAAGCGTTACATAATGGGTTACAACAGCACCTCGGCTGTATAAAAAAATCGTTAAACCTATTTTGGCGTGCCTCAGGAGACAAAATCATATCGTCATGGCGTATTTGGATGATATATTAATAGTAGGGGAAACTTTAGAATTGGCTCAGCTGGCAGTTGCGGCTACTATATCAATATTTGAGGAATTGGGATTTGTCATCCATCCAGACAAATCTAAGTTCAATCCATCCCAGGTCATGGATTATTTGGGATTTACTATTAACACGAATCAGATGATTGTCACTGTCCCAGCTGGGAAAATAGCTGATATTCAAGAAACTTGTAACAGCATTGCTTGCGCTGCTGTACTGACTATTCGACAAGCTGCTAAGGTAATTGGGAAAATTGTAGCTACATTTCCTGCTACGCAATTTGGGCCACTACATTATCAAAATTTACAAAGAGCAAAAATGTCAGCGTTAAAATCAAATGCTGGACATTTTGACAAGCCCATGCAGCTGCCGATAAAGGCAAAAATTGAGCTAAGATGGTGGTCTAACGAGGGAGGAAGAAGGAGAGGTGGGAATGGGTGGAAAGAGGAGGGGGAGCCGATAAGACTGGAAGTTCAAGGGGAATGTAGGAAATTAGTGCAAAAAGTATTGAGAGCACAAAGTAAATTAATAATCAAGCTAAACTTTAATGTTTAATCAAGCTCAAAGGCCAATGTTAAAAAAATGAAATGTATTATCTTTGAAAACTTAAAGACAAAATAAATATCAAATGAATCTTCACTGAAATCAAAATATTTTAATATGAATCAAAATGATAAATGGCATTATCAGTGATGTAACAATTTAAGTTAAAAAATAATACTCCTCATTTTTCAATGTCATTGCGTTAGTTTGTGTTAGATTCAGGCAATATTTTTTATATATTCAATAAGATAGATGCTTCCTTTTCACCTAGGACAGTGATTAAAGACACGGAAATCAAGTGTCTTCAACAAAGACACTTCAACATAACCTAAAACAAGAGCTTAATAGTATTAATAGTATTAATAGTATTAATCTAACATTTTATTCAGCAGTGCAGTCTATTGCAATGGATGTATGCAAGTGAATACAGCTATGTAAATGGGATGTTGGTGAGATTCCTACCAATTAGTATAGTTCATGCTGTCTCCATGTGAGGATTTACACCAAAAAATCTGTTCCAAAATAATCTCTATGATTTAGCTGTTTTCACTCATAAAACTGTGTTACAGTTTTATACTTGAAACAATATTTCAGAAACAGCTTGAATAATATGATACTATGATAGCTTGAATAATTGACATATATTTGCATCCTCTAGGAATATTTTGTAATGAAACGTTTGATCAGTTTGTCTGTTGGCCAGCATCATACCCAGGCAATGTATCAGAATCATGCCCCTCGTATCTTCCTTGGATTAAATCAGGTAAATTTTACTTTAAGTTTTGCCACTGTTCATTTATCCTCTGTTTTGTTTTGTTTTAGTTTAGAGATACAGCACAGAAACAGGCCCTTCAGTCCACTGAGTCCACACCGACCAGCTATCACTGCACATTAACACTAGCCGACACACATTGTGGACAATTTTACATTTATACATTTATACCAAGCCAATTAACCTGTATGTCTTTGAAGTATGGGTGAAAATCGAAGATCTCAGAGAAAACCCACACGGTCACTGGGAGAACGTACAAACTCCATACAGACAAGCAGCTATAGTCCAGATCGAACCCGGTTCCCCGGCGCTGCAAGGTAGTAAGTCTACCACTGCACCACCATGCTGCTCTGTACCTGAGTAAAGCAAGGCCCCATTGACTTGTCCAGGTTCTAACTTGGTCTGACCCAAATGCTGGCTTTAAGCCCGTGCCAACTTTGGAGCAATTACCACCCATGTAAGAAAAAGAAGGCAGCCCCAGCATTAACTGTATATTTTATTTACCCCCTTCCAAGTAAGAAGGGCCTGGAATTGAGTGCACCCATTTCTTCTTTCGAGAGATGCTGCCTGTCCCGCTGAGTTACTCCAGCTTTTGTGGAATGTATGTGGGATAGTTTTCTCAACCAACATGTGGAGGAACCAATGAGAGAGCAGGCTATTCTAGACTGGGTATTGAGTAATGAGGAAGGGTTAGTTAGCAGTCTTGTTGTGCGTGACCCCTTGGGCAAGAGTGACCATAATATGGTTGAGTTCTTCATTAGGATGGAGAGTGACAAAATTAAGTCAGAAACAAGGGTTCTGAACTTGAACAAAGGTAACTTTGAAGGTATGAGATGTGAATTGGCCAAGATAGACTGGCAGGTGATTCTTAAAGGGTTGACAGTGGATTGCAATGGAAGGTATTTAAAGACTGCATGGATGAAGTACAAAAATTGTTCATACCAGTTTGGCAAAAGAATAAATCGGGGAAGGTGGTGCATCCATGGATAACAAGGGAAATCAGGGATAGTATAAAAACAAAAGATGAGGCATACAAATTTGCCAGAAAAAGCAGTTTACGGAGGACTGGGAGAAATTCAGAATCCAGCAGAGGAGGACAAAGGGCTTAATTAGGAAAGGAAAAATAGATTATGAACGGAAACTGGCAGGGAACATAAAAACTGACTGCAAAAGTTTTTATAGATATGTGAAGAGAAAGAGACTAGTTAAAACAAATGTTGGTCCCTTGCAGTCAGAAACAGGTGAATTGATCATGGGGAACAAGGACATGGCAGACCAATTGAATAACTACTTTGGTTCTGTCTTCACTAAGGAAGACATAAATAATCTGCCGGAAATAGCAGTGGAACGGGGGTCAAATAAGATGGAGGAACTGAGTGAAATCCAGGTTAGCCAGGAGGTGGTATTGGGTAAATTGACCGGATTGAAGGCCGATAAATCCCCAGGGCCAGATAGTCTGCATCCCAGAGTACTCAAGGAGGTAGCCACAGAAATAATGGATGCATTAGTGATAATTTTTCAAAATTCCTTAGATTCTGGAGTAGTTCCTGAAGATTGGAGGGTAGCTAATGTAATCCCACTTTTTAAAAAAGGAGGGAGAGAGAAAGCGGGGAATTACAGACCAGTTAGTCTAACATCGGTAGTGGGGAAACTGCTAGAGTCAGTTATTAAAGATGGGATAGCAGCGCATTTGGAAAGTGGTGAAATCATTGGACAAAGTCAGCATGGATTTATGAAAGGTAAATCATGTCTGACAAATCTGATAGAATTTTTCGAGGATGTAACTAGTAGAGTGGATTAGGGAGAACCAGTGGATGTGTTATATCTAGACTTTCAGAAGGCTTTCGACAAGGTCCCGCATAAGAGATTAGCATACAAACTTAAAGCACACAGTATTGGGGGTTCAGTATTGATGTGGATAGAGAACTGGCTAGCAGACAGGAGTCAAAGGGTAGGAGTAAATGGGTCCTTTTCAGAATGGCAGGCAGTGACTAGTGGGGTACCGCAAGGCTCAGTGCTGGGACCCCAGCTATTTACAATATATATTAATGATTTGGACGAGGGAATTCAATGCAACATCTCCAAATTTGCAGATGACACCAAGCTGGGGGGTATAGTTAGGTGTGAGGAGGATGCTTGGAGGCTGCAGGGTGATTTGGATAGGCTGCGTGAATGGGCAGATGCATGGCAGATGCAGTATAATGTTGATTTATGTGAGGTTATCCACTTTGGTGGCAAAAACATGAGGGTGGACTATTATCTGAATGGTGGCAGATTAGGAAAAGGGGAGATGCAACAAGACCTGGGTGTCATGGTACACCAGTCATTGAAAGTAGGCATGCAGGTGCAGCAGGCAGTGAAGAAAGCAAATGGTATGTTAGCATTCATAGCGAAAGGATTTGAGTATAGGAGCAGGGAGGTTCTACTGCAGTTGTACAGGTTTTTGGTGAGGCCACTCCTTGAGTATTGCGTACAGTTTTGGTCTCCAAATCTGAGGAAATACGTCCTTGCCATAGAGGGGGTACAGAGAAGATTCACCAGACTGATTCCTGGGATGTCAGGACTTTCATATGAGGAAAGATTGGATAGACTCGGCTTGTACTCGCTGGAATTTAGAAGATTGAGGGGGGATCTTATAGAAACTTACAAAATTCTTAAGGGGTTGTACAAGCTAGATGCTGGAAGATTGTTCCCGATGTTGGGGGAGTCCAGAACAAGAGGTCACAGTCTAAGGATAAGGGGGAATTCCTTTAGGACCGAGATGAGGAAAACATTCTTTACACAGAGAGTGGTGAGTCTCTGGAATTCTCTGCCACATAAGGTAGTTGAGGCCAGTTCATTGGCTATATTTAAGAGGGCGTTAGATGTGGCACTTGTGGCTAAAGGGATTAGAAGGTATGGAGAGAAGGCAGGTACGGGATACTGAGTTGGATGATCAGCCATGATCACATTGAATGGCGGTGCAGGCTCAAAGGGCTGAATGGCCTACTCCTGCACCTATTTTTCTATGTTTCTTTCTATGTTTCTATCTCTGGAATAGACTGATGTCTCTACAATGGTCTAATAAACCATCCCACTTCTCCACGCTGAAGTTCCAATGTGCTGCATCTTTAAAGCGGTTTTGATCAAAATGCTATCCTCTCCCCAAACTTTGAACATCATACCATCAAAGTAATATACAAATCATCATCCATATTCGGCATCATGATTGGCAAACATCATTATATTTTTTATTTGTACAATTAATTCCAAATATAAAAGCAGTGTTAAAAGTATCTGTATGGATGGGTGTAAAATCTATTAATTCCACACAAGTACAGATACTCTAGGAAACAAAATAAACGTAGAGAATATTGCAAAACATCACCCCTGCTCACTGCTAATTTTGAACCCCTCCATCTCCACATCTGCCTGATGTTGTATAACAACATATGAGATCCCTTAATTGCATTTGTATTAATACAGCTTGACCATGCAAGGATTCAATGTCTTATTCTCCTCTCCAGAAACTGCTGAGATTACCAATATTCCAGCAGTTGAGGACCATGAGCAAAGCTTTTTTAAGTTGGGCAAGCCACCCCTTAACACCACTGCTGCTGTCCCAGTTCAGCTAAAATAGATGCACAGCAACAATGCCATTATTTTTAAACCAGGTGGAATATTTAGCAACTACAGATTTTACCTGCAGAAAAAATTCTTGGTCCATAATTGGTAGAAAATATGGTAAAGTCAATGACCAATGGGCAAGCAAAGATCTTGGTCTACAATGTTGAACCTGGACCTCATGATGACTATGCTATCACAAAACAATTCACACCTCCATCTACCCCTGCCTATTCCATCTCCCCCACAAACCAATTAATCTCCTGAGAAAAAAGGAAAGCAAAGCAAAAGGCTATCCTTTCTTTTTTCAGGCCCAGTAGATAATCAAGATCGTTCAAGCCACTAATTTTGCATGGTTTCTTCAACCTTCAATTTCTCAGTTCATCAACTTTCAGCCAATAATCCACAAGGTTCCATGTAGGAAAGAGCTGCAGATGCTGGTTTAAATCAAAGATAAGGTCTTTATTCTTTGGAGCGCAGAAGGTTAAGGAGGGACTTGATTGAGGTCTTTAAAATGATGAAAGGGATGGGCAGAGTTGACGTGGATAAGCTTTTCCCATTGAGGGTAGGAAAGATTCAAACAAGAGGGCATGACATGAGAATTAAGGGACAGAAGTTTAGGGGTAACATGAGGGGGAACTTCTTTACTCAGAGAATGGTGGCTGTCTGGAATGATCTTCCTGCAGAAGTGGTGGAGGCAGGATCGATTTTAACATTTAAAGGTAAAGTGGATAGGTATATGGACGGGAAGGGAATGGAGGGGTATGGTCTGAGTGCAGGTAGATGGGACTAGGGGAAAATAAATGGTCGGCACGGACTGGAAGAGCCGAGAAGGCCTGTTTCCGTGCTTATAAGAAAACAAAATAAATTAATTAATAAATAAATGCTGAAGTAACTCAGCGGGACAGGCAGCATCTTTGGAGAGAAGGAATGGGTGATGCTTCTGGGTCGAGACCCTTCAGAATCTACAAGGTTCCAAGTGCATCATTGATGTCTTCTATCAAACCCCTGACTTACATCATTTTCTTTCCTTGCAGGTAATACAAGGAGGGTCTACAGGTACTGCCTGGATAATGGAAGTTGGTTGACCATTCCAAACTCAACTGTTATCTGGAGGGATCATTCTGAATGTAATGAAGACAGGCAGGATGTCCAGCAAAACGTATGTTGTCAGAAACTTTGTAATGTTGGGAACTCCTGTTTGCTTTCTTTTTGTGATTTAAAACCATTCGGCGTGTTGACTCCACAGGTGTGCAGGACAAAAAACATTGATTAGTTCAGGATGACATTATAATAAGATTAAAGAATTTACTATTCTTTCTGATATGTATCCTTTAAAAATCTTCACCTTACTCCTGCATCAATGTTCAGACTGCATATTTTTTCATATTTTTTCATATTTTTTCATTTTTCTGATTTAAAAAAATAATAATCTGGTCGTATTTTCTCTCAGTTTCTCACAAGATTACCAACTCATCCTAAAAATAGTTTGGTTACTCTACAGCTCAATTTCTGAAGAGTTTGTTTGAAATATAACTGTTAGATTATATGCTCTAACATGCTCCTGTGAGATTCTGATGATGTTCTGTTCCATCTGATGATGTTCTGTTCTGAGACCACACCTGAGGATGCAGGGTGACTTGGACAGGTTGGGTGAGTGGGCAGATGCATGGCAGATGCAGTTTAATGTGGATAAATGTGAGGTTATCCACTTTGGTGTCAAGAACAGGAAGGCAGATTATTATCTGAATGGTGTAAAGTTCGGAAAAGGGGAAGTACAAGATCGGGGTGTCCTTGTACATCAGTCATTGAAAGTAAGCATGCAATGTACGGCAGGCACTGAAGAAAGCTAATGGCATGTTGGCCTTCATAACAAGAGGAGTTGAGTATAGGAGCAAAGAGATCCTTCTGCATTTACACAGGGTCCGGGTGAGACCGCAGCTAGAGTATTGTCTGCAGTTTTGGACTCCAAACATGAAGAAGGACATTTTTGCTATTGAGGGAGTGCAGCGTAGATTCACAAGGTTGGTGGGAATATGTTGATAGATTGGAGCGTAGTATACTCTGGAATTTAGATTGCTTGTATACTCTGGAATTTAGATGGATGAGAGGGGATCTTATTGAAACATCTAAGATTATTAATGGTGTTCACACGCTGGAGGCAGGAAACATGTTCCCAATGTTGGGGGAGTCCAGAACCAGGGGCCATAGTTAAAGAATAAGCGGTAAGTCATTTAGAATGGAGATGAGGAAAAACTTTTTCACACTGAGAGTTGTGAGTGTGTGGAATTCTCTGTTGGAGCCTGGTTCTCTGGCTGCTTTCAAGAGAGAGTTAGATAGAGCTCTTAGGATGGCAGAGTGAAGGGATATGATCACATTGAATGGTGGGGCTGGCTCGAAGGGCCGAATGGCCTACTCCTGCACCTATTGTCTATCGTCTATCACAATGAAGTTCAATGTGTATTGTGCAACTTTAATGCCATGCACCCATTCTTTTTGTGTGAATTAAGATAATGAGTGCTAAGACGTTAGTTGATCTGCAATAACTTAATCTCATATCAAGAGTCTTTATTTCTTCATTTGCACCAGATGTGAACAGAACAATGAAATTCTTACTTGCTGTTGCTTTCCAGGCACATTAGACAGAACAACAACAATAAATGTACAATAAATTATGTTATTCTCAGTAAACTAGACCCCGATGGTGCAATAACCAAATTATGTGGAGCAATTACATAGAAAATAGGTGCAGGAGTAGGCCATTCAGCCCTTCGAGCCTGCACCATCATCCAATATGATCATGGTTGATCATCCAACTCAGTATCCCGTATCTGCCTTCTCTCCATACCCCCGATCCCCTTAGTCACAAGGGCCGCATCTAACTCCCTCTTAAATATAGCCAATGAACTGGCCTCAACTACTTTCTGTGGCAGAGAATTCCAGAGATTCACCACTCTCTGTGTGAAAAATGCTTTTCTCATCTCGGCCCCAAAGGACTTTAAACTTTGACCCCTTGTTCTGGACTTCCCCAACATTGGGAACAATCTTCCTGCACTTATCCTGTGCAACCCCTTAAGAATTTTGTAAGTTTCTATAAGATCCTCCCTCAAACTTCTAAATTCTAGCGAGTACAAGCCGAGTCTATCCAGTCTTTCTTCAAATGAAAGTCCTGACATCCCAGGAATCAGTCTGGTGAACCTTCTCTGTACTCCCACTATGGCAAGAATGTTTTTCCTCAGATTAGGAGACCAAAACAGTACGCAATACTCCAGGTGTGGTCTCACCAAAACCCTGTACAACTGCAGTAGAACCTCCCTGCTCCTGTACTCAAATCATTTTGCTATGAGTGGCATTATGTACATAGAGTGCAAAGTTCATAGTGGTTCAGTTGGGCTGAGCTGGTTGAGGAAGGGTTATGGTTATGGTTGTGCAGGGTGGTTTAAGAACCTGATAGATGATGAGAAGAACGTGTTGTTGAACGTACCTCAGACCTATGTACCTTCTTCCCAATGATAGTAGTGAGAAGAGAATATATGGATCTTCTTGAGGCCACTCGACCTGCAAATCCCTTGAGTGGCAAGGATAGCAGTACCCATGATGGACCAGGCAATGTCCACCTTTTTCTGCATCCTGCTTCACTCTTGAGCATTCAAATTTCCAAACCATACGATGATGCAACCAGATAGTATACACGCCACTGTAAAGTTCTAGAAGTCCAATAGCAAATGCGGCGATACAACAAATCTCCTCAAATTGCTCAGGAAGTAGAGGTGTAGGTGAGCTTTCTTTGTGATTACATCAATGTACTGGGCTCAAGACAAATCATTCATGATGTTTACCCAAGAACATGAAGCTGTTGGCCTCGTCCCATCATCCACCACCATCCCACCAACAAAGGAAAGTTGATAGTACCTCAGCGTTCTCTTTCTGAAGTCAACAATCAGCTCCTTGGTTTTGCTAACGTTGAGAGTAAGATTGTTATTCTGAAACAACTCAACCAGATTATCTAGAGAAAAGACTGGCTATTCACTTTTTCTATTCCTCTCTCCACATATATATATTATACCTTTATAAGGTAATCTCTTAGCCTCCCGTGATCCAGGTTAGGCTTAGAGGTATAGAGTTACTGGAAACAAACTGGACTAGCCACATGAATGCATAGAACGAGTCAAGGTGGGACTTTATTGAAGAGCAACTTGCCTTGTCAATTAAACTTGAGAACTCTATTACCGAGAAAGACGTTGGTAGAATGTGCAAAAGAAGCCCAACACATTCAAATTCTCCTGAGCATTACATGGTATCCTTACTTGGACCATTTGTATGTTATCACCTGGCCACATTTCTGAATGCTCCATTTAACATCAATATAGATGTGCTCTTATTTTGATTGTATAAGACTGGTTTGGGTAATAAGTGACTATTTTGCTGGCAATTGTCATATCTCAAGATTAGATAAAATTATGAACCTGAGCCTTTTACAGATTACATAGAAACATAGAAACATAGAAAATAGGTGCAGGAGTAGGCCATTCGGCCCTTCGAGCCTGCACCGCCATTCAATGTGATCATGGCTGATCATCCAACTCAGTATCCCGTACCTGCCTTCTCTCCATACCCCCTGATCCCTTTAGCCACAAGTGCCACATCTAACGCCCTCTTAAATATAGCCAATGAACTGGCCTCAACTACCTTCTGTGGCAGAGAATTCCAGAGACTCACCACTCTCTGTGTAAAGAATGTTTTCCTCATTTCGGTCCTAAAGGAATTCCCCCTTATCCTTAGACTGTGACCCCTTGTTCTGGACTCCCCCAACATCGGGAACAATCTTCCAGCATCTAGCTTGTCCAACCCCTTAAGAATTTTGTAGGTTTCTATAAGATCCCCCCTCAATCTTCTAAATTCCATCGAGTACAAACCGAGTCTATCCAATCTTTCCTCATATGAAAGTCCTGACATCCCAGGAATCAGTCTGGTGAATCTTCTCTGTACCCCCTCTATGGCAAGGATGTCTTTCCTCAGATTTGGAGACCAAAACTGTACGCAGTACTCCAGGTGTGGCCTCACCAAAACCCTGTACAACTGCAGTAGAACCTCCCTGCTCCTATACTCAAATCCTTTCGCTATGAATGCTAACATACCATTTGCTTTCTTCACTGCCTGCTGCACCTGCATGCCTACTTTCAATGACTGGTGTACCATGACACCCAGGTCTCGTTGCATCTCCCCCTTACCTAATCTGCCACCATTCAGATAATAGTCTACCCTCATGTTTTTGCCACCAAAGTGGATAACCTCACATTTATCCACATTGTACTGCATCTGCCATGCATCTGCCCATTCACTCAATTACTCAATACAAGTATCAAAAGACAAGGTATCAAAGGTTCAAAGGTTCAAAGGGTTATTTATTGTCACATACACCAATTGGTGTAGTGAAATTCAAGTTGCCATTGCAGCACATTAAAAAGAATACAAACATAACAATGATAAAGAAATGTAAACATAAAAATATCCCGCCACAATGGTTCCCACTGTGAGGGAAGGCACAAAGTCCAGTCCCCATCCCCACGTCCACCCATTGAGGCCTCTGCAGTCGCCGCTGTGGGGGCCAATGTTACAGGCCCTTCTCGCCGGGTGATGGTGCTCCGGTACCGGGAGAACCCTCTCAGTGGCTTGGGATGCCTGGAACAGCCGCATCCTCACTGGAGACCGCGGCTTCCGAAGCCAAGCTGGACGGAGCTGCACCACTGGCGATCTCGGCGAGAGATCCCAGGCTCCGCGGTGTTTAAGGTCAGCGCCGACGCCACTGCAGACTGCAATGGAAGGCCACAAGGATGGGTCGAAGTTGCTGCTCGGGGGAAAGCTGCCCCCGACCAGGTAGGGACTGAGAAATGCAGTTTCCCACCCCCCCCCCCCCCCCCTCAAACATAAAAAAGACTAAAACCTCCAACACAAAACACTTTAACTCACTAAAAATATAAAAAAGGAGGTGAAAAACGGACAGCTGCAGGCTGGGCAGCTAAACCCATACAGGACGGTGCCCCCCTATGGCATGTACAGTATCTGGAAGCTGGAAATACATTCCCAATTATTCCCATCACCAGAGAAACAATCCAACTACTTTCAACAAACATGTATTGACCATATATTTTCTTTGTAGAATAATCAGCATGGGTTATTGAAAACCCTGCAACTGATCTACACTGTGGGTTACTCAATCTCCTTGTCCTCACTTTCGTTGGCCATATTGATACTGCTGTGGCTTCGGTAGGTTCTCCATTTATATTACTTGTTAAACACTTTAAGAATGTGCTTGGGATAATATAGCTTTATGCTGCCATTTCCTTTTGGTTTGTTTTACAATGTGTGGCAAATCTACCTTGATACAACAGCATGGCACAAATGATTAGTACTGTATGACATCCCTAGCTCCAGGCAGTTTATAAAAACCTGCTGCTACATCTGACTGACCGACATGTTTAATATCACGTCTGCTCTAATGATGTGTTGTGAAAAGATATAAACATTCATTGCATCCATCATGACAATGCCATTGGCATGAAAACAGCGATGGCAAACAAGAGGATGAAGAGATGGCACAAAGCCATATTCTTCAATTATATTTTACACTACAGTAAGTTCTATGCTATAAGAAATATACATCTTAGGGTGTAAATTATGCTATTTATGGCAATAAATAGTGTCACCTATGAAACAATCTCTATGGTGTTATGTAAATGTCAGCTTTTTCTATGAATCCGGAAATCTGGATTCTGATGTTTAACCATGACATGATTGAATCCAAAAAATATTTCTTACATACTACAAACTCAACACATTTGCCCTGTATATCTATGCATGCATAACAATACAAATCTGAACATATTGTGTTGCACTTTCACCATTTATTTAACTTCTGCTAGTTCAAATATTTATCCACTTTTTATTTAAAAGATACAAGCTGAGAAATTCTTATGCAAATGCCTGAAAATCCAAGCAAATTTCACATTAATGAATCTTACAAGTTTCAGTTGGAGTTGTGCCGGTCATTGATAAGGATACCTTTTCTTGGAAGATAGACACAAAATGTTGAAGTAACTCAGCGTGTCAGTTAGCATCAGTTAGATGGAATGAGTGACGTTTCGGGTCGAGACCCTTCTTCACTCTTGAGTTAAGCATTTGCATTCACTTTGTTGGCACCCAGATGACATCAACCATAGTTTAATACCCAAAATTTGTTTTGGGGAAGGGTTTTGACCATATTAACATTAATACAAATTCCACCACCTCCTTCCCATGGAATCAACTTCTAATAACACTGAAGGTTTAAAATGAACATTCATTAAAATATCATAAACATATCTCTTACTTTTAAAGGACACATACAATTCTCGTAATCCTGCTATACTGCAGTCAGAGAGCCACTGAGTCATTTAATCATTCAGCACAGAAACGGTAGGCCATTTGACCCATCTAACTATGCTAACTATTGACATATGTTATACAGCACCAGACAGAGCCCGCAAGGTTCCTCGGGTTAATTTCTGAGACTGAGGGATGCCTTGGCATTGATCTAGAGAGGAATGTAAGCACTTGCCCACTGCCCAAAACAGTCGGAGAAAGTCAAATGACCATGGAGGTGGCACGCCGTCAGCTCCATCTTTCCTTCCAGCTTGGTCTTCAAGAAGCAGCCCTCGAATAATCACACAATGCTATGAGATGAGGGAGAAGGTTTTGATGCCACTTTTATTTTGTTAAATGTGTAAATTTGGGTATGCACAACCTAACATATTTCAGAACTCAGACCCATGGTGTAGACAACTTGAGACTGTTACACGGCTCCAGTAACTTGGGTTGGACCATGATATTGGGTGCTCTCTGTATGGGATTTGTACATTCTCTCTGTGACCATGTGAGTTTCCCCTAAGTGTTCTGCTTTCCACCTACATCCCAATGGCACACAGGCAAATTCATAGTCCAATTGGTAAGTTATCCCAATGGGAAGAAACGAAGAAACATAGAAAAAAGGTGCATTCATTGTGATCATGGCTGATCGTCCTCAATCAATAACCTGTGCCAGCCTTCTCCCCATACCCCTTGATTCCACTAGCACCTAGTGCTCTATCTAACTCTCTCTTAAATCCATCCAGTGATTTGGCCTCCACTGCCCTCTGTGGCACGGGAATTCCACAACTTCACAATCCTCTGGGTGAAAATGTTTTTTCTCACCTCAGTCTTAAATGGCCTCCCCTTTATTCTAAGACTGTGGCCCCTGGTTCTGGACCCGCCCAACATTGGGAACATTTTTCCTGCATCTAGCTTGTCCAGTCCTTTTATAATTTTATATGTACCCCCTCATCCTTCTAAACTCCAGTGACTAGAAGCACAGTCTTTTCAATCCTTCCTCATATGACAGTCCCGCCATTCAAGGACTAGGGGAAAATAAATGGTCGGCACGGACTGGAAGGGCCAAGAAGGCCTGTTTCCGTGCTGTAATTGTTATATGGTTATATGGTTATTAAAGTCAAAAGAGGCTTTCCTATAATCTCAGAAAAATCTTAGTACTAATTCAGGTAGGTTTTATTATTTGACAGTATCAAAGTCAACACTACCTTCATTCATAGTAATCTAACACTACGGTCCCTGCTAGTTACCTCTGACATCTGATGCACAACATACATAACATGCTGATTAATGTTTAATGTTTAATGTTTATTCATGGATAACCCTTTGAGATGGACAGTCATCGCGTTTTCGAAGGGGTCCAACATAGAACATACAGCACAAGACACAACATACATAGAGGCTCTCATTGACCCACCTACCCACACACCAATCCCAAAACCCCTCCATCCCCACTTGTTATAGTTTGACTTTACATATCCAATAATAATAAGTTATGTGTTACAGCATAATGTTGATGCATAATACCATATTCCACCTATCATACATTGTACGTTAATACATACTATCAACATTATTACATGATATATTATTTCATAGTATCATGACATAATACAATATAAGACCTTGTTACACTATGCAATACAATAATACATAAGTGTAATGGCCATGCATATACAATAGCTATGCCAAATGATCACACACAGAGCAAGCTAGATAAAGGAGCTCGAAGACTCTAATACTAGAAACAGGTACATGGTTTTATAAGTAAGGGTAAAAGTGTATTTTTAAATAGACAAAATGAGCTAATAGTTCTTATGGTACTAGGCAGAGTGTTCCAGTCAGAAGGAGCTTTGAATTTAAATGCACGTCTCCCAATTTCTTTGTTAGTTCTTGGAATGAAAAAGAAGGGTTGCTGAATATGTCTTAGTGAATATGAGGGTGTGTATGGTAATAGGTCTTGTTTTAAATAAGAAGGGTAATTGAGATGGATGCATTTAAAGATGAACTGGAACCAGTGGTAGCATCTTTGAGCGTGGGGGGATAACCAGTTTAGAGTTTCGTACATAAAACAGTGGTGAGTTAGATATGGACACCTTAAAATAAATCTGCAGAGACTATTATAAACTACATTGAGGGGTTGAAGATGTGTATCAAATGTATTCTGATAGACAATGTCAGCATGATCCAGTGTTGGTAGTAGTAGTTGAGAGACAATTCTTTTTCTCATCTGAAAGGTGAAACAATTTATATGGCGGTAAAGAATAGCTAGATTACAGCTGAGTTTTTTAGTAATTGTCTCAATATGCTGCGTAAATGAAAGCGTTGGGTCGAGCCAAACACCAAGATATTTGAAGTTCAATACTTGTTCTAATGGTGATCCTTCATTAAATGATATAGTCAGATCTACAGAATTACCAAGGCCTTGTCTGGTACCAAATAACATACTGCATGATTTATTTTTATTTAAAATTAATTTGTTAAATAATAGCCATTTCTGAACAGAAGCAAGATCTGATTGAAGGGATCTTTCAATTTCACTACTAGATCAGTACTAGATGTAAATAGCACTGCATCATCAGCATATAGTTGTGTTGGACAGTCAGAACAAATATTAGGGAGGTTGTTTATGAAAATAGAGAAAAGGAGTGGTCCCAAAGACGAACCTTGCGGGACCCCCTTCTCAACAATTAAGGAATTGGATTGACTTCCATTAAAGGTAACACATTGGCGTCTGTTATGAAGGTGTGAGTTAAACCACAGTAGATTGTTTTGAGAAAGACCAATTGAGTAAAGTTTATCAAGCAGTATGTAGTGGTCAACAACATCAAAGGCCTTGGTTAAATCAAGAAAGATGGCACCGGTGAGTTTACCATCCTCAGAAGCAGAGAACCATATAACCATATAATATTTACAGCACGGAAACAGGCCTTCTCGGCCCTTCCAGTCCGTGCCAACCATTTATTTTCCCCTAGTTCCATCTACCTGCACTCCGACCATACCCCCCCATTCCCTTCCCGTCCATATACCTATCCACTTTACTTTTAAATGTTAAAATCGATCCTGCCTCCACCACTTCTACAGGAAGATCATTCCACACATCCACCACTCTCTGAGTAAAGAAGTTCCCCCTCATGTTACCCCTAAACTTCTGTCCCTTAATTCTCATGTCATGCCCTCTTGTTTGAATCTTTCCTACCCTCAATGGGAAAAGCTTACCCACGTCAACTCTGTCTATCCCTTTCATCATTTTAAAGACCTCAATCAAGTCCCCCCTTAGCCTTCTGCGCTCCAAAGAATAAAGACCTAACTTGTTCAACCTTTCTCTGTAACTTAGTTGCTGGAACCCAGGCAACATTCTAGTAAATCTCCTCTATACTCTCTCTATTTTGTTGACATCCTTCCTATAATTAGGCGACCAAAATTATACACCATACTCCAGGATTGGTCTTACCAATGCCTTGTACAATTTTAACATTACTTCCCTACTCCTATATTCAATGCTCTGATTTATAAATGCCAGCACACCAAAAGCTTTCTTTACCACCCTATCTACATGCGATTCCACCTTCAGGGAAGTATGCACAGTTATTCCTAGATCCCTCTGTTCCACAGCATTCCTCAATTCCCTACCATTTACCATGTACGTCCTATTTTGATTTGTCCTGCCAAGATGTAGCACCTCACACTTATCAGCATTAAACTCCATCTGCCATCTTTCAGCCCACTCTTCCAAATGTTCCAAATGTCCCAAATGTAGACTTTGAAAATCTACTTCATTATCCACAGCACCCCCTATCTTAGTATCATCTGCATACTTACTTATCCAATTTTCCACCCCATCATCTAGATCATTGATGTACATGACAAACAACAGAGACCCAACACAGATCCTTGAGGCACCCCACTCGTCACCGGCTTCCAACCTGACAAACAGCCATCCACCATTACTCTCTGGCATCTCCCATTCAGCCACTGTTGAATCCATCTTGCTACTCCGCCATTAACACCCAAAGATTGAACCTTCTTAACCAACCTTCCACGGGGAACCTTGTCAAAGGCCTTACTGAAATCCATATAGACAACATCCACTGCTTTACCCTCATCAATTTCCCTAGTAACCGCTTCAAAAAATTCAAGAAGGTTTGTCAAACATGACCTTCCAGGCACAAATCCATGTTGACTGTTTTTGATCAGACCCTGTTTATCCAGATGCTTATATATATTATCTCTAAGTATCCTTTCCATTAATTTGCCCACCACTGACGTCAAACTAACAGGTCTATAATTGCTAGGTTTATTCTTTGAAACCTTTTTAAACAATGGAACAACATGCGCAGTATGCCAATCCTCCGGCACTATTCCCGTTTCTAATGACATCTGAAATATTTCTGTCATAGCCCCTGCTATTTCTACACTAACTTCCCTCAATGTCTTAGGGAATATCCTGTCAGGACCTGGAGACTTGTCCACTTTTATATTTTTCAAAAGTGTCAATACTTCCTCCTCTTTGAATCTCATAGTTTACATAGCTACTCTACTTTTTTCCCTTACCTCACAGAGGTCAATATCCTTCTCTTTGGTGAATACCGAAGAAAATAAATTGTTCAATATCTCCCCATCTCTTTTGGCTCTACAGATAGCTGTCCATTCTGGCTCTCTAATGGTCCAATTTTATCCCTCGTTATCCTTTTGCTATTAATATAGCTGTAGAAACCCTTTGTATTTACTTTCACCTTACTTGCCAAAGCAACTTCTTTTACCTTTTCTTATTTCTTTCTTAAGATTCTTTTTACATTCTTTATACTCATCTAGCACTTCATTTACTCCATGCCTCCTATAATTATTGTAGATATCTCTCTTTTTTCGAACCAAGTGTACAATTTCCCTTGAAAATCATGGCTCTTTCCGATTTTTACCATTTCCTTTCAACCGAACAGGGACATAAAGATTCTGTACTCTTACAATTTCCCTTTTAAATGTCCTCCATTTCTCGTCTACATCTTTCCCATAAAACAAAATGTCCCACTTCACTCCTTTTAAATCATTACGCATTCCCTCAAAGTTAGCTTTTCTCCAATCAAAAATCTCAACCCTAGGTCCAGTTCTGACTCTCTCCATAATTATATTCAAACTAATGGTATTGTGATCACTGGTCCTGAAGTGCTCAACAACGCATACCTCCATCATCTGACCTGCCTCATTTCCTAACAGGAGGTCCAGCACTGCCCCTTCTCTGGTCGAACACATCGCTGGTGAGTTTTAACAGAGCTGTAGTTGTGGAGTGATTAGGTCTGAACCCAGACTGGCATGGAGATAGAATGTTGAAAGTTGAGACATAATGTGATAGCTGGTTGAACACTAGTTTCTCGAGGATTTTAGCCACTGAGTTGATAATTGAGATGGGGCGGTAATTGTTAATATCATGTGGGTCACCTCCCTTATGCAGTGGAGTAACATTCGCACACCTCCATGCGGAAGGGGGGGTACAAGTTGAGAAGGACAAATTAAACAGGTCGCATAGTGGGTACATTAGAATATTAGCTCCTCAAAGTTCATGAAAAGTCAATTAACAATTGTTATAAACTATAACAAGTGGGGATGGAGGGGTTTTGGGATTGGTGTGTGGGTAGGTGGGTCAATGAGAGCCTCTATGTATGTTATGTCTTGTGCTGTATGTTCTATGTTGGACCCCCTCGAAAACGAGATGATCATCTGGCAAAGTGCAAAACCTTATATTTTTGTTAAACGTTAGTGTTTTATTCACCTCTGTAAAGGAATCAGGCTGAGTAGTTGCTCTCTCAATAGTACAGACATTCATAGAAACATAGAAACATAGAAAATAGGTGTAGTAGGCCATTCAGCCCTTCGAGGCTGCACCGTCATTCAATATGATCATGACTGATCATCCAACTCAGTATCCTGGACCTGCCTTCTCTACATACTCCCTGTTCCCTTTAGCCACAAGGGCCACATCTAACTCCCTCTTAAATATAGCCAATGAACTGGCCTCAACTACCTTCTGTGGCAGAGAATTCCAGAGACTCACCACACTCTGTGTGAAAAATGTTTTCCTCATCTCGGTCCTAAAGGAATTCCCCCTTATTCTTAGACTGTGACACCTTGTTCTGGACCTCCCCAACATCGGGAACAGTCTTCCTGCATCTAGCCTATCCAACCCCTTAAGAATTTTGTAAGTTTCTATAAGATCCCCACTCAGTGTTCTAAATTCTAGCACGTACAACCTAAGTCTATCCAGTCTTACCTCATATGAAAATCCTGACATCCCAGGAATCAGTCTGGTGAACCTTCTCTGTACCCCGTCTATGGCAAGATTGTCTTTTATGAGATTTGGAGACCAAAACTGTACGCAATACTCCAGGTGTGGTCTCACCAAGACCCTGTACAACTGCAGTAGAACCTCCCTGCTCCTATACTCAAATCCTTTTGCTATGAATGCTAACATACCATTCGCTTTCTTCACTGCCTGCTGCACCTGCATTGGTGTACCATGACACCCAGGTCTCGGTGCATCTCCCTTTTTCCTAATTTGCCACCATTAAGATAATAGTCTACCATCCTGTTTTTGCCACCGAAGTGGATAACCTCACATAAATCAACATTATACTGCATCTGCCATGCATTGTCCCACTTACCCAGCCTATCCAAGTCACCTTGCAGCCTCCTAGCGTCCTCCTCACACCTAACACTATCCCCCAGCTTAGTGTCATCTGCAAACTTGGAGATGTTGCATTCAATTCCCTCGTCCAAATCATTAATATATATTGTAAATAGCTGGGGTCCCAGCACTGAGCCTTGCGGTACCCCACTAGTCACTGCCTGCCATTCTGAAAAGGACCCATTTAATCCTACCCTTTGTTTCCTATCTACCAGCCAGTTCTCTATCCACATCAATACTGAAACCCCAATACCGTGTGCTTTATGTTTGTATACTAATCTCTTATGTGGGACCTTGTCGAAAGCCTTCTGAAAGTCTGGATATAACACATTCACTGGTTCTGCCTTATCAACTCTGCTAGTTACATCCTCAAAAAATTCTATAAGATTCGTCAGACATGATTTACCTTTTGTAAATCCATGCCGACTTTGTCTAATGATTTCGCCACTTTCCAAATGCGCTGCTATCCCATCTTTAATAACTGACTTTAGCAGTTTCCCCACTACCAATGTTAGACTAACTGGTCTGTAATTCCCCGTTTTCTCTCTCCCTCCTTTTTTAAAAAGTGGAGTTACATTAGCTACCCTCCAATCCTCAGGAACTACTCCAGAATCTAAGGAGTTTTGAAAAATTATCACTAATGCATCTACTATTTCTGTGGCTACTTCCTTGATTACTCTGGGATGCAGACTATGTGGCCCTGGGGATTTATCGGCCTTTAATCCATTCAATTTACCCAACACCACTTCTTGGCTATCCTGGAATTCACTCAGTTCTTCCACCTTATTTGACTGCCGGTCCCCTGCTATTTCCGGCAGATTATTTATGTCTTCCTTAGTGAAGACAGAACCAAAGTAGTTATTCAATTGGTCTGCCAAGTTCTTGTTCCCCATGATCAATTCACCTGTTTCTGACTGCAAGGGACCTACATTTGTTTTAACTAATCTCTTTCTCTTCACATATCTATAAAAACATTTGCAGTCAGTTTTTAAGTTTCCTGCCAGTTTTCTTTCATAATCTATTTTCCCTTTCCTAATTAAGCCCTTTGTCCTCCTCTGCTGAACTCTGAATTTCTCCCAGTCCTCTGGTAGGCTGCTTTTTCTGGCTAATTTGTGCGCTTCCTCTTTTGTTTTTATACTATCCCTGATTTCCCTTGTTATCCATGGATGCACTACCTGCCCTGATTTATTCTTTTGCAAAACTGGGATGAACAATTGTTGTAGTTCATCCATGCAGTCTTTAAATACCTTCCATTGCACATCCACTGTCAACCCTTTATGAATCACTTGCCAGTTCACTTCTCATACCTTCAAAGTTACCTTTGTTTAAGTTCAGAACCTTTGTTTCTGATTTAATTATGTCACTCTCCATCCTAATGAAGAACTCAACCATATTATAGTCACTCTTGCCCAAGGGGCCCCGCACAACAAGATTGCTAACTAACCCTTCCTCATTACTCCATACCCAGTCTAGAATAGCCTGCTCTTTCGTTGGTTCCTCCACATGTTGGTTTAGAAAACTATCCCGCATACATTCCAAGAAATCCTCTTCCTCAGCACCCCTGCCCATTTGATTTACCCAATCTACATGTAGATTGAAGTCATCCATTATAACTATTTTACCCTTGTTGCACGCATTTCTAATTTCCTGTTTGATGCCATCCCCAACTCCAATACTACTGTTAGGTGGCCTGTACACAACTTCCACTTGTAGCGGCACCATACGTGGCGAATAAAGAATAGACATCAAGTTGGTGCAAGTGGTTCTTTATTCTGTTGTCACACATATAGTGGGTGCGCTAACTATATGTAGGGTTGTTGTAGCTGAGCGAGGTTGTTCCCTCGGGCTCAGCTACCGGTAGCAACTCCTGGTGGGTCTCGTGGTGAGAGAGCTTATGTACCAGGACACTCCCTCTGCCCATGACGTCGTGTGCCCGCCCTCTCCTGACGAGGGTTCAAGCTTATGTGGCCTATGTTTATGCTGACGCCACAGGACCCCCCCCAGAACAGGAGGAAGGAATAGCTTGGTCAAGGGAGGCTCCTGCATGTAGGTCTGGGACACCCCGGACGTGGGTCGGGACGGAGGGCTCCACGGGCGCAGTTGACGCTCTGCGTGGGCGATCCCGATGTACCGAGGGGTGCGAGGAGACCGATGCCGGACAGAAGAGGTCTGGGACACCCCGGGCGTGGGTCGGGACGGTGCTCTACACGGGCGCAGTTGACGCTCTGCGTGTGAGATCCCGATGTACCGAGGGGTGCGACGAGACTGAAGAGACACGGTTGCATCTCCTTGACCAGCTAAGGGAGAGTGTCCTGTGACACACGGCCCCCAAAAACGATGGGGGGAAAACCAAATACAATATACAAACTAATTGCAGTGCACACAAAAAAAATCAGTTAGAAAAAAATATATAATAGTAAGATTAAACGAGAACTTACCAGTTTGAAGTTTGATCTTTATTTTATGAGGAGTTACGATGAGGGATTACGTGAAGACCCCGCCAGCACGCATGCGCGACATTCTTCAAAGCAGTGGTGTGAAATCACAGAACAAACAGTCACAATGACTAATATAGTAAGATAAAAAAGAGAACTTTCATACCAGGTGATCTTTATAATAGAGGGTTGGGAGCGGAGGGCACGTAATCCCTCATCGTAACTCCTCATAAAATAAAGATCAAACTTCAAACTGGTAAGTTCTCGTTTAATCTTACTATTTTACTTCGGAGTCACGTGAGTGACTACGTGAAGATTTCAAAGCTCTGTGATTTCATGCCCTGGAAGCTCCATGCTCACACACCGCTAAAGTTGGGATAAGAGAATGAACGTAATTCAGACAAGACACTGGCTGAAAAACAAAAACAGGTATTTATTCATACCAAAACAATATAGTCCCAAAAGGGTACTATCTGGCAGTACTTAAAATCCTCCCTGCAAAAGTATCAGGGGAGGTCACGGGTTTAAAGTAAAAGCGGTGGAATGTCTTTTCGTTACTCCAACCCGCTGTGGCCAGGATGTGATCCAGAGGTATTTCCATCCTTCTGGCCGCCGAGGTGGATGCTGCCCTGGTGGAGTGAGATTTATAAATGTTAGTATCCACCCCCGCCGCATCCAATACCACCCTTAACCATCTGGAAATGGTTTGCACCGTGACTCTATGATGGGGTTTCTTGTGACTGATGAGCAATGCTGTCTCCGTGCCCCTTAGATTTTTAGTAACTGAAATGTATCGTAAAATTAATGTAACGATACAGAGGCGAGAATCTGTTGGGTAAGCCAGAAACTCTAATGTATGACCAGACACTCCGGGACGATCTTGTTTCAATAGTCCCTGCACATAAAAAGTGACTTTATCACCGGTGGAGGTCATTGCATCCAAATTGAGTTTGTGCAGGGACTGGACCCGTTGTGCCGTGATAAGTGCCATAATCATGACCATTTTGTACGTGAGTTTGGCCAAAGGGAGTCCCGTGATAGGCGTCCATCCTCGTAGCATGGTCAAGACCGTGCTGATATCCCAAGTATGGCTGTATCTAGGCCTGGGGGGATTGGAATTGAATATTCCCCTCATAAATTTGGACACTAGGGGATGTGATCCAATGCCCAATTGGTCACTTCCCTGGCCCAGGTAGGATGATAGGGCACTCCTGGCACAGTTGATGGCACTGTAACTCAAACCCTCATCGAAATGAAGGGCAGCCAAAAATTCCAGCACTTCCGTGATAGTGGCAGTTTCATAAGTGGTGTTGGCTGAGACGCAGAATCCTTCCCATTTTCTGATGTAGGTCAGATACTGCTTCCTTGTGGACTCTCTGCAGGCTGCTGTGATGGTGTCAATGGTCCTGTTGGAGAGTCCGTATCCATGAAGTGGCCGTTTTAGAATCTGCAAATTAATAGATCCATGCGATCATGACATGGATGATGTTCCCCTGTAACAGGGTGAATGAGCAGACTAGGTCTTTTGTTCACCCTGATGCAGGGTTCTGTGGCCATCTTCCGTACCATAGGGAACCATGGTTGGGTAGGCCAGTCGGGCACCACCAAAATTCCCGATGTGGAGTCTTGCTTAATTTTCTGCAAGACCCGACTGATGAGGCAGAAAGGGGGAAAAGCGTAGCAAAAAAGATCTCCCCAATGTAGCGAGAATGCATCCATCGCTACTGCCCCCGGGTCTGGTTCCCAAGCAACATATGTTGGTAGTTGGTGATTAAGCCTGGACGCGAAAAGGTCGATATCTGGTGTTCCATACCGTTCTACAATATCTGAAAACACACTCCGATCCAACATCCATTCTATGTTGTCGTTGAATTTACGTGATCTGGTGTCTGCCACTGTGTTTAGCTTACCTGGAAGGTAAGTAGCTGATATCCAGATTTCTCTTTGCAGACACCAGTGCCAGATAATGTTTGCCAATTCATCACATGATATCGACTTAATACCGCCCATGTGGTTAATATAGGCTACCACCGTGGTGTTGTCAATTTGTATCCTTATATGGACTTTGTGCATATTAGTGCAGTATGCTTTAAGGCCGTGAAATGCTGCCAGCATTTCTGAATAGTTAATCCCCAAGTTTTTGAATTGGGTTAACTCCTGTGCACTCCATCTACCTCCACAACTAGAGGTAGTGTTAGTAGCTCCCCACCCTTTGGCACTGGCATCTGTTTGTAAGGTGACCGAGGGATTGATGATAGTGATTGGTTTAGAGCAGTTTTGGGCATTGCCCATCCACCAATATAGTTCGGCTTTTGCCTTCTCCGGTATTTTCATTGGCCTATCAAAATGGCCAGCCTGATTTTTGAGCGCTGTAATTTTTGCTCTTTGTAAGTTTTGGTAATGTAAAGGCCCAAACTGAGCTCCCGGAAATGCAGCTACTATCTTCCCAATCACCCTGGCCACCCGTCGAATGGATGGATCCTTAGTGCCAAAGAGGCCCCTGCAAGCCTCTATCAGGTCCTCCACCTTGCTTGGTGGCAACGTGATAGACATTTGCTCAGAGTTGATGATGAACCCCAAGTACTTCATGGTGGTAGAGGGTTCCAATATAGATTTATCTGGATGTATAATGAAACCCAGCTTCTGAAAAAGCTGTTTAGTGGCTGTTACCGCCAAAGTGACCGTTTCCAAATTTTCCCCCACAATGAGGATGTCGTCTAGATAAGCCATAACAGTATGGTTCTGTTTCCTTAAACAGGCCAAAGCTGGTTTCAATATTTTGGTAAACAATCTGGGTGCTGATGATAACCCATTAGGCAAGGCTTTGTATTGCCATAATTGTCCCATCCAGATAAATTTTAAATATCTCCTATGATCCTTGTGTATGGGTACTGAATAATATGCATCCTTGAGGTCAATGCATGCCATGTAGTACCCATGACCTATTAACTGTATAGCAGTGTCGAAAGTGTCCATTTTGAAATGAATATACTGGACAGAAGTATTCAGTTCAGTTAAGTCAATAATGATGCGGCAACCGCCATCTTTTTTATTTTTGGTGAATATATTGGACACAAACTCCCGGGGTTCCTTAGTGGCTTTCTCCACTACCCCTTTCTCTATTAACCTATGAAGCTCTGCATGTCCTGCTGCCTTCTCTTGTTGAGAAAGGATAAATGTCCGGCTAGGAACATGCTGAACCGGGGTAGGGAGTTTGTGAATAAATTCAATTTTGTAGCCCTGAATACTCCTGAGTATATAAGAATCAGAGGTAACAGTGAGCCAATTCTCGTAGAACAAGTGCAACCTGCCCCTCACATACAGTGAATTTAGACAAGATGTGTTCCTGGGGACTCCAGACCCACCTACCTCCATGGTTACTGCCGGTGTTGAGGTCTCTGCCCTTGCTTCCTTGGCTGGTTGGGAGTGTTCTGGGAGTGGCGCATCTTCCAAGAAGGCCGGCCTGGGCCATGGCCTAAAAAAGACCTTTGTGCAGGATTGCCGGCCTTCGAGCTTTCACCACCTGCAGACCTGGAATGGTAACTCTGCCTGGTGGATGTGTAGGGGTGCTGTCTTTGCGGGTAGTGGGGTTTAGGGAAACCCGGTATCTTTATAAGGCCCAAAGCCTTTGCCTCCTCATCCAGGTCTTTAACCTGCTTAGGGAGATCTTCCCCGAACAGCAGGCTAGGAGGCTGAGTCTTCCCAGGCTTACACAACCCCGCAAATTTGGGGTTAAGCGCCGGCTTTATGATGCTTTTCTGAAAGTTGTTAATCTCGTACTGTGTGTTGCACAGCAGAGCCAATGCATCTTGTAATTCCTCCGGCATATCTACACCCACTGCAGTTCTTGCCACTGCCGTAATTCCCGCGGTTAGGAGCTTCAGGATCCTCTGAAGTTTAATCTCCTGTCCTCTGCTCGATGGACTCATATTCCCCCAAATAGGGTTGTTTACCGCAGGGACATTTAGTGAATTGCAGTTTTCTGGTGCCATGTATTTATCTGCCGTAGCATTTATGGCCTGTTCCTGCAGCTGGTTTGTTGCCATGTAGTCAATACTGGCAGCCAGTTTGGGGTGGATGGGTAAGCCCTTCTGTTCGGGCATGGCATGCTTGTTCACCACATCCATAAAGCCTTCACACACCCCTGACACGGTCGGTGATTCAGCCAACTCCCCTTCTTCTGGGTCAGCCCAGTTCTGACCCTCAATGCTCCCCTGTATAGAGGGGGAGACATTAGGCAGTCCCCTGTAGGAACCTGCCGTGGGCCTACTGGTAGGCCTACTGTGATCCTGCCCCTGCATTAGCAGGTCACGTTGGAGCAACTGCTCCATCATCCGCTCCATGCGGGAAAGACGACCTCCGTCGCTGTCCGCGAACGGGGTGTCCTCGGGACCGGACTCCGCTGAGTCGGCCCCGGCCGACTTCCGGGTGGCTTTCCCGCCTGACCGTGGCGTACCAACGGTCCCAAATGGCGAAAAGTCGGGAGCTGCAGGTAGAACCTGTAGCTCTGGAGAGGCGGCTCTCTGCTGGCTGCTTTCTTTTGCAGTTGCTTTGGCCGCAGCTCTTTTTGATTTTCGTGCTTCCATCTCTCTCTGTGTCGACGACTCACTCCTCCGGTGAGACTTACCTGGCGCAAGCTATTTAACTTGCACTGGAGGAGCCCCGCTCCTCCCGACCGTCGCTTCCGCATGCGTACGACGATATGTCGCGCATGCGTGCTGGCGGGGTCTTCACGTAGTCACTCACGTGACTCCGAAGTAAAATAATAATTAGTGTTCAGTGTCTAAAATTCAAATTGTCCAGTGTTCATCGTGCAGCCACAACGTCCAGCTGGAAGGTGGCGCTGTGGACAGTGGTGAGGCTGCAGTGACGGCATCCGGCCGGAAGGTGGCGCTGTGGATGACGGTGAGGTTGCAGTGACAGCAGCCGAACTGACGGTGGCGCTGTTGCTGGCAGTGAAGCTGCAGGGACGGCATCCGGCCGGAAGGCGGCGCTGTGGATGACGGTGAGACTGCAGTGACAGCAGCCGAACTGACGGTGGCGCTGTTGCTGGCAGTGAAGCTGCAGGGACGGCATCCGGCCAGAAGGTGGCGCTGTAGATGGCGGCCAGGTAAGTTCGTAGTGCACTTCCGGCCGGCGGCGGCCATGTTTGTAGTCGGAAACCGCCCATTTCAAGATGGCGCGGCGGCCATTTTGCCGGCCGGGTGAAGAGGAATCACCTGGTGACTGGAGGCCGGCGAGGAGCTGAAGGGCGGCTTCGGCGGCCGCCTCAGGTAAGCCCACTTTTTCAGGTGCAGCGGTCGGCGGGGCCAGGCGTGGTGCAGGGCCGGACGTGGAGCTGTGGCGAGGCCTGTTGCTGTGCCGGGTCCGGTGCAGGGCCTGGAGACCCGGTGAGGCCTGGAGCGGTGCTGGGGCCTGGAGACGCGGTGAGGCCTGGAGCGGTGCTGGGGCCTGGAGACGCGGTGAGGCCTGGAGCGGTGCTGGGGCCTGGAGCGGTGCTGGGGCCTGGAGACGCGGTGAGGCCTGGAGCAGTGCTGGGGCCTGGAGCGGTGCTGGGGCCTGGAGACGTGGTGAGGCCTGGAGCGGTGCTGGGCAGGGCCTGGAGCGGTGTCCGCGGTCAGTTGCGGTGCCAGGCCCGGAGTCCATTGTCGGGAGCGGGAGAGTGGCAGGTACTCACTCTGCTCCCAGGGCCGTCGGGCATGTGTCGGGGTTGCCGTGGGCAGGAGGCTGCTATGCTCGCAGCTCCTGCAGCAGTTGGTGGGGCAGCGGCGGCTGCTAGAACCTCTCCGCTCCGGTGGTCGGCTCCTGGCATGTCATGCAGAGGAGCTCGACGGCCGTCACGCAAGGCCTGGAGCGGTGTGCCGTCTGGAAGCGGGGCCTGCCCCGTTGCCGGGAGCGGGAGAGCGGCGGTAGCCGTGGCTTCTCAGCTCCGGTGAGCAGCAGCAGGTGAGGAAGGGGCGACATACCTCACTGCAGGGCCTGGTTGGCGGCAGCGTAGTTCTGCAGGGCTGGGCAGCCGGCTGCAGACATCAGGTCTCCCGAGGCTGCGTCTTCAGGTGAGACCCAATTTAAATTCGGACAGTCGGGGGTCACCAATGTAGCGGCACCATACGTGGCGAATAAAGAATAGACATCAAGTTGGTGCAAGTGGTTCTTTATTCTGTTGTCACACATATAGTGGGTGCGCTAACTATATGTAGGGTTGTTGTAGCTGAGCGAGGTTGTTCCCTCGGGCTCAGCTACCGGTAGCAACTCCTGGTGGGTCTCGTGGTGAGAGAGCTTATGTACCAGGACACTCCCTCTGCCCATGACGTCGTGTGCCCGCCCTCTCCTGACGAGGGTTCGAGCTTATGTGGCCTATGTTTATGCTGACGCCACACACTAGCATTTTCTGCCCCTTAGAGTTTCGCAGCTCTACCCATATCGATTCCACATCCTCCATGCCAATGTCCTTCCTTTCTATTGCATTAATCTCCTCTCTCACCAGCAACCCTACCACCCCCCCTTCCTTTTGTTTCGGTCTATCCCTCCTGAATATTGAATATCCCTGGATGTCAGTTCCCAGCCTTGGTCCCCCTGGAGCCATGTCTCCGTGATCCCAACTATAGCATAGTCATGAATAGCTATCTGCACATTCAACTCATCCACCTTATTACGAATGCTCCTTGCATTGAGACACAAAGCCTTCAGGCTTGTTTTTACAACACTCTTACTCCTTATACAATTATGTTGACAAGTGGTCCCTTTTGATTTTTGCCCTGGAAACCCACCACCTCTTATTCTCTGTTTATTATGTTTTTCTTCTTTTCCCCCTACATGTTGGGTCTGAGTGCTTTCCTTCTCTGCCTCATGCCTCAGACCCTGTCTACTGGCTTTCTCTATTTGAGTCCCTCCCCCCAACTGTTCTAGTTTAAAGTCCCCCCGGTAGCCTTTGCAAATTTCCCTGTTAGGATACTGGTTCCCCTGGGCTCAAGTGCAACCTGTCATTTTTATACAGGTCACTCCTTACCCAAAAGAGGTTCCATTGATCCAGAAACTTGAATCCCTGCCCTCTGCACCAGTCCTTTAGCCAAGCATTTATCCTCCACCTTGCTCCATTCCTACTCTCACGTGGCACAGGAAGTAATCCTGAGATTGTTATGTTTGCGGTTCTTTTCCTTAACTCTCTTCCTAACTCCCTAAATTCTCCTTTCTCTTTTTTTAACCTATGTCATTGGTACCAATATGTACCACGCCCTCAGGCTCCTCTCCCTCCTTTTTCAGGATATCTCGGACACGTTCACACATCTCGGACCCTGGCACCAAGGAGACAAACTACTATCCGGGTCCTTGGACTGCGTCCACAGAATCGCCAATCTGACCCCCTAACTATAGAGTCCCCTATTATTAATGCCCTCCTCTTCTTTTCCTTACCCTTCTGAGCAACAGGGCCGGTGTCTGTACCGCAGGCCAGGTCGCTGTTGCTACCCCCAGGTAGGCTGTCCCCCCGAACAGGAGTACTTATTTCCAAGGTGTACAGTCATCGGGGTACTCTCTAGCGCCCGCCTCTGCCCCTTGCCTCTCCTAACCGTGACCCACGTGTCTGCCTCCTGTGGTTTTGGAGAGACTACCTCCCTGTAACTCCTCTCTATGACCTCCTCACTCTCCATGACCAGACGGAGGTCATCGAGCAGCTGCTCCAGGTTCCTAACACACTCCTTTAGGAGCCCCATCTCGACATACCTGGCGCAGATGTGGACGTCTGGAGGGCTACCCGACTCCATGACCTCCCACATCTGACATCCAGAACAGTAAGCTGCCCTGGCACTCATACTTCCCTTACCCTAGATACAACACAAAATACAATATACAATACACTACAAACTGCTGGAATCTGACTGCCAATCAGCTGCGTACTCAAGTCCACCAATCAGCGGCTTCCTCAAGCCCAGTTAATTGAATAGAACGTTACGGATTTAGAATGTTACGGATTTCAGTCGCTCCCCCCTCACCAACAGCTCCTAGGCCTCTGTAAAAACAAAGCCCCGCGCTTGGGTTTTAAGCTTATCACTCGGACGTCGTTTCTCCCTCACCAACGGCTCCTGGGCCTCTCATTCCTAATGCACACTCTTATTCCAATAGACACGTGTATGGCAACCTTCCTCCAGTTTACAATCCTGACTGCAAAGGTATTCAGAAGCTTGTGCATTGAGGATCCTTGAGACAACTCTACCATTAAAGAATGCAAATATCTCCTTGACATATTGACTAATTTTTGAAAGAATGCAGTGTAATTGTGGTGTAACCCCTGAACATCTTCTTCCTGAGTTCAGAACTGTGAGGAAAGTAACATTGCATGTGAGACCTCAGTTCTCATGTGAGTGCTAATTAATTATTTAACATTTTGGTAAACTTCTCAAAATGGTTAATACCAAAAAACAAGTGCACACATTTTTTTTTAATGTAATTTTTCATGGAAAGACATTGAATTAATCTTTCTAAATCTTTCTGAAACCTCACGTTTAATGTCACATTTCATATTCATGGACCACAGTAAGCAATAATTTTTTTTGAAGAACAAAAAAATATTTTGACATGGGAAATTATAGACTTTAGATCCCTTCAGCCAACCATGACCTCACCGAATAGTGATCACCCTATACACAAACCTGCACACACTAGGGAAAATTGTACAATTTACCAAAGCTAATTTACATGCAGACCTGTACGTCTTTGGAGGGTGGGAGGAAACCAGAGCATCATGAGAAAGCCCACGTGGTCACAGGGAGCTTTCTCAGGGAGCTAAACTCCGTGTAGACAGCACATGTACAGACAGCTCAAAATTCTCAGTTCAAGCATTTTCATGTGAAAATATAACAGCACACCCTCTCAGCCTATGCTCTAGTCGCTGCTGGATGGAGTAGCAATCAAGGACATGGTACCCTCAATGTATCTCTTTTAATTAATCTATTGGGGCACATGTGCAAATACTAGAACACATGAATATTCACATTTCTAAGAAGTTGCTTTATTCAATGTCTGTGCAGAAAATAGATTTATCCAGTTTAGATATAATGGATGAATGGTTAATTTGTGTTACTGTTCCTTCTGTTTGTAGGAAGCTGCATTGCACTCGAAATTACATTCACGTCAATTTATTTGCTTCCTTTATCCTGAGAGCTCTGGCAGTTCTCATAAAAGATATTTTTCTGAAAAACACTTACTCAAAACGTCCAGATGATGAAATAGGTTGGAAATCGTTTTTTCAGAATGAGGTAAATGATAAATAACCACATATTCTTCTTCAGTCTTCAGTCTGAGACTGAGTTTTAAACTATTCTAGACAATAACATTACAAATGTCCTGTCTTTTAGCCTACCATCTCTCCATCAATAACTCTTTCTCCCCTTTTACAGTTTATATAATTGCTATTCAGTACATGGTTGTTCAATATTCTAAATGAAATAATCCTTTTAGAGGATAAGTCGACAACTGAAAAATGCCTCTTGATTTGCAATTGATCATAATATAATAATCAGTGATGCAGAGGATTCTATGCTCCACTGTCAATTTGATAGCTATAAATATCTAATATCTGTATAGGAAAATACTGCAAATGGTGGTTTAAAACTAAGATCGACACAAAATGCTGGAGTAACTCAACGGGACAGGCAGCATCTTTGGAGTTAAGGAATGGAGAGAAGGAATGGGTGACGTTACGGGTCGAGACCCTTCTTTAGACGGTCTGATATTATAACCAATATTTTACTATTGTTAATCCCTCTCTAGCAATGAACAATTCAAATATACCACACTGCCTCAAAAATCTCCAGTCCATTAAAGCAATTGTTTTTGATGGCGCCTTCTTTTCTTCACTCATCAAAGTTTTTAAAATACACTAGACCAAGTAAGACCCATTGGGTCCTGTCCCCCAAGGGGAGGGAGGGGTGCACGGCATCACAGGAGAGGGCTGGTTCCCGGACCCAATACTCCACCACTCACCCATGGGTCCCTATACTCACCACTCCCAAGAGAGGGGGGGGGGTAGAGAGGGGGGGCAGAGGGGGCAGAAGGGGAGGGGGGCAGAGAGGCAAGAGGGG
Source organism: Raja brachyura (assembly GCA_963514005.1). Next base: position 67,222 of record OY740803.1, on the reverse strand, counting down.
CAGAGAGGGAAGTGGGGCAGAGAGGAAGGTGGGGCAGAGAGGGAGGGGGGTGAGGGGGTGGGGGGGTAGAGTGGAAGAGGGGCTGAGAGAAATGTGGGGGCAGAGAGGGAGGGGTGGGCAGAGAGATGTGGGGGCAGAGAGCGAGGGGTTTGCAGAGGGTGAGGAGGGTAGAGAGGGAGAGGGTGGGAGTAGAGATGGAGGAGGAGGGGGAGGGGTAGAGAGGGAGAGGGAGGGGATGGAGAGGGAGGGGGATGGGGTAGAGAGGGAGGGGATAGAGGGGGATGGGGTAGGGAGGGAGGGGGGCAGAGAGGAGGGGGGGTAGAGACCCCACCCCAGCTCCCTCTTCCTCATTTCACTCATCCTCCTCCCCTCACTCCCATTCCCTGCTGCAGCACCTACCCAGGTCGTGGAGCAGCGCCAGGGCCTGGAACTCGGCCTGGTTCTCATACTCAGCCCGGCCCTGGCAGTAGACTGCAGCCAGTAGTGGCAGCTCGGCTGCCGCATGGGCTCAAATCCAGGTCCAGTCGCCGGGCTGGGCCTGCGGCAGCAACCTCCTCACTAGGCACAGGGCCACGGGCTAGCATGGACCCGCCGACCCCGAGCGAGACTGTGTGCGGGCGTGTGTGAAACCGGAGCTGACCTTAGCCATCGTGCCTGCCCACCTCACTGTGACGTCATACCTTTAAAGATGGTGACGTCAGAATGAAGCATCAAGGAGTGCATCAAGCAGTGAGAATGAAGCAGGTCGACCATTGTGGAGGTGCTGAAGCGTTTGAAGAATGTTCTGGAAATGCGGCCCTTCCAGTGACGTCACTTGAAGCTCGTGAAATATTCTATGTCTAAAATTGGCTCCGAGCTGAGTCATTGTGTCCATCCACTTCATTGTGACGTCATCAGTTGAAGTTTTGTATTTTTTTTAAACTTTAATCACCAATAAGTCGTGAAATATCGCATCAAATCTTAAGTGAAGCTGATCACTGCTTACAGGGGAAAGATGGGAGTCAGAATATGTAAACAATTTATCATTACCGCGTAGCATTTTGGCGAAAATATAAAGACACACATGTATACACATACACACACACATACAAGTTTTAAAGTTATAGAGGTTGTTATAACGGAACCTGGAATAGATTTTTTTTTATTTTTTTTTATTTCCTGAAGTTGGAATCACATGGTCAATAATTAGGAGACACAAGAGTTTGCAGATACTGGAATCTGGAGCAAGAACCAAACTGAGAACATCTGAGAACTTAACCTGCTTAGTTCCTCCAGCAGTTTGTTTCTTGGACGATAATAACCTCGTTTCAAGCTTTTATTCTGGGTCTTGCCCAGTTATGCACATTTCATAAAATAAACCAAAGAATATATTATCTGCAGTATTAAAATGCAGACTCTTATCTATGTAGTAGTAAGCAAATAATCATAGAGTGTGGAAACAGGCCCTTCGGCCCAACTTGCCCACACCGATCAAGATGCATATCTTGTATCCCATCTGTACTCGTCCTACTCGCCTGCATTTGGTTCTTAACCCTCCAAACCTGTCCTATCCATGTGCCTATTTAACTGTTTCTTAAATGTTAGATACCACCTCCTCAACCTGCCTCAGTTCCCTCATCCGGCAGCTCATTCCATACACCCACAACTCTTTGTGTGTAAAAGTAACCTCTCAGATTCCTATGAAACCTTTCCCCTTCACCTTAAACCTATGTTCTCTGGCTCTCAATCCACCTACTCTGGGCAAGAGACTCTGTGCATCTACCTCTCATGATTTTATACACCTGTATGAGATAATGTGGATAATGAGCCCATTTGAAAATTGTATACTGTTTTTGCATAGATTCATGAGTACCAAACATCACTGAGTTGCTTCTGAATTTCTTGCGGCCCATGTTAAGGCTTCATTGCAACACTTGTCAGTGACAGTAATACTTCCTCTTTTCCAGGTGTCTAATGGATGCAAGGTGGCTCAGGTCTGCATGCACTATTTCGTTGGAGCAACCTTTTTTTGGCTTTTAGTTGAAGGAATTTATCTTCATAAACTGATAGTTCTGGCCGTCTTATCAGAGAAAAGATTGTTAAAGCAATATGTCCTTATAGGATGGGGTAAGTGAAGCACGTTGAAAACTAAATTGCATGTGTCCTCCTCGCTAATACTTGTAAAATTGTTTCTTCCACTGTAGTCACCTGCAGTCTTTTCATTCAGGGTCAAATGAAAAGACACTTTCCTTGGCTTCTGTTTATACAGTTCAATAACCTCTTGTGTAGGAAGGAACTGCAGATGCTGGTTTTCACCAAAGACAGACACAAGAGTAACTTCTTGTTGAGGTAAACATAATGGGGACTGTGCAACCTATACAGACACCTCTCTAGGAAGGTCAGTGGTCATTCTTTGGTTTGTGAATCAGAATTAAGATGCTTAGGTTATATAGCACTGTGGTATTTGTTCAAAGCAGCAGCATGGAGATATTGGCAGTTACCCTCTTTCAACTAAGAACCTTGATGATGAACATGTAATATGACATGGTATTATTCTGAAGAAGAGCAGGCACATTCTCCCTGATGTTCTCCTTTGTTCCTCAAGCATCAACATTAAAACAGATTCTGTTCCTTTAATCATCCATATTTGTGTGACCATAGAGTGTGCAATGTGCTACCTCAGTTCCCTCTAATAGAACAGTGGACAAGACAGGGGAGCAGTGGTAAAGATGCTGCCTTCCAGCCCCAACAACCCAGGTTCAATCCTGACTATGGGTGCTATCTGTACAGAGTTTGCACGTTCTCTCTGTGGCCACAAGGGTTTTCTTCAAGTGCTCCGGTTTCCTCCCACATTCCAAAGACTTGCAGGTCTTTGGTTTGTAAATTGCCCCTAGTGTGTAGGATGGAACTAGTGTACGGGCGATCGTTGGCCGCCATGGAGACAGTGGGCCAGAGGGTCTGTTTCCACAGTGTATCTCCAAACTAAACTAAGTGAATCTACCTTGGTCAAAAATACTTTATTTATCTATAAAGGCAGTAACAATTTATATTTTACTTGTATTTGATACCTCAATATCCCCACCCCGTTCCTCCTTCCCCCTTGATAGAACAAGGGTAGAGTTCCCCGGATTCCTTAACTTTCACCCCACCAGTCTCTGCATCCAACACACTATTAGAAACATAGAAACATAGAAAATAGGTGCAGGAGTAGGCCATTCGGCCCTTCGAGCCTGCACCGCCATTCAATGTGATCATGGCTGATCATCCAACTCAGTATCCCGTACCTGCCTTCTCTCCATGCCCCCTGATCCCTTTAGCCACAAGTGCCACATCTAACGCCCTCTTAAATATAGCAAATATTCTCTGACATTTCCATCTCATTCAACGTGATCACAGCACCAGTCACTTTTTCCATCCCCACCCCTTTCTGCTTTATACACAGACTGCTTCCACCCCAATTCTTGGTTCACTCATCTCCTCCCACCTGAACCACTCCCTCTCCAGGTACTTTCCCTTGTAACACAGGAGATTCAACACCTATCCCTATACCTCCTTGCTCTCATCCATCCAGCCACCTCAACATTCCTTCCAGGTGAGACAGATTACACGCACCTCCTCTAACATCATCTACTGCATTCAGGGTTCCTGATGTGGCCTTTTTTACATTGGCAAGCCCAAGTGCAGACTAGGCGACCATTTTGCCAAATACTTGCCGTTGGTCCACCAACCCTATTGGATCTCCCGGTCGGTGACCAATTTAGCTCCCCTTCCCAACCCCATACTGACCTTCTTCAAAGGGGTCTGAAGAAGGGTCTCGACCCGAAACGTCGCCTATCTCCTTCACTCCTTAGATGCTGCTGCACCCGCTGAGTTTCTCCAGCTTTTTGTGTAACCCCCATACTGACCTTTCTGTCCTGGGCCTTTTCCATTGTCAGAGTGAGGCCATACACAATGGAGGAACAGCATCTCAGTTTGGATAGCTTACAACCTAATGGTATGACATTGAATTCTCCTAATTGAGGTAACAAACCTACAACAACCCTCTCCCCACCTCCCCCCCCCCCCCCCCATCCTCTGCAAGCCTTATGTGGATGTGCACCCATTTCCCCCTTCTCCTTGATGTGCACCCGTTTCCCCTGTCCCTTATCCCCTTCAACCTATATCCCACCATTGACATCACATGTTGCACTTTCACATCCCTTCTATCCTCAGTGCAGCAAAACCAGGACCCGGGTTTGATCCTGACTACGAGTGCTATCCGTACTGAGTTTGCAAGTTCTCCCTGTGACCTATGTGGATTTTCTCCAGGTTCTCCAATTTCCTCCCACACTCCAAAGAGGTACAGGTTTGTGGGTTAATTGGCTTGGTGTCATTGTAAATTGTCCCTAGTGTGTCTAATGTACATGGATCGCTGGTTGGCACAGACTCAGTGGGCCGAAGGGCCTGTTTCCGTGCTGTATCGCAAAATGAAAATAAACTAAAACTCTCTCCTTATCAAATGCTTTTTATCTTTTAATCTTTGCCTTTGTCCAACCAGTTGCCATTCATGGAGCTCTTTCCTGATTTAGTGCCAGAGTAGACAGGGACTCAGATCTGGTTCTCGTCAGACTGAAATCTGGCCTGGTTTTGTTTTGATTGCATGAGAAGGTTCTTAAACATTATGAATTTGACACTTACTATTGGGTGTAGCAAGGTAAGCAAAAGCAATTTTGCACATTTGTCTGTTTCCCAATTGGATTTATTCTATATGAAGCCTTCACTTTTCTCATCTTTACTATACTGCCTCAATCTTTATTTCTCTGCTAATAACATAATCATGTGAATGAGGTTCAGAGGAGGAGAGAGGTTCTTGTAGCAGTAATACCTGGAGCCCACCCACAGCTGACATGGTGACTGAAGGTGGCGGCTGATGTTCCCTGCTGCACACAGCTGGCGGTATTGCCACCAGAGATTTCCCAGCCTGGCAAGAAACATTAAATTTGGATTGTAGTTGACATGCTGCCTTCAACACAGCCAGCAGAAAACCCCCACTATTCTGAGAGCAGTTATTACACAAGCACCAGTCTCACAATCAGAGCCAGGGGCCACAATCTTAGAATAAAGGGGAGGTCATTTAAGTGTGCTGAGAAAAAACTTTTTTACCCAGAGAGTTGTGAATTTATGGAATTCCCTGCGACAGAGGGCAGTGGAGGCCAAATCACTGGATGGATTTAAGAGAGAGTTGGATAGAACTCTAGGGGCTAGTGGAATCAAGGGATATGGGGAGAAGGCAGGCACGGGTTATTGATAGCAGACAATCAGCCATGATCACAATGAATGGCGGTGCTGGCTCGAAGGGCCAAATGGCCTCCTCCTGCACCTATTTTCTATGTTTCTATGTTTCATACAACACATTACTGTATGCAGATTCATGAATACAAAACTCTCTGGTCTCTAAACACATGCTCATACTGATGCATACTCTCACACACACAATCCCATCCTGGTCTACACAGAGAGGTGGAGGTTGAGGACACTAAATCGATGCACCTGATATCACTAAGCACTAACTCATTCTGGGAGGCATAAGTTTGAACAGCCTAGCCATGGAAGTTCATTGCAGATAAAGGGTATCGTTTGTGCTGGTGAGCTGGAATTAGACTAGAGGCCCTCAAGGCTACTCCACCATTCATTCATGACAGATCTATCTTTCCCTCCCAACCCCATTCTCCTGCCTTCTACCTATACCCATTCTTTACCAATCAAGAATCTGTCAGTCTCCGCCTTAAAAATGTCTATTGGCCTCCACAGCCGTCTGTGGCAATGAATTCCACAGATTCATCCACTTCTGGCTGATGCAGGTCATTGGGCACCCATTTACACCAATCCCATTTTTAATTTCCCTACATTCACATAAACCCCTAGATTCTACCATTTACATAAACAACATCCACGAGCAACTAACAGCGGCTAATTAATCTACCAAGTCTTTGGAATGTGGGAGGAAAGCGGAGCATCTGGAGAAAATCCACATGGTCACAGGGAGCATTTGGGAACTCTGGAGAGACAGCAACCAAAATCAGGACTGATCCCAGGGGTCTGGCACTGTGAGGCAGTGGGTCTACTCGCAGTACCACTGCATCACCCTTCTATGATCTGGCGCCATAATTGAGGACTGCAAATGTGAACACAGATGCATAATGAAATGCTTGATGCATTGTTTGGACTGTCTTACCATGTGCAAAACGAGTTAATGAGAATACAGATGTAGGAATCCACTGCCCAATTGGGTTCTAGTGAGCAATTAACTGGAGTGGCGGTGGTGGGGGGGAGGGGGGAGAAACAAGGTTTACAGTCTCTCCCTTCGAGGGGATGCGACTTTTCTTGTTGTGTCCCCCGTCACCGGCTCCGTCTGTGCTGAGGCCTAATGGCGGAGCTGGCGGCCTCGGAGCTGTGGTGGCGTTTCAGCATTCCAGCGGCGGCCCGGCTTCAGAGCTGTGGTGGTGCTCCGGCAGTGACCCGGCTTCAGAGCTGTGGCAGCGTTCCAGCGGCGGCGGTGGACCTGGCTTCAGAGCTGTGGGTGTGGCATTCCAGCAGCGGGCCCGGCTTCAAAGCTGTGGCGTTCCAGCATTCCGGCGATGCCGTTGGCTTCAGAGGCTTGGCCGCAGGCCTAGTGGACGACAACATCGGAGGCCTGAATCGCCTCAGCACAGAGGGAGAACAAGGAGGGAAGAAGACAAAGACTTTAAGACTTGCCTTCCATCACAGTGAGGAGGTGCCTGGTGAACTCACTGTGGTGGATGTTAAATATGTGTTTATTGTGTGTTGTGTTTTTTATTATATGTATGAAATTTTGTTCAGACCGAAAGGTCTGACTTTGGTCAGGACTTTGATAAAGGATACTTTGACTTTGATTTCAGTACAAGGAGCGATTAAGGTTCCAAGCAGGAGCTGCTGGAACAGGCTACTGCAGAGATAGATTGGCAACTGGAACAGGCTACTGTAAATACAATAGCTGCTGGAACAGGCTATTATAGATATAATAGCTGCTGGAGGAAGCTACTGTAGAGATAGAGGACAATTAAAATTTAATTCATCATTGTCCTAAGCAGAGGTCTGCTTGATGCAAGAGCAGAGACTCAGAACAGACCACACGCTACCCCTGCCGAGTAAGTGAATGCAACGCCGCACACCAAGCACAACCGTTACACAGAGACACAATGCAACGTGGCAATACATTAAAAATTGGAAGCAAAACCATGGTGGCAGCAGCAGCATCCTGACTGAGCAGACAGCCTCCAGAACATTCTGTGGTGTACAAGGGTAGTGTCTGTCAATTGTGTGAAGATCAAAGTAAATAATAAGGAATAACACAGGTCTTCTGGTTGCCTAAAACTTTAGTTCATCATCTCCCTCCTCTTTGATCTCTTTGTGGCCTTCTGCACTGTTACAACAAAACCCAAAGCAGTATTTCAGGAAGCAGCATTTCATCTTCTGTCAGGGCTGCTGCAGCCGTCCTGGCATAATAATGAATTATTTTACTTTAGATAATGTGATCTTGCTTCCTGTCCATTTAAGAATCATTTCTGTCCTGCCATCCTTTTCCTTTCTATATATAGTCTGGTTACTGAGTGAGCAGCGGTTAGTCAGAAGCGCATCAGTAGCAAATTGCACAGCGAAAGGAACTCATTCTTATCACATCTACCATCAGAGAAATTTCTCCATCAGAGAAATGTCCGTGGCCTCACCACATTTTGCTGTGATCGCGACTGCTTTATTTCTCTCGTTCTCAAATTCAATGAATGGTCCCTCATCTGAGCCATTAATTATTTTTCTTTCCACAGATGCTTTCTGACATAGAAACATAAAAAAATAGGTGCAGGAGTAGGCCATTTTTCCAGCATCTGGGCTGTCCAATCCTTTAAGAATTTTATATGTTTCTATAAGATCCCCTCTCATCCTTCTAAATTCCAGTAAATACAAGCCCAGTCGACCCATTCTTTCATCATTTGTCAGTCCTGCCATCCCGGGAATTAACCTGGTGAACCTACGCTGCACTCCCTCAATAGCAATAATGTCCTTCCTCAAATTAGGAGACCAAAATTGCACACAATATTCTAGGTGCGGTCTCACCAGGGCCCTGTACAACTGCAATAGGACCTCCTTGCTCCTATACTCAGTTCCTCTCGCAATGAAGGCCAACATGACTAGCTTTCTTCACTTCCTGCTGTACCTTTTATGCTTACTTTCAGTGACTGATGTACAATCACACCCAGGTCTCATTGCACCTCCTCTTTTCCTAATCTTGCACATTTTTCAGCATTTTTCATATTTCAATTTTCTTATCCCACTCATACAAATCTGGCCTGCTGGACAGCTCCCACCACCTTATCATTGACCACTCATTGCACCACTCAAGAAGCATACTGTGCTAGTAACTACCTCCATTAAGCCATTTGATTAATCCTATCAAAGACATTGCCTTTGTACCACACATCCCTTCTGCACCTTTTTCTGACTACAGACTAATTTGCACCTCTTTTCCTCAGTTCTGCTGAAGTGTTACAGACCCAAAAGGTCAGCGCAGTGGCACAGCGGTAGAGTTGCTGCCTCACAGTGCTTACAGTGCCAGAGACCCGGGTTCGACCTCGACTACAGATGTTGTCTGTATGGAGTTTGTACGTTCTCCCCATGACTGCATGGGTTTACTCCATAATCTTTGGCTTCCTCCCACACTCCAAAGGCATACATGATTGTAGATCAATTAGCTTGGTGTATGTTGTCCCTAGTGTATGTAGGATAGTGTTAATGTGCAGGGATCGCTGGTTGGTGCAGACCCAGTGGGCCGAAGGGCCTGTTTCCGCTCCGTATCTCTAAAACTAAAACTAAAAGGTTAACTGTTCCTCTCTCCACAGATGCTGCCTGACCCGACAGGTTTTCCAACATTTTCTCTCTTCATGTTAATTGTGCGAATTGCCCTCTGTGGTGTATAGAGTGTTATGAAGCTATGCTTGCCCATGAGTGTCTGTCTGTAGCTTGTTCATGGTGGGCCAGTACAAGCTTGCAAACATGAGTTGAGAGGCTAGCCCCACTTACCCTTAGTTTCACGTGACAACCTGGAAAGTGACAATATGTGAGGGGTTTCTTCTCTCCCACCACATCGATGAAAGCATCAGAAGGCTTTCGCTTTAGCTCTACAGTCTCACACAAACCTTATTTTGTGCTTTGGTTTCTGTTGCTTTCCAGCTGAATCTCCATACCTGGACTAAATGGTCTTAATGTAACTCACTAAGTAACCCTGGTGTGAAGCAAACATACTGTATATATTTTTTGTCTTTCAGTGTTCCCACTATTGTTTGTCATACCTTGGACAATTTCAAAGTTTATCTATGAAAATGATTGGTAAGAACTTCCAGAAAAAGAATTAATAGCCGATTATGTTAATATTATAAGCCCTTGAAAGATACTCGGGCTTTCTAACATCACATTCATGGACAGTATTCAAGAGAACGTTCATTATACGTGATGAGTTCCCCTTCACCTCATGTCATTTTCTCCTTTGCTGCCTCTATTACTTCATAAATATTATTCTCATTTGAAATCCTATGTTATCCTCAAGTCAAGGTTTACTGCAGTTTTCAGTCCTGTTCTAGCTAACATTTATTTGAAGTCCACAGATACATCCAAATAGAAATGATTTGTCTCACAACAATTCCCTCATCTACTTTCTCATTGTATCAGGACCAAAATACCTCACACAGTTGTCTCATTATTTTCACAGTCCTTCATCCTTCTCCTGGAATGAGTGGATGTGGAGAGGATGTTTCCACTAGTGGGAGGAGTCTAAGTCCAGAGGCCATAGCCTCAGAATAAAAGGACATTCCCTTAGGAAGGAGATGAGGAGGAATTTCTTTAGTCAGAGGGTGGTGAATCTGTGGGGGAAAAGTCAATTGATATTTTTAAGGCAAAGGTAGATAGATTTTTGATTAGTGTAGGTGTCAGGGGTTATATGGAGAAGGCAGGGAAAGATAGATCAGCCATGATTGAATGGTGTAGATGATGGGCCAATTAACCTAATTCTGCTTTTTATCACTTATGTATTTATGCATCTTCAGCATTTATCCTCATTTCACCCAATCTTTTTCCCTTTTAGGGTCTTTTAACTGAGAAATCTGGCTTATCATTCAATAATATCTGAATTACAAATTATTAACTTTTACCCTTTTCAATCTTTCTACTGATTTACACAATTACTTTTAGCCATCAATATTCTTCAGATTAAGAAACATAAAGACAATAAAGAGAGCAGTTAATTTTTAATTCATTTTCAGGTCCTGGGCAACATGAGCACGGACAGCAAGTAGTGCCTGACTTTAATTGTGCATGAGATGAGAATGTTGAGCTGCTTTATACAGTAGTCTTTCTGGCACTTTCTGCCACTGTAGTCCTTCTGGTAAAACTATTCCCGCAATGATGTTTGGGAAGAGATGTTTTAAGGGATGTTTAAGAAACAGTTAGACAGGTACATGGATAGGACAGGTTTGGCGAGATATGGGCCAAATGCGGGCAGGTGGGATTAATGTAGCTGGGACATGTTGGCCAGAGTGGGTAAATTGGGCCGAAAGCACTGTTTCCATGCTGTATCATTCTAAGACTCTATGACTCTATGAATTACAAAATTTAGACCCAGTGATGATAAAGGACTGGTAATATATTTCCAAGTCAAGTTGATGAATGACGTAGAATCATAGAGTTGGAAGAGAGTATACATGTAGAGGTGTCATTGTTTTTCTGGGTGAACAAGATTGCAGGGTTGAGAGCAGCTGGGTGAATAACTGCAATGGCAATAACTGTTAATGCTCGTAAACACCCTTGCAAGAAAGATGTTTCCTCATTTTTGACATTTGAAAGAATTAATTTAACCTTTAACAGGAGGGTAACTTTGCTAAAATAGATGCATTTAGATGCACAATGACTATAATGGAAAATGGAAGATACATTATGTTTAACCCCCTGGCGAATGTCTCTGGGCAAGAGACTCCATGCATCTACCCGATCTATTCCTCTCATGATTTTATACACTGAGCAAAAATGATCACAGTGTAAAACTAATGACCCATTTCACAATCAGTGATTAAATGAAGTAAACAATAATTTAACAGCAATAATGCAATGGTGTTTTTTTTCAAAAATATAGATGTAATTCTTAAAAATGTTGACTATATTTTCTTGTGTTAGGTGCTGGGTTAGAAATCACAGCATGGGCATCTGGTGGATCATTAGGGGACCAGTGATATTTGCAATTATAGTAAGTATGGCTACATTGACATATTTGTGATTAAAATATTTTGGAAATGGGTCAATAGTTGTTCATCATGAATTTTCATATTGTGATGGATGGACAACCTCATGTGTTCACAGTCACAGCTACTTCACCAATCGTGCTACAGATCTGTATCTTTTGGTTCTGTTGTTAGAGAAGCAAGAAGGGTCTTGATCCGAAAACGTCATCCATTCCTTCTCTCCAGAGATGCTGCCTGTCCCGCTGAGTTGCTCCAGCAATTTTGTGTCAATCTTCAATGTAAACCAGCATCTGCAGTGCCTTCCTACACGTTGATGCTCTACAATCCATTTAAATGGGCCAAATAGAAGCATAGAAACATAGAAAATAGGTGCAGGAGGAGGCCATTCGGCCCTTCGAGCCAGCATCGCCATTCATTGTGATCATGGCTGATCGTCCGCTATCAATAACCCGTGCCTGCCTTCTACACATATCCCTTGAATCCACTAGCCCCTGGAACTCTATCCAACTCTCTCTTAAATCCATCCAGTGATTTGACGTCCACTGCCCTCTGTGGCAGGGAATTCCATAAATTCACAACTCTCTGGGTGAAAAGGTTTGTTCTCACCTCAGTCTTCAATGACCTCCCCGTTATTCCAAGACTGTGGCCCCTGGTTCTGTACTCGACCAACATTGGGAACATTTTTCCTGCATCTAGCTTGTCCAGTCCTGTTATAATTTTATATGTTTCTATAAGATCCCCCCTCATCCTTCTAAAGTCCAGTGAAGACAAGCCTAGTCTTTTCAATCTTTCCTCATATGACAGTCCCGCCATCCCAGGAATCAATCAATCTCGTGAACCTACGCTGCACTGCCTCAATCACAAGGATATCCTTCCTCAAATTAGGAGACCACAACTGTACACAATACTCCAGATGTGGTCTCATCAGAGCCCTATACAACTGCAGAAGAACCTCTTTACTCCTATACTGAAATCCTCTTGTTATGAAGGCCAACATTCCATTAGCTTTCTTCACTGCCTGCTGTACCTGCACGCCAACTTTCAGTGACGTGTACAAGGACATCCAGGTCTCGCTGTACCTCCCCCTTACCTAACCTAACCCCATTGAGATAATAATAACCATATAACCATATAACAATTACAGCACGTAAACAGGCCATCTCGGCCCTTCAAGTCCATGCCGAACAACTTTTTTCCCTTAGTCCCACCTGCCTGCACTCATACCATAACCCTCCATACCCTTCTCATCCATATGCCTATCCAATTTATTTTTAAATGATACCAACGAACCTGCCGCCACCACTTCCACTGGAAGCTCATTCCACACCGCTACCACTCTCTGAGTAAAGAAGTTCCCCCTCATGTTACCCCTAAACCTCTGTCCCTTAATTCTAAAGTCATGTCCTCTTGTTTGAATCTTCCCTATTCTCAAAAGGAAAAGCTTGTCCACATCAACTCTGTCTATCCCTCTCATCAAGCTTTCTTTACCACCCCATCTATATGAGATTCCACCTTCAAGGAACTATGCACGGTTATTCCCAGATCCCTCTGTTCAACTGTATTCTTCAATTCCCTACCGTTTACCATGTACGTCCTATTTTGATTTGTCCTGCCAAGGTGTAGCACCTCACATTTATCAGCATTAAACTCCATCTGCCATCTTTCAGCCCATTTTTCCAACTGGCCTAAATCACTCTGTAGACTTTGGAAATCCTCTTCATTATCCACAACACCCCCTATCTTGGTATCATCTGCATACTTACTAATCCAATTTACCACCCCTTCATCCAGATCATTGATGTACATGACAAACAACAAAGGACCCAACACAGATCCCTGGGGCACCCCACTAGTTACCTGCCTCCAACCCGATAAACAGCCATCCACCATTACCCTCTGGCTTCTCCCATTCAGCCACTGTTGAATCCATCTTGCTATTCCTGCATTTATACCCAACAGTTGAACCTTCTTAACCAACCTTCCATGAGGAACCTTGTCAAAGGCCTTACTGAAGTCCATATAGACAACATCCACTGCTTTACCCTCGTCAATTTCCCTAGTAACCGCTTCAAAAAATTCAAGAAGATTAGTCAAACATGACCTTCCAGGCATAAATCCATGTTGACTGTTCCTAATTAGACCCTCTTTATCCAGATACTTATATATATTATCTCTAAGTATCTTTTCCATTAATTTGTCCACCACTGAAGTCAAACTAACCGGTCTATAATTGCTAGGTTTACTTTTAGAACCCTTTTTAAACAATAATCTGCCCCCTTGCTTTTGCCAAAGTGGATAGCCTCACATTTATCTGTATTATACTGCATCTGCCCATCACTGAACCTGTCCAGGTCACCCTGCAACCTCCTAACATCCTCTTCGTAGTTCACCCTGCCACCCAGCTATGTGTCATCTGCAAACTCGATAGTGTTGCTCCTAATTCCCTCTTCCAAATCATTCATATATATGGTAAACAGTTGCGGCCCCAACACCGAGCCTTGCGGCACTCCACTCGCCACTGCCTGCCATTCTGAAAAGGACCGGCTCACTCCTACTCTTTGCTTCCAGTCTGCCAACCAATTTTCTATCCATGTCAACACCCTACCGCCAATACCATGTGCTTTAATGTTAGTCACCAGTCTCCCTTGCGGGACCATATCAAAGGCTTTCTGAAAGTCTAGATACACTACATCCACTGGCACCCCTTCATCCATTTTACTTGTCACATCCTCAAAAAATTCCAGAAGATTAGTCAAGCATGATTTCTCTTTCATAAATCCATGTTGACTTGGACTAATCCATTTACTGCTCTCCAAATGCCCCATTATTACGTCTTTAATAATTGACTCCAGCATCTTTCCCACCACCGAAGTCAGGCCAACTGGTCTGTAATTCCCCATTTTCTCTTTCGCTCCCTTCTTGAAAAATGGGATAACAATAGCTATCCTCCAATCCACATGAACTGATCCTGAATCTACTGAACATTGGAGAATGATCACCAATGCGTCCACTATTTCTAGAGCCACCTCCCTGAGGACCCTGGGATGCAGACCATCAGGACCAGTCACCTCTTGCTAACAGTGTAATTACATGTTACTAATATGTGAACAATATTATCAAACTAGTACATACATTGCGAGGCACTTGGGAGGGAAATGTTGACTTTCCTGGACATGCAGCTTGCTGTCTCACCTTGGTTGCATTCAACTGCTCTTGTGAGTTTCCACTGAAGTCAATGGATCCAAATATGCAGAATCCAACAGGCCTTTCATTATTCAGTAAATTTCAATGAGGTCTCCCCTCATCCTTTTAAACTCCAGCAAGTGGAGGCCCAGTGCTGTCAAGCGCTCAACATATGTTAACATACTCATTCCTGGTATAATTCTCGTAAACCTCCTCTGGACCCTCTCCAGCGCCAGCACATCCTTCCTCAGATATGCATGACAATCATGCATGATTGACAGCACTGGGCCTCCACTCGCTGGAGTTTAGAAGGATGAGGGGAGACCTCATTAAAATTTACTGAATAGTGAAAGGCCTGGATAGAGTGGATGTGGAGAGAATGTTTCCACTAGTGGGAGAGTCTCCGACCAGAGGTTAGAGCCTGAGAATTAAAGGTAGTTTGTTTAGGATGGAGATTAGGATGAATCTCTTCAGTGAGAGGGTGGTGAATCTGTGAATTTAATTGTCACTGAAGGCTGTGGAGGCCAAGTCATTGGATATTTTAAGGCAGAGATTGTCTGGTTCTTGGTTAGTATGGGTGTAAGGGTTATGGGAAGAAGGGCTTGAGAGGGAGATAGATCAGCCATGATTGATTGTCGGAGTAGAGTTGTTTGATCCAATGACCTAATTCTGCTCCTATCACTTATAAACTAATGAACTTATATGTACAGCATTAGTGATTAAGGATGAATTGCTCCCTCCCACACCCCATTGTTCCGTAGTAACAGGTTTCATTCTTCTGATAAATCCTGGGTGAATAGGTTTTAATTGATAAATCATGTTCTCATAATTGAGTACCTGTAATTTTGTAAAACATCAAGAAATGTGCCATGTAATCTTATCAAATAAAATGTATCTGATTTAGGTACTGAGACAAAAAGTTAGCTGAAGAGTAATTTCAATTGAGTAACTGATAGGAAGTAAAAAGGAAAAGGGATGGTGAGAGAAATTAGGAAGCTTGTGACAGCTAAATGCAGAAGGAGTGAAGGACATCAGCAGCAGAACTCTGGATAAGCTCAAGTTTGCCTACATTAATAGATGGGTATTAGAATCAGAGACACTAGAGACGGGCAACATGGTGGTGCAGCGGTAGAGTTGCTGTCTTACAGCAATTTCAGTGCCAGAAATCTAGGTTCAATCCCGACTACAGGTGCTGTCTCTACGGAATTTGCACATTCTCCCCATCACCATGGGTTTTCTCTGAGATCCTCCCACTCTCCAAAGGGTTGGTAGGTCCTATAGGTATAAATTGTCCCTCGTGTGTGTAGGATAGTGTTAGTGTGTGGGGATCGCTGGTCAGTGCGGACTCGGTGGGCCAAAGGGCCTGTTTCCTTGCTGTACCTCTAAACTAAACAAAACACTGGAATTGGCAAAGACAACAAAACAACATATTTCCGTAAGGCTGCAGATAGACACAAGAAGCTGGAGTAACCCAGCGGGTCAGACAGCATCTCTGGAGAAAAGGAATAGATGACGTTTCAGATCGAGACCCTTCTTCAGACTAGGCTGCCTTGGTTTACGAGGTATTACCAGTGCTCAAAACAAACCCTGTGGCCTTGAGCACCAGGCATAACCCTCCAGTTAATGTAGAGTGATCCTGCTACATGCCTTCTGTCAAGTAAGATATTGCATTTGGTTGACAATGCTTCAGATGAACATGAACATGTCACTTCTCAAGTAACAGCAGATTTCCCCTGTACCTTGGCCAACATTCCTCAACATTCCTCCATTCCAACAACTTCAGCAAAAGGAGAATGTCGTTGGTCATTCATCTTATTTTTTAATAGTTACCTCATTTCTATACATTCTGTTTAAAATTTAAGTGTAAGCATTAATTGCATTTTAATTGTTCCCTTTTTATTCTTTTTGACAGTTGAATTTCTATGTATTCATAAGGATCTTGAAAACATTACTTTCCAAACTGAAAGCCCAACAAAGGCGATTTAACGACTACAAATACAGGTAAATGATTTATTCCCAACCAAATGATTTTGTATTCTCTGCTGCATTTACAATGAAAATACGAGATAGTAACATCGAAACTAAGAGCCACCTGGCCTCAATGGACACTGAACGCTTAAAATCCTTTTTCCCTCCTTTGAAATGTTTCGTGGCTTGACGTGAAATCTTGGAAAAGCTCAAGCATAGAGATTGATAACAGGGTGAGCCTCGAGAATACACAAATATTTAAAGGGAATTAACAAAGGCAAACAGATTGCAACATATTTTTGCTGTTACCATGTTGGCATTGTGGTTTTGGTGGCAGCACAATTCACAGCCCAACTCTATGTCCTTGAACCAGTGGCAGCATCTCATACTTCGCTTGGGCAGCTTACAACACAATGGCATGAAAATTGATTTCTCTAACTTGAAGTAACACTTGCTTTCCTTTTCTCTCCGTCCCTCCCGCACCCTCCTTCTCCGGCTAGTTTCACTGTCCTCCTGATTAATTTTACAGATATTTGCTTGATCGTATGCCTCTTCCCCTCAGCTAACAATGAACCATTCTACATTTCCTTAATCATTGCCTATTTTGATCTGTCGTTTTCACATTTCCCTTCTATATCTCTTATCTCCCCTTCCCCTGACGCAGTCTGAAGAAGAATCTCAACCCGAAACGTCACCCAATCTTTCCCTTCAGAGATGCTGCCTGTCCCGCTGAGTTACTCCAGCATTTTGTGTCTTTCTTCAATATCCATGAACTTGCCCCATATTAAGCGAGTGCTAATCCTCAATTAATTTCACTCTAGGTCAACAGAACTATGTGGGAAACCAAATTGCAATCAATATTTTTAATAATGGTGGCAGTGCAAGCATTGTAATTGTACTCCACCACCTTGCATTAACAAGAGGGGTAATGGTCAGACTTTGCTGATTCTAGCAAGATCCAATGAGCTGCAAATATTTGAAAGTTACGTAAGGAATCAAACTTGGTTGGCCATGATATGCCTCATCAGTCAGTTGCCCGCTTCTTTATCTTGCTCTAATCTATCACTTTGAAGTGTAGTTTTAATGGCCAAATGACATCTGTGGAATTAAATCCAGCAACAAGGATAATACATAGATAAACAGTCAGAAACTTTTTCCAGGGTGGAAATGTCCAATGCTTGAGGGCATAACTATAAGATGAGAGAGTGAAAGTTTAATGGATATGTGCAGGGCCAATTTTTAACACAGAGAACAGTAAGATTAAATGAGAACTTACCAGTTTGAAGTTTGATCTTTATTTTATGAGGAGTTACGATGAGCGATTACGTGAAGAAGCCCGCCAGTCCACATGCACGTCAATCTTCAAAGTAGCGGTGTGAAATCACAGATAACAGTAGTCAAAGTGACATAGTAAGATTAGAGAAGTCTAGAACTACCAGATGACCTTTATGATACAGAGGGCACGTAATCGCTCATCGTAAATCCTCATAAAATAAAGATCAAACTTCAAACTGGTAAGTTCTCGTTTAATCTTACTATTTTACTTCGGAGTCACGCGAGTGATTCCGTGAAGATTTCAAAGCTCTGTGATTTCATGCCATTGATACGAGTCCATGCGACACACTGCCTCAGTTAACACAGGATGAGTAATAATAAATAATGTATTCAAACATGATACAGACTTAAACATGTTGATGATTTAATTAGCAAAAAAGAAAACAATAGTGACCCCAGGATAAATAAACAGAATTTAAAATGGAGTGGGCAAATGCCTCCGGTGTGGCAAGAGGTTTATTATAGAACCTTTGAAATGTCAGTTCATTGGACCATCCTGCGGCCGTGAGGATTTGGTCAAGAGGGATGTCCAGTGCCCTTGCTGCTGACGTTGATGACGCCCTGGTGGAGTGAGATTTAAAAACGTCAGTGTCCACTCCGGCACAAGCCAGAACCTGTTTCAGCCACCTTGAAATGGTCTGTACCGACACCTTCTTATGAGGCTTTTTGTGACTGATGAGGCTCTTGGTGTCCTTGATATACTGCTGCAAGTGCGTAACTACACATAGGCGAAGGTCTATGGGGTATGCCATACAAATAGGTTTAAGCCCTGATGTCCCTGGCCTGCTCTGCTTAAGTAAATCATAAACATAAAATGTTATGTTATTTACAGATGAAACCATCCTGTCCAGTCGCAGCTTTTGCAGCACCATGAGCATGACCGCTTTAAGAGTGAGTCTGGGCAAATACAGGGTTGTTGCTGGAGCCCATTGGCGAAGCAGCATGACAACCACGCTCACATCCAAGATCTCCGTTTACCTGGGCCTGGGGGGATTACAGTTAAAAATACCCTTCATGAACCATCATTAAATATTGCATGATTCAACATCCATTCTGTGTTGTCGTTGAATTTTCGTCACCTGGTGTCCGCCACCATGTTAAATCTACCTGGTAAGTAGATAGCTGAAATCCAGATGTTTCTTGTAATACACCAATGCCAAATAAGGTTAGCCAATTTATCACATGATACCGACTTGATTCCACCCATGTGATTAACATAAGCTACTGCTGTAGTGTTTTCAATCTGAAGCTCAACATGCAAGTCATGCATACTAGTACAATACACCTTTAAGCCAAAGAGTGCTCCCAACAACTCTAACTAGTTAATACCATGTAATTGACGAATTAATGCCTCATGCATATTCCATCTGCCACCGCAGCTAGAGATGGTATCAGTAGCTCCCCATCCTAGAGCACTAACATCAGAACATCAGTTTGTAAAATAACTGAAGGTTGATCAATCAGAATTTTACTGGAGCAATGCTAAATATTCGCTATCCACCACTGTAACTCAACAATGGCTTCAGCTGGTAACCGCATGGGTCTATGAAAGTGACCTGGATGTCTTTTGAGTGCCTGCCCCTTTGCACGTTGTAAATCTTGATAATGTAAATCCACCACTGTGCAGCTGGAAAAGCAGCCACTAATTTCCCAATTATACTAGCCACCTGCCGAATAGAAGGTTGTTGCACATCAACAAGATTGTTACAAGCTTCTATTAACTCTGATCTCTTGCCCCTTGGCAGAGTCACAGACATGTGAATTAATGGTAAATCCCAAATAATCAATAACTCTAAATGGTATCAATTTGGATTTAACTGGAAGGATGAGAAACCCCAATCTCTAAAACATGAGTTTGGTAGCTGAACCTGATAATTCAGCTGATTTCTGAGTCTTTTAGGACATCATCCAAATAGGCCATTACAATATGTAGCCCGGAGTGGGCCCAACACCGGTTTTAACAATTTTGTAAATAATCTATGAGTTGAAGTTAACCCATTAGGCAATGCTTTAAACTACCATAGTTGCCTCATCCAGCTTAACTTCAAATATCTCCAGTGATTGCAATGAATAGTCTACTTTCCAGTTTTTGCCACCAAAGTGGATAACCTCACATTTATCCACAAATCTGATGTTATCTAACATCATTCATTGAAAAACAAGTGTAATCTCCCACCAACTTGTAACTGACTCATAAATGGTATGTTCTGAAAAGTACCAGATCCACCTACCTCCATGGTTGTCGGTGGAAACTTCTGCCCCCAATTGCACATGGTTGGCAAGGCCCGGCTTGGTCCTTGGCCTGAACCAGCTTCAGCGAACCGCTTGTAGGGGTGCTGCCACTGAAGTGGAATTTTGCTAGTCGGTTGGGCTTTTATGAGTCGTCAACTCTCTGACCCGTTTCGATAGGTCATCACCGCAGTAGATTAGGCGGTTGCACATTGCTAGATTTGCACAGTGCCGCAAACTTAGGGTTCAGAGTAGGACAGATCGCACTCTTTCTGAGACAGTTTATTTCAAAATGTGCATTGCACATTAGGGCTAGAGCATCCTGCTGCACCTCAGACAGGAGCCCCCCATCGACCGACCTAGCAAACGCTGTAATGCCTGAAATGAGCAGCTTTAGTATCTTCTGGAGCCTCACTTCCTGGGCTCTGATACCCACACCATGTGACCCCAGATAGCATGGTTCACAGTTGGCACTTTGATCGAGGCACAATTGGCGGGTGTCTCGTATTTTTTGGAAGTTTCTTCCATTGTGAGGTCTTGCAGCTGGTGTGAGGCCATGTAATTTATAGTCATGGCCAGGTCCTCATCCAGCGGTTCCCCAATTCCAGTCAGTATAGTAAATTTAGATGCCATGCTTGGCATCGCCTTCTTGCCTTGAGGTATGCTCACCGGCTATACCTCCGACCTCGGAGTCAGAACAAAACTGACCCCGTATGCCCTCCTCCTCCGAGAGGGTGACATTATGCAGCCCTTCAACAGGTGCCGTTGCCATGGGCCCACGAGGAGACCCGCAGATATAAGGCTCCTTTTGCTGGAGCATATGGTGATGGAGCATCCTCTCCATCAGGAGCCCCATCCTGGACAAACGTCCGAAGATGCTATCCATTGTGGCAGGGGAACCCTCCTGGCCGGACTCATCCGAGTCTACTGGCCTTACCAACTTCTTAGTGGCTTTCCGTCCCACCGGAGTAGCCACGGTGCTTTCAATTGGCACCAAGTAGGAAGCCATTGGCCGTGCCGCCAGTGACTCTGAAGGCGAGATGGGCGGCCGCCTGCTACCCGCACTCCCGTGGTCTTCTATAGCTGTTCTCCCGGCAGCCCGCCTCGACCATCCCTTTGTCATTTTCTCCATGGTTTGAACTTGCTCCTGCAACAAGACTTACCGACCGCAGAAAACAACCTCTATATTCGAATCCCACTGCAAGAATATTAACTAACCAAATATTGTCAGCTAAATTTAAGCTTCATAGGGGTTGTAGACAAGGATGTCCGCTGTCGCCTTTGTTATTCGCTATGGTGATAGAGCCTTTAGCTGAAAGGATTAGATCTGAACCAGAAATATATGGATATAATACTGATACTACAACTAATAAAATATCTTTATATGCAGATGATGTATTAATTTATATTACAAAACCAGAGATCAGTATACCCAAGCTATTTAATGTTATAACTAAATTTGGCAGATTTTCTGGATATAGAATTAACTGGAATAAAAGTGAGATTATGCCTATAACCGGAATAAGATCAAATATATTGCAACAATATCCACTAAAAATAGTTACGGATAAATTTAAAAATTTAGGTATTAATGTATCTAAATCCTATAACTCATTAATTAAATCTAATTATCCCCTATTATTAGATAAACTTAGAAAAAATATTTTATACTGGAAAACACTTTCTATATCTATGATTGGTAGAATAAATGCTATAAAAATGATCTTTTTACCACAACTGCTATACTTGTTTCAAGCTATTCCTTTCTATCTCCCAAAGAGTTTTTTTTTTTAAATAGATAACATTGTCAATAGTTTTATTTGGGATTATAAAAATCATAGAATAAGTAAAAAACATTTATGTAAATCAAAAATAAATGGAGGATTAGCACTTCCAAATTTTTTGTACTATTTTTGGGCAGTCCAGATTAAGAATATGAATTTTTGGTGGGTAAATTTGGATTACGAACCAACGTGGTTAAAGATGGAAAAGGAAGATTGTTTACCTTTTAATGTAAGTTCAATTCTTTTTGCGCCAAGAGAAATACAAAATAAAATTTATAGGAACAACCCTATAATTCATAGCAATAGACGTATTTGGAAACAAATAGTCAAGACTTTATGTTTGGATAATTTGTCACTTAAACTACCAATTATGAATAACCCTTTATTTAAACCCTCTATATTAGATAGGGGGTTTAGACAATGGGAGGATTTAGGAATTTATAGGATTGAACATCTGTATAGAAAGGGAAAATTTCTTTTATTTCATGAGTTACAAGAAATTTATGGGTTACCACCACATAATTTGTTTAGGTATCTACAAATTAGAGATTATATTAAGTCTAACACACAAGATTATAAAATTAAAGAACCAGGATTATTAGATGAAGTATTTAATAAACATCCAAATTCAGAAAAATTTATAGCTTATATATATAATCTTATTTTGGATAGGGAGAATCCAACAACAGAAATATACCGTCAAGCATGGGAAAATGAAATTGGTTTATCTATAACAAAAGAATCTTGGGAAGAAAGTTTACAACGCATACATCGCTGTTCATTAAACGCGAGGCATACATTGATACAATTTAAAGTTTTATATAGGTTACATTATTCAAAAACCAAATTAAATAGAATTTTTCCTAATGTCTCTCCTATTTGTGATAAATGTCAGAATTTAGAGGCTAATTTAATACATAGTTTTGTAACGTGTTCAAAACTTAGTTATTATTGGACAGAAATCTTTAGAGTTATATCTGAAGTTCTTAGAGTTAAACTGGATCCAGAACCAAAGTTAATAATATTAGGAATTCCGGATTCACAATGCGTATTAACAGTAAATCAAAGAATTTTCTTAGATTACTGTTTGATAATAGGGAAAAAAATAATATTGAAATTTTGGAAGGGAACATTAACCCCCATAATTAAAATGTGGACAGCAGAGATGTTGGAGACTTTGTATTTGGAAAGAATCAGATTTGTCCTAATGGACAAATGTGAAATCTTTGAACAAATATGGTCTCCATATATACAATATTTGAAGGGCTAGCTGTTCTTGGCATTACTACTCAATGGGTACTAGACAGGATTTGACGAAAAAAATATGGATTTTCTAATTGGGTTTTGTGTACACGTCTCCGCAATACGACGTTATAATTACAATACATTTTGTTGTTTCTATCTTAAATATTCATATTATACCATATATTGTTCATAAAGGGGAATTATATATATATACTGAATAGATATATACTAAGTAGTGTTTGTTTTCTTTTTCTTTTTTTTTTTTTTTTTTTCTTTGACTTTTTATCTTTTTTTATTATTTAAACACAATCATTTTCTTTCTTTTTTTTTTTGATTTAAAGTCTATTCCTTTTTTCTTATTCTTTCTTTATTTCTAAAAAACAGAAGATAATAATAGCGAATATGATAGTTGTACATTTACTGAATTACGTTGGTATTTGTAAATTTGTTTTACTACTTGGAAATTACTACATCTAATAAAAATATTATTAACGAAAGAAAACAACCTCAACTAAGTTTTAAAAACTTACCTGAGGGTTTTTAAAACTTACCGCTGGTGGAGCTACACGCCTGCCAGCCCGTCGTTGCGCCATGTGTCAGACGTAATGACGCGCATGCGGACTGGCGGGCTTCTTCACGGAATCACTCACGTGACTCCGAAGTAAAATAGTGGGGGGCTGAAATACATTTCCAGGGGTGGTAGTGGAGGCAGATACAATAGTGACGATAAAGAGGCTTTTAGATACGAACATGGAAGTGTAGGAGTAGAGATATCTCTAGGTTTTGAGATAGTTAGGGCGGTCACGATGGCGCAGCAGTAGAGTTGCTGCCATACAGCGAATGCAGCACCAGGAGACCCAGGTTCGATCACGACTATGGGCGCTGTCTGCACAGAGTTTGTACGTTCTCCCCGTGACTGCCATGGATTTTCTCTGAGATCTTCAGTTTCCTCCCACACTCCAAAGAAGTACAGGTTTGTAGGTTAATTGGCTTGGTAAATGTAAAAAATGTCCCTAGAGGGTGTAGGATAGTGTTAATATGTGGTGATCGCTGGTTGGCGCAGACCTGGTGGGCCAAAGGGCCTTTTTCTGCGCTGTATCTCTAAAGTAAACTAAACTAAAAAAAAATGTATCATATATAGGCAGGTGATATCAGTTGAACTTGGCATCATGTCCGGGCCAACATGTGGGCTGAAGGGCCCATTCTTGTGCTGTACTGTTCAAGTTCAAGTGAGTTTATTGTCATGTGTCCCTGATAGGACAATGAAATTCTTGCTTTGCTTCAGCACACAGAACATAGTAGGCATTTACTACAAAACACTTTAGTGTGTCCATATTACCATAATATAAATGTATACACACATGAATAAATAAACTGATAAAGTGCAAATAACAGATAATGCGTTATTAATGTTCAGAGTTTTGTCCGAGCCAAGTTTAATAGCCTGATGGCTGTGGGGAAGTGGCTATTTCTGAACCTGGTTGTTGTAGTCTTCAAGCTCCTGCACCTTCTACCTGAAGGTAGCAGGGAGATGAGTGTGTGGCCAGGATGGTGTGGGTCTTTGATGATACTGCCAGCCATTTTGAGGCAGTGACTGCGATAAATCCCCTCGATGGAAGGAAGGTCAGAGTCGATGATGGACTGGGTAGTGTTTACTACTTTTTGTAGTCTTTTCCTCTCCAGGGCAGTCAAGTTGCCAAAAAAAGCCACGATGCAACTGTGCACCTGTAGATGTTAGAGAGAGTCCTCCTTGACAAACCGACTCTCCGTAATCTTCTCAGGAAGTACAGGCGCTGATGTGATTTCTTGATTAGTGTTCTCGGACCAGGAAAGATCTTCAGAGATGTGCACGCCCAGGAATTTTAAGCTCTTGACCCTTTCAACCATCGACCCTTTGATATAAATGGGACTGTGGGTCCCCATCCTACTCCTTTCAAAGTCCACAATTAGTTCCTTGGTTTTGCTGGTGTTGGGGGCCAAGTTTTTGTGCTGGCACGATATGGACAGTTGCTCGATCTCTCTTCTATACTCTGACTCATCCCCATCAGTGATACGTCCCACAACAGTGGTGTCGTCAGCGAAATTGACGATGGAGTTCGCACTGTGACCGGCTACGCAGTCATGAGGATAGAGTGAGTACAGCAGGGGGTTGAGCACACAGCCTTGAGGTGCTCCCGTGCTGATTGTTATCGAGGCTGACACATTTCCACCAATACTAATAGACTGTGGTCTGTGAATGAGGAAGTCGAGGTTCCAATTGCAGAGGGATGCGCAGAGACCCAGTTCTACGAGTTTGGTAACCAGCTTGGAGAGAATGATAGTATTAAATGCTGAGCTGTAATCGATGAATAACAGCCTGACATATGAGTTTTTGTTGTCCAAGTGGTCCAGAGCGGAGTGGAGGGCCAGCGAGATCACATCCACCGTTGATCTGTTGTGGCGGTAAACAAACTGCAGTGGGTCCAGGTTTTTGTCGAGGTAGGAGTTGATTTGCTCCATGATCAACCTCTCAAAGCACTTCATCACCACAGGCGTTAGTGCCACTGGTCGATAGTGACAAAGAATAAACCTAGCAATTATAGACCCAAAGAATAAACCTAGCAATTATAGACCTGTTAGTTTGACGTCAGTGGTGGGCAAATTAATGGAAAGGATACTTAGAGATAATATATATAAGCATCTGGATAAACATGGTCTGATCAAGAACAGTCAACATGGATTTGTGCCTGGAAGGTCATGTTTGACAAATCTCCTTGAATTTTTTGAAGAGAGATTTGGGCCATTTGGAAGAGTGGGCTGAAAGATGGCAGATGGAGTTTAATAGTGAGATTAAACGAGAACTTACCAGTTCGAAGTTTGATCTTTATTTTATGAGGAGTTACGATGAGGGATTACGTGAAGAAGACCCCGCCTGGCGCTGGAACGGCATACTTCAAAGCAGCGGCATGAAAAACACAGAAACCAATAGCCGAAGTAAAATAGTAAGGCTCAAAATAGACTAGAACTACCAGATGATCATTTACATTATGAGGGTTGGGAGTGGAGGGCACGTAATCCCTCATCGTAACTCCTCATAAAATAAAGATCAAACTTCGAACTGGTAAGTTCTCGTTTAATCTCACTATTTTACTTCGGAGTCACGTGAGTGACTACGTGAAGATTTTGAAGCTCTGTGTTTTTCATGTCGTAAACTCATTTCATACGACTCTCTGTTTAGTCAAAACAGTAGTGAGTAAATAGTATTTTTAGGACATTGTTACAATTTATGTAATAAGTCCTTTAATCATAAAAAGAACAACTTTTTAATAATAACCCCTCTACCTTAGGGGAAAATTACAAAATAAATTGATAAATGTTGTCAATGGTAACATAAATCGATAATATAAATCGATAATATAAAACAAAGCAAGCATTAAAGAGAACCCATTACTGTGTGTCTAAATCCTGGCACTGTGACAACAGGTTTATTCTAGAACTTTGAAAATCTCTTCTCTAGACCACCCTGCGGCCTCTAAAATTTTATCGAGTGGCACGTCCTGTACCTTTGCCACGGACGTAGCTGCCGCCCTAGTGGAGTGAGATTTAAACACATTAGTGTCTATTCTTGCTAGACACAAACCATCCAGAAATGGTTTGAACTGAACCTTTTGTATGTGGCTTTTGTGTGTTATTAATAACGCTTTCTCAGAACCTCTGAGATTTTGGTTACCTCAATGTACTGAGTTAAATGCTTAACCACACACAATGTTTCATCAATAGGATATGCTTTAAACATTACCTTCATTCCAGTTCTTCCTGGTCTGCTTTGTTTGATCAAGTCATAAACATAAAACATAATGTTATCTGCAGTCACATGTATGCAATCCAACCGTACAACTGCAAAGCTTGTACTCTCTTTGAGCTGATACCAATGCCATTAACTTTACCACTTTGAATGTTAATTTCTGCAAAGACATTGAATTAATTGGAGTCCATTGTTTAAACAAAGTGAGAACAATGCTAACATCCCAAATTCCTGTATATATGGGCTTAGGATGATTTTATTGAAATTCCTTTCATGAGTCGGGATACTAATGGGTGAGACCCAATGAATCTCGATCTGAAATTTGTCCTAAATAGGATGACAATGCACTACGAGCACAATTAATGGCACTATACTCAAATGCTCATCAAGTGTAACCCAGCAAGGAACTGTAATACATTTGAAATGTTTGCAGTATGATAAGATATCTTTGACTGTGTACACTTCCCATTTCCTTATATGCGACTTATATTGTTTTAGTGCTATTCCTCCAAGCTGCAACTATAACATCCATGGTCCTGTCCGACAGTATAACTCTTGCAATGGTCTGGTCAGAACCTGCAGATTAACAAATACATATGTGTTGAAGAAGGGTCTCGACCCGAAACGTCGCCCATCTCCTTCACTCCCTAGATGCTGCTGCACCCGCTGAGTTTCTCCAGCTCTTTGTGTAACTAACAAATACATATGATCATGCAATGGATGAATTCCTTTTGTTACTGGTTGTGTCAACAGATTGTCGCAACTGGGAATTGTCATACATGGTTCAATAATCATATTAGCATCAATGGGAATCATGACTGCGTGGGCCAATCTGACACCACCAAAAAATTGCATTCGACAGCGTCTTGCGCTTTTTATTGAGACATTGCCCAATGAGACAGAATGGGGAAAATCATAAAAGAACAAATTCCCCAGTGTAGCGAGAAAACATCCACCGCTACTGCCGCTGGATCGTGTTCCCCAAGACCCGTATTTGGGCAATTGGTGATTCAATCTAGATGCAAACAGATCAATGTCCGGCACTCCATAGCGACTGACAATATTTTGAAATTTTGTGGATTAACATCCATTCTGTATTGTCTTCAAATATTTGTGATCTTTATCTGTCACAACATTGTCTCTCCCCGAGAGATAAATAGCTGAAAGCCAAATATTTTTTGCCATACACCATTGGCACATCTGGTTTACCAGATGATCACATGATATTGATCTAACACCACCCATGTGATTAATATATGCCACAGCTGTGGTATAATCTATTTGTACTTGGACATGCAAATCCTTTAATGAAGGGCAATAAGCTTTTAATACATAAAATGCTACCAGGAGCTCCAAATAATTAATACCATGTTTGGAACAATAAATCCTCTTGGACAGCCCATCTGCCTCTACAGCTGGTCTCATTATCCGAACCCCCCCCCCCCCCATCCGAGAGAACTTCGTCATTTTGCAAAACACTACTGGCTGATGAACTAAAAGTTCTAAGCAGCTTATGGAACATTCTCAATCCATCAATGTAATTCTGATAAAACTTCCTAGGCAATTGCATTGGCCTATCAAATGGCTTGCTCGCTGAATAAGCGCTTGAGTTTTTGCCCTTTGAAGATTTTGGTAATGTAGACGACCAAACTCTACTGTCTGGAAATGCTGCTGCCAATTTACCAATAATTTTGGCAACCTCTCGGATGGAGGGATAAGGTTCGTAAATCAAGTCTTGACACACATTTGTCAAATCCAACACTTATCCATTGGTAAAGTTACCAACCTGGTAACTGAGTTAATCTCAAACCCCAGATATTCAATGGTTTGGGATTGCTGTATCTTAGATTTGTTGGATGGATCAGGAACCCAACTTCTCAAACAACTTGTAGTTACTGAGACTAATTTTCCACCTGGCTCCTGATTAGCATTGACAATTAAATGTCATCTAGATAAGCCATAACGATGTACTTTTGTGCCTAAGGCAGTGCAAATGCTGGCTTAATCCTTAAAGGCAAAGCTTGTAGTACCACAAACTGTCTCATCCATACTTTAATTACCTATGAAATTATGGTGAATTGGGACCGAAAAATGCATCTCTTCAATTTATTGCAGCCATAACCACCAGTTGATACCTGCTGTATAGCAGTGTTGAATGTGTCCATTTAAAATTTTTTTACTGGACAATATATTTAATTGTGTGAGATCTAACATGATTGTACAACCCCATCTTCTATGGCCTGGGGAAAATATTTGATACAATTGTTGTGGATCCTTTCCTGTTTCTCAATACCTCCTTCCTCACACAAATTCCCACGTCTTTGTCAATTTGAATTATTCCAAGACTATAACATGAAGAATGATCAGGTTATTGTGTCCCAATGGATCCATACCTCTTCATTATCAACATTTGGAGTCTACCACCAATCTGAGGTTCATCCAAACATCCTTCTTAAATAGGATTAAGTTTTGTACCTCCCCAACTGTTTGACGAAATTACCTCCTTACCAAAAATGTGGGTGTACATTCGTTATTTTATTAATATATGGTCCCTAGATAAGGGACGTATCAGATTTAAACTGATAAGAACAGATACCATGCTTAATCTTAGCCAAAAAGCCGAGAAACGATTTGCTGGCTGGAAATTCTTCCTTATCATACTCCTGCCTCGGCTCAAATCAAATCCCTTTTCCATATGACCAGCCTACTGGCCAACTAAAGGGTTTCATAAGACCAACAGTTTCTTCCCCTTCATCCATACTTAATTTGCTTAAACAGATTTTCTCCGAATCAATAACCAGGAGTTTGAACATTGCTTGTCCTGTAAATCTTTGGATGTAAAAGAGGCCGAATGGCAATCTTTTATTTATATAATTTAACTCAAATAAGTTTGCAGAATAAACCTAACATATTTTGTTTCATTCTGAACTTTAGTCATTCCACAACTTCCCAGCTTGTCTTAAAAGACAGTGATGCCAATTAGTTTGAGGATTCTTTTAATCGTAATTCCTGCGCCCGCATAATTGCTGACATTGGCGCCCAAAACCCGGATTTACCAGGTACCTTCTTAAAGGTGTTTTAGAATGCTTCATGCATTAAATTCTGTATAATTCCAATTTTAGTATATGTGCTGCCGAAGCGAGCACATGTTTAAATGCAAATCTGCTGTTTCAACCATAACAGCTTCTTGAGGCAGGTGAGAGACCATATAATTAACATTGGCCGCCAGGTTCCTTCCATGGCCTCACCGCCTCCACCAGGTATAGTAACTTTGTGCCCTTCAGACACACCTGGATTTGCATTGTGGTGGGTACTTCTGACCACAAACACCACTTTCAGGGTCTGTCACATACAGCCCTGGTACTCCTGAAACTCGTTCAAGGAGACTTCCTCCAGTCCATACCCAGGCACTGGGGTTTCAAATTCCCAATTCGAATTGGCACCATATTCACGATATGGAACCCCCTCAGGGGCTGCCTGGGAATATTCTGGGTACTTAGACCCTTGGTTGATATAATTTGGAGAATTTCCTCCATTAGATCCATACTTAGCCAATTTTAGGCTTACCTTACAGGATCTTTTAGAAACCTCAGGCCTTTCAAGCCTCTTTTTACTTTTAGGCACTGGGTTTTCAAGTGTTGTTTGTGGAGCAACTAAAGGCTCCCTAACGGGTATTTCAATCGGCCACCGGTATCGGAACCGGCTCCGCAATAGTCTGCTGTCCCGACTTTTTACACCCCGGGACGCACGTTTTACCCGCGATTTTCTTTTTAAAACATTTTATTTTTATTTTATTTAAACTCCTGCTGGTTTCCTACCAGCCTACGGAGTTTTAAGAAAAACGCCCTGGAAGTAAAATAATTTTACTTACCTGCGGGCCGTTTCCTTACCGCTGTGCTGGAGCTGCGCTCTGCAGCTCTTCCTCTGCCGATAGCGTCGACGTAATGCCGTTCCAGCGCCAGGCGGGGTCTTCTTCACGTAGTCACTCACGTGACTCCGAAGTAAAATGCTGATAAGTGTGAGGTGCTACATCTTGGCAGGACAAATCAAAATAGGACCTACATGGTAAATGGTAAGGAATTGAGGAATGCTGTGGAACAGAGGGATCTAGGAATAACTGTGCATAGTTCCCTGAAGGTGGAATCGCATGTAGATAGGGTGGTAAAGAAAGCTTTTGGTGTGCTGGCCTTTATAAATCAGAGCATTGAATATAGGAGTAGGGAAGTAATGTTAAAATTGTACAAGGCATTGGTGAGACCAATTCTGGAGTATGGTGTACAATTTTGGTTGCCTAATTATAGGAAGGATGTCAACAAAACAGAGAGAGTACAGAGGAGATTTACTAGAATGTTGCCTGGGTTCCAGCAACTAAGTTACAGAGAAAGGTTGAACAAGTTAGGTCTTTATTCTTTGGAGCGTAGAAGGTTAAGGGGGGACTTGATTGAGGTCTTTAAAATGATGAATGGGATAAACAGAGTTGACGTAGATAAGCTTTTCCCATTGAGGGTAGGGAAGATTCAAACAAGAGGGCATGACATGAGAATTAAGGGACAGAAGTTTAGGGGTAACATGAGGGGGAACTTCGTTACTCACAGAGTGGTGGCTGTGTGGAATGATCTTCCAGCAGAAGTGGTGGAGACAAGATCGATTTTAACATTTAAAAGTAAAGTGGATAGGTATATGGACGGGAAGGGAATAGAGGGGTATGGTGTGAGTGCAGGTGGATGGGAAAATAGATGGTCGGCACAGACTGGAAGGGCTGAGAAAGCCTGTTTCCGTGCTGTAATTGTTATATGGTTTGTTATATGGTTATAGTCATTGAGGCGCGCCACCTTACTCTTCTTGGGCACTGGTATAATTGATGCCCTTTTTAAGCAGGTGGGGACCTCAGCCTACAGAAGTGAGATGTTGAAAATGTCCGTAAAAATTCCAGCCAGTTGGTCCGCAAAGGTTTTTAGAACACGACCGGGTATACCATCAAGTCCAGGTGCTTTTCGAGGGTTCACCCCTCTGAAGGATATCCTGACGTCGGCCTCTGTGACTGAGAGTGAAATACCATCACAGCGAATGGGGGCTCGGGAAGGCACATCAATATTCTCCCTATCAAAGTGTGCGTAAAACACATTGAGCTCGTCAGGGAGTGATATTTTGCCGACATTCAAGCTGCCTCCTGGTTTCACCTTGTAGGAGGTGATTGTATTCAGGCCCCGCCACAGATGCTGAACATCTGTCTCATCCTCCAGTTTGGAGCAGAAGTCCCTTTTGGCCTTTTTGATGGCCTTACCAAGGTAGTATCTGGACTTCTTGTAGGCTCGATGTTCTACGTTAATACCTTCAAAAAGGTGGTTGGGGAATAGAGGTAAATTAAATGCAGATGATGACAAATAGATTCTCTGAGGGTAAGGAATGATTTGTTTCCACTCTTGTTTTGGTTTTTTTTGAGATAGTTGAATGGTTCTGAGCGGGACCTAACTACTCTGCTGCAAGTGTTTTAACAGTACTTTATCAGAATGGCTGTTCCAACATGCTCCTTCTATAGTTTGTGAATGGTTTCTAGGTTTTCCTATTGAACATAGTGGCTCAGCAATTCCTATGAGTCAATAAGGATGTTACATTTTCAAGAAGGCTTTGAGAACATTCTTGAAGAGGTTAATCTCATAAATTCCTGTGATAGGAGCAGATTTAGGCCCATCATCTACTCTGCCATTCAATCATGGCTGATCTATCTCTCCCTCCTAACCCCATTCTCCTGCTTTCTCCCCATAACTTCTTACACCCACACTAATCAAGAATCCATCTATCTCTGCCTTAAAAAATATCCATTGTCTTGGCTTCCACAGCCTTCTGTGGCAATGAATTCCATCCTCACTTCACCATCTCACTGTAACCTCTCACAAGCCAACACCCCCAGCAACACAGTCAAAACTTAAGAAACAGGAGAACTCTGTCACTGTCCTGTCCAGCAGGAGAGGGGATATGAGCAGTGGTGCAGGAAATAGATGAGATGCTGCCTAGGGTTCTGTCATTTGTCAGTGAATACTGGTCCTCACATTCCACCCCACAGGATCATAGTTACCACCAGCTTCAACAAGATTCCTCCATCAGCCCCATCTTCCTCTCTCCTCTCATTTCAGCATTTCAAAGGGTCCATTTCCTTCAGAGTGTCCCTGTCTGCTCTTCCATCTCCACCAACCGTATTCCTTCTTACGGCATTTTATCATGACTACTGGAGATGGCCCTTTTACAGATCATGTTGTTTTACATCTTCCCTTCACACCATCCAACGATTCAAACAATCTCTCCAGGTTAAGCAATGATGCATTAGTACTTCCTCCAAACTACTCCACTATGTGGTGGCATCAATTGGATGACCACTTTGCATGCACTCAACATAGACAGAATAACACCGGAGACAATTGTACCCAATGTGCCGTGTTTAGATCACAATTCCAACTAGTAAGGAAGAAAAAATAACTTCCTTGACAATTTGGGATATCCCAGAGAGCTTTACAGCCAAAGACAAAATGTTGAAGCTAAGACCAGGTTCCAATGTAAAGAACATGGACAGCAGCTCTCTGCACAACAAATTCCACCCAAAGCGATGAAATGAAGGAACATATCAGTTGTTTCAGGTTTGCTTGCGCTATATATTGCCCCAGAGACCAAGCAAACTCCCCTACTTTATCAAATTGATTCCTGTGCACTCTTGTACATCCATGGATGTAGCTTAAAAACTACAAACAAGGTATAATTCAACCAGATAGACACAAAAAGCTGGAGAGAAGGAATGGGTGACGTTTCGGGTTGAGACCCTTGTATCATTCTTCTGTTTAAACCAGCATCTGCAGTTCCTTCCTACACTTATAATTCCACCAGTACTGTTATCACAGCTTAAGTACAGGTCAAATTAAGGTAGAGAGCATAATGATTGGTTGCATCATGGCCCTGTTCACCAATTCAAACACCCAGGAACACCAGAGATTACAAAAAGAGGCAGACTCCACCCGATCCATCATAGGTACTGAGCTCCCCCTATAAAATCCTGCCCAAGCTCTCATTTCACTCCTACCATTGGGAAGAAAATATATGTGTCTGAAAACTGTGACCACCAGGTTCAAGAATAGCTTTTCCTGATAAACATCAAACTCTTGAACACTAACCGATGGACTGTCTTAGGTTGCACTAAGGACTTCAGGCTTTATTTTGTACCAACATTGGGATTATTAAATTATTGATTCTTTTGTTTATTATATTAAGGGTTTGCCAGCTTTGGAGAAGGTCCAGAAAAGGTTTACTAGAATGATCTTGGAGATGACAGGTTTAACATATAAGGAATGTTTAAGACACTGGGCCTGTCCTCGCTGAGGTTTATAAGGGTGGGGGAATCTCATTGGAATGTACCAGATAATGAAAGGCCTTGATGGAGATGGACATGGGAAGTATTTTTCCAGTAATGGGAGCATCTAGAATCAAAGAGCACAGCCTCAGAATAAAACAATGTACCTTGAGAATGGAAATGAACAGGGATTTCTTTAGCCATAGGGTGGCAAATCTGTGGGATTCATTGCCACGGGTGGCTGTGGAGGCCAAGACATTAGCTATTTTTAAAGCAGAGATTGATGGATGATTAGGCAGGGCAACTAAGGTTACAATGAGAAGGAAAGAGTATTGGGTTGAGTGGGAAAAATAAATCAGCCATGATTATGGTGGAGTAGAGTCAATGGGCTGAATGGCCTTATTCTGCTCCAATCTCTTATGGCGTTATGGCCTTATTATCTATGTAAATTGTGCTACAAGCCTGTTATGATGCACAAGCAGGAATTTCAGTGTTCCCATGTCAATATATATGACCACGAAACAGTCTTTACTCTTGACTCTTGCAGTGCGCAAGCATTTAGAATGGGATTTGAACCCAGAGCCTGGAAAACAGAGTGTATCTATTGATGTTAAAGAAGTAACTGCAGTTGCTGGAGAATCGAGGGTACACAAAACGCTGGAGAAACACAGCGGGTGCAGCAGCATCTAAGGAGTGAAGGAGATGGGCGACGTTTCGGGTCGAGACCCATCTTCAGACTGGTTAGGGATCAAGGAAACGAGAGATATAGACGGTGATGTGGAGAGATAAAGAAGAATGAATGAAAGATATGCAAAAAAGTATTGATGATAAAGGAAACAGGCCATTGTAAGCTGTTTGTAGTGTGAAAATGAGAAGCTAGTGCGACTTGGGTGGGGGAGAGATAGTGAGAGAGGGAATGCCAGGGCCCGAGGGCTGAGGGAGAGGTGGGAAGGGGAGGAGGCAGCAAGGGTTAACAGAATTGAGAAAATTCAATGTTTAAGCCCAGAGGATGCAGTCTCCCCAAGCGGAATATGAGGTGCTGTTCCTCCAACTTGCGGTGTTGCTCACTCTGGCCGTGGAGGAGGCCCAGGACCGAGAGGTCGAATACAGAATGGGAGGGGGAGTTGAAGTGCTGAGCCACCGGGAGGTCGCGTTGGTTATTGCGGACCGAGCGGAGTGTCCTGCGAAACGATTGCCCAGCCTCCGCTTAGTCTCACCGATATAGATCAGCTGGCATCTGGAGTAACGGATGCAGTAGATGAGGTTGGAGGTGCAGGTGAACCTCTGTTGGACCTGTGAGGACTGCTTGAGTCCCTGAAAGGAGTGGAGGGGGGAGGTTAAGGGACAAGTGTAGCATCTCTTGCGGTTGCAAGGGAAAGTGCCCGGGGAAGGGGTGGAGCAGGAGGGAAGGGAAGAATTGACAAGGGAGTTGCAGAGGGAGCGGTCTTTGCGGAAGGCAGACAGGGGGGGGGGAAGATGGGAAGATGTGGCGAGTGGTGGGGTCACGTTGGAGGTGGCGAAACTGGTGGAGGACTATGTGTTGTATGTGCCGGCTGGAGGGGTGAAAGGTGAGGACCAGGGGGACTCTGCCCTTGTTGCGAGTGAGGGGATGGGGAGAGAGGGCAGTGTTGCGGGGTATGGAGGAGACCCTGGTGCAAGCCTCATCTATAGTGGGGGAGGGGTATGCTTCCTGTAAGGACTCCATCCCCTGTTCCCAATTCCTCCGTCTACGCCGCATCTGCTCCCCGGATGAGGTGTTCCACATCAGGTCATCACAAATGTCCTCATTCTTCGGAGAACGAGGATTCCCCCTCCACGGCCAGAGTGAGCAACACCGCAAGTTGGAGGAACAGCACCTCATATTCCGCTTGGGGAGTCTGCATCCTCTGGGCTTGAACATTGAATTTTCTCAATTCTGTTAACCCTGGCTGCCTCCTCCCCTTCCCACCTCTCCCTCAGCCCTTGGGCCCTGGCATTCCCTCTCTCACTATCTCTCCCCCACCCAAGTCACACTAGCTTCTCATTCTCACACTACAAACAGCTTACAATGGCCTGTTTCCTTTATCATCAATACTTTTTTGCATATCTTTCATTCATTGTTCTTTATCTCTCCACATCACCGTCTATATCTCTCGTTTCCCTGATCCCTAACCAGTCTGAAGAAGGGTCTCGACCCGAAACGTCGCCTATCTCCTTCGCTCCTTAGATGCTGCTGCACCCGCTGAGTTTCTCCAGCCTTTTGTGTACCCTGTATCTATTGATCATGGAATTACAAAACACAATACGGTCATTTCACCTATTTTAGCTGAAATAGAGCTGCCTTCTTAATTCCAGCACCAAACACATTGTCTTTAGGCATGCAGGTTACATAAATTACAGTACCCAAGTGTACGGTAAAAGCTTGTAAGAAAGAACTGTAGATGCTGTTTAAATCGAAGTTAGTCACAAAATGCTGGAGTAACTCAGCAGGATTGGCAGCATCTCTGGAGAGAAGGAATGGGTGATGTTTTGGGACGAGACCCTTCTTCAGACCGTGATGAGGGTTTTGCATCTACCACCGTTTTATACATGGGGACTGGAGTCACTCCAACTCCACTCCTGTGGGGGAAAATAAAAGATCCTCAGCTCCCCTCCAATCCTTATTCTCTGACCACTGATTTTGTACCTTTCCTGTCCTCTCATCAACCCTCTCCAACCATATAACCATACCACTCTCTGAGTAAAGAAGTTCCCCCTCATGTTACCCCTAATATTCTGTACCTTAATTCTCATGTCATGCCCTCTTGTTTGAATCTTCCCTACCCTCAATGGGAAAAGCTTATCCACGTCAACTCTGTCTATCCCTTTCATCATTTTAAAGACCTCAATCAAGTCCCCCCTTAAACTTTGCGCTCTAAAGAATAAAGAGCTAACTTGTTCAACCTTTCCCTTCACTGAGAAATAAATCATTCTTCTTTGTTTGTTACTCTAAAATAAAATAACTCCAGTAAATCCTATCTTTCCTCATAACCACAATTTTCTATAGTTCCCTTGAATCCCATCCCATCCCTCCTGTAATGTGGTAACCATGATAGTTTGCATCAAACTGGTCCAATTATCATTGTACCCAGTTCAAGTTCTGACAACCTGTCCTACACCTTCACTAAGAAAGGAATATTTTGCAAGTGCCTTTTATATTGCACTAAACTAAGTGGGACAACGGGTCCCGTTGTCACACTGAAAGGCTGGTCCCCCAACGTAATATTCCACCATTCACGCTTAGCCCCCAACTGCGCAGACACAGCTGATGGGTTTCTGTTGTGACACCGCTGATTTCCCCCTCCTCCCCTCACACCCCTCGCTCCACCCCTTGCCCATCCCCTCCCCATCCACTAATACAGGCTGTCCGGCGGCGCAGCCATTCCCGCCCACTGTGTTCCCATTCTGACGTAGAACACACAGGTATTATTGCGCTGGTATTGGTGCAGCTGACGGGCACGGCAAGTGGAAAAGGGATTTATTAAAGCTTAAAATGTGAATAACTCTTAAAATATAACAACAATTTAAACATTAACGATAAGATTTATTCAGTCCGTTCTTTCTTGTTGCGTTCTGCAGCAGGGGGACGGCTTCAGGCGGGGGCTGGCTGATGGGGGGGGGGGGGGGGGAAGAGGGAGAGCACTACTGTGGCCCATCGCTGCCACTACCCACCGCTGCTGCTGTCGCTGCCATGGCACTAATACCACTGTCACTCCCCACCGGCTTCAGACGGGGACCAGTGGAGAGCATTCTGCAGCTGGGGACGGGGACAGCTTCAGGCAGGGCCGGCGGGGGATGGAGCATCCTGCAGCTGGAGACGCGACGGATTCAGTTGGGAGCCGGTGGTGGTGGGGGAGGGAGGGAGGGAGGGAGGGAGGGCGCTCTGCAGCAGGGGAGAGGGACGGCATCAGGAGGGGGCTGACAGGGGCCTGGGGGGAGGGAGTGTCTTGCAGCCGGGGAAGGGGGACGGCTTCAGGCGGGGGCTGTCAGAGGCCGGTGGTGGGAGTGAGCTCTGCCATGGCCTACCGCTGCCGTGGCCTAACGTTGCCTCTGGCTACCGGTTGGGACGGTGATATCTGACCTCACTCAACGACTCCTGACCCCGGCTTCCGTTGCACTCAGCGGCTCCAGATAGACAGATGGATTAGTGGTTGGTTCTGCTACATTTAAAGATACATGAACACTGCAAGTACATTTGTTGCTCAACATCACCAATGTCTCCGTATTTATTGTATATATCTTTCCTACTTTGCACCTTTCTAAATGTATCACTCCATCAGCTTCTCTGCATTGAGTTCCATTTTACTACCATAGTTTTCAGACCATGTTTATCCTCTTATATTCTAAATCTGTTCTCATTGCTGTCTGTTCAATGAGTCAGTAAATACATGCACTGTGGTAATAATGCCTGGGTTTCATTAATCTGCTAGCAATGGTTACAGTGTTGAGAGGAACACTCTTAAATTGAACCAAATATGTACTAAGCATCAAGCCTAACATACTGTTAAACTACTCGATCCTAAAATACCATGTGACTAAACATTTAGAATGAACATAAACAGTTCCCGAGCTTCGTATACTAATTGTCTTGTACTGTGTATACTCTTATGATTTATTCATTCAAAGTAATGTTCTCTCCATATGGGAATAGATTGGACTCGGAGAATATGGAGCTGTTTGATGAATTTGATGCCAGATACTGGGAAATATCAAAGGCATAATTATATTATAATCCGAGCCTCCTGAAGAAGGGTCTTGAACCAAAGCATTATCTGTTGCTTTTCTTCAGAGATGCTGTCTAACCCTCTGTGCTACTCCAGCTATTTGTGCCTATCTTCAGATTAAACCTGCATTTACAATTCCTTCCGACTCCAAAAGACTATTTCTTTCTTCTAGTTCCCTCTTGTATCATAATCATACTTTATTAGCCATATGTTTTGCAACATACGAGGAATTTCATTTGCCATACAGTCATACCAATAAAAAGCAACAGAACACAAAAAAAACATTTTAACATAAACATCCATCGCAGTGACTCCTCCACATTCCTCACTGTGACGGAAGGCGAAAAAAAGTTAAATCTCTTCCCTTCTTTGTCGGGGGCTTCAAGCCTTCCGTTGATAGGGCGATCTTGACTCCCGTAGCCATCGGCGCTTGGACCCTCGTGTCGGGGCGGTCACGCTCCTGCATCGGGGGGGAATTTCAGTTCCCCCACTCCAGGCAATCGGACCCTGGGTCGGGGCTGGTCAAAACCTTTTGCTTCATTTGGAGCTTCCCAACATCAGTCTCTACCCGAGACTGCGAGCTGCTCGATGGTGAAATCCACAGGCCACGGTTGGAGCCTCGATCCCAGGCAAGGGATCGGCTCTGATGTGAAGTCCACATCCCCGCGGTGGGGCTCAAAGTCAGTCTCGAGCAAGGCTGCCAGCTGCATGACGTTAGGCCGCAGAGCGACCGGAGATACGATCCGGAAAACAATTGCAGCTCCAGCAAGGTGAGAGAATGAGAAAAGGTTTCTCTTGACCTCCTCCCCAACTCCTCACATAAAACAAACCAGAGAACATTAACACAAACTTTTAAAACACACTAAAAATTACAAAAAAGATGAAAAGACAGACAGACTGTTGGCGAGGCTGCCTGGTGGAATTAGTGTGTTTTTAGTGTCAGCTCAAATCAGGTGCTAATTGCTAATTCACCCTGGTTTTATCACTGTTAAGGGCCTGTCCCACCAGCATGCAACTCCATGCGATTAGCGCGACCTAACGTGGTCGCTTGAGCCGTCCGCCGTCGCAGGCCGGTCCCACTTCGATCGCCGGAGCCGTGCGGAATTGTGCGGAGTTCGTCCCGACACCACGCGGGGCTCCGAAAAACCGACTATGTCCAAAAATTCCGCGCGGCAACGGCTTGTCGGCTCGCAGTCGCCTCGACATTTACACACCGCCCCGACATCGTGCCTCCGTGAACCTATTTGTAAGTGCCTCCATGACCCTCCATGTGTGTGGCTCCGTGGCCCTGTGTGTGTGTGTGCCTCGGTGCCCCTCTCTGTGTGCCCCTCTCTGTCCTGGCGAACTTACCTTGGACTTCGCTCCAAGTTCGCCTCACTTTTCGCCGCGTTGCGCCACTCACCCGAATTCCGCGCGGCGCCTACTGCCGGTTTGGTTGCGCTTGCCGCATGCAGGCGCATGCTGGTGGGAACGGCCCTGTACAGGGGATCACCCGACCTCCGCGCGGCCTCCGCTTCTAGTTCGATCGCGTTCATCGCATAGAGTTGCATGCTGGTGGGACAGGCCCTTTAGGAAGTTTACATAAAAACAAAGCATTGCAGCATTGACCTTAAGGGCCTGTCCTACAAGCATGCAACTCCATGCGATGAGCGCGACCTAACGTGGTTGCTTGAGCCGTCCGGCGTCGCGGGGCCGGTCCCACTTCGATCGCCACAGCCGTGCGGAATTGTGCGGAGTTCGTCCCTACATCGCGCGGGGCTCCGAAAAACTGACTATGTTCAAAAATTCCGCGCGGCAACGGCTTGTCGGCTCGCAGTCGCCTCGACGCATTACACACCGCCTTGACATTGTGCCTCCGTGAACCTCTCCGTAGGTGCCTCCGTGACCCTCTATGTGTGTGGCTCCATGGCCCTCTGTGCGTGTGCCTCTCTGTGTGCCCCTCTCTGTCCTGGCGAACTTACCTTAAGACTTTGCTCCAAGTTCGCCTGACTTTGCGCCACTCACACGACCTCTGCGCGGCCCTCGCTTCTAGTTTGATCCCGCTCATCGCATGGAGTCGGATGCTGGTAGGACAGGCCCTTTACAACCTACCTCAGAATCCAATTCTTACATAAAGAATGGCCCTTAACATGAACTTACAATTACAGCCTCATGGAAGTATGGCCAGCAAGGTATCAACCAGCCCAGGACTAGCTGAGAGGGAAAGGAACATTCTCTATTTTGGCCCTTCGTTATCAACTTGAGAACTCGGAGAATCTTTAATTGACGATACAGGTAGATACAAAATGCTGGAATAACTCAACAGGACAGGCCGCATCTCTGGAGAGAAG
This sequence comes from Raja brachyura, assembly GCA_963514005.1. The sequence goes on along the minus strand of OY740803.1, from coordinate 26,025 downwards.
GAATATTCCTTCGCTCCACAGATGCTGCCCATCCCGCTGAGTTACTCCAGCATTTTGTGTCTATCTTCAGTTTAAACCAGCATCTGCAGTTCCTTCGTACATGAATAATTGGTCATTCATATACCTTCTTATTATTGATGATAAGATCTTATTTATCATCAATATCATTATCATTAATAATAAGATCTTAAGGAATACGATTAGAATTAGGCCATTCGACCCATCAAGTCTACTCCACCATTCAATCATGGCTGATCTATCACTCCCTCCAAACCCCATTCTCCTGCCTTCTCCCCATAACCCCTGACACATGTACTGATCAAGAATCTATCTCTGCCCTAAAAATATCCACTGACCTCGCCTCCACAGCCTTCTGTGGCAGTATTCCACAGATTCAGTACACTCTGACTAAAGAAATAACCATATAACAATTACAGCATGGAAACAGGCCTTCTCGGCCCTTCTAATCCGTGCTGAACACTTATTCTCCCCTAGTCCCATCTACTTGCACTCTGACCATAATCCTCCATTCCTTTCCCGTCCATATACCTATCCAAAATGTCTCCTCTTCTTCCAAAAATAATGTCCTTTAATTCTGAGGCTATGACCTCCAGTCCTAGTCCCGCCCACTAGTGGAATATCCTCTCCACATCCACTCAATCCAAGCCTTTCACTATTCTGTATTTTCAATGAGGTCCTCCAGCGAGTACAGACCCAGTGCCGACAAATGCTCATCATAGGTTAATCTTCTCATTCCTGGGAACATTATTGTAAACCTCCTCTCCATAGCCAGCACATCCTTCCTCAGAAATGGTGCCCAAAATTGCTCACAATATTCCAAATGCAGCCTTACCAGCACCTTATAGAGCCTCAGCATTACATCCCTGTTTTTGTATACAAGCCCTCTTGAAATAAATGCCAGCATTGAGTTTGCTTTCTTTACTACCGATTCGACTTGCAGATCAACTTTATGCAAATCCTACACCAGCACTCCGAAGTTCCTTTGCACCATTGATTTCTGGATTCTCACCCCATTTAAAAAATAGTCTACGCCTTTATTCCTATGACCAAAATGCATGACTTCACACATTGTACACTATATTCCATCTGCCACTTCTCTGCCCACTCTCCCAACCTGTCCAAGTCCTCCTGCAGAGTCCTGCTTTCTCTACACTACCTGCCCTTCCACCCATTTTCGTATCATCGCAAACTTGGCCACAAAGCCTTCAATCCCCTTGTCCATTAATAGCATAAACTGTGAATTACAGAGAAAATCCAATTTCTGCCAGGTTAATTTACATTGCAGCATTATGTTACATGTTTGAATTTCCACATTTCTTTATGACACAGATGGAAGCCATTTCAGCCCATTCTGTCAAACGTCACACCCAGACCTGACAACCAAGGATGTATTCGCAATCTTAAAGATGTATTCCCAATCTCACAATCTATCTCATCGCAGCCCTTACACGATTTTCAACTGCACTTTCTCTGTAACTGTGGCACTGATTTGCAGCCCCTGTATAGAAAAGAACTGAGGCTGCTGGTTTGAATCGAAGACAGACATAAAATGCTGGAGTAACTCAGCGGGTCAGGCAGCATCTCTGGAGAGAAGGAATGGGTGACGTTTCGGGTCAAGACCCTTCTTCAGACTGAGGACTTGTATATCTGTGTGTGGTTTGATGGTACACATGTATGGCATGACTTGCTGGAGAGCATGAAAAACAAAGTTTGTTGTTGTATCATGGTACACGTGTCAATAATAAACTAATATCAACACCAATATTTCCCTTTGCTGCATGGCACTGAATAAAAGTCTCTTAAACATATAATTGTATCTGATTCCATTGCCCCATCTGGCAGCATGTTTCAGATATCAACAATTCTCCAAAAAATTGTCCCGACACCCCCTAATGGTCCTATAAACTCCTTCCACACCTGAAACCCATGCCCTCTTGTTTCTGATACACTTAGCATGAGAAAAATACTTTGACTATCTTCCCTATTTATCACTCTCATAATTTCATGCACCTCCATCAGATCACTCAACAGCCTCTTTCACTCTCCGGAAACAAGCCCAGCGTAAAGAGCATCTCCAAATAACTTCTCCCAATAAGTTCTCCCAGTCTAAGCAACATCAAGATGAATCTGCAGTGTGGCATTCAGGATACGTAGAATACTCAAAGTGCAGTTTTAAAGTTGCAATATATCTTAACTTCTATATTTTATGCGAAGGCAAACCTATCTCAAGGTGACCCCACCTCTCCCCAACTGTCCCCAGCACACCACCTTACATTCTGCTGATGCCAACTTGCCTTTTACCCTCTTCAGATCCCATATACCACCCACAGCTACCACAGACTTCATTAGCTCAGCACTCTCCTTCCTCCACCTCCCTTTCCACTACCTCAATACCCCTCTCAGCATCATTCTTCCCTCCATCTTCTCTGACCCCATCCAACTCCAACCCCTGCCTTGTCTTTAAGGGATGTCTGCAAAAAAATCTCAAAGGAATCACATGTGTGTGAAAACAGGTTAGGTGGCAAGGTACTAAATGAATGCTTCTCATCTGTATTCATCAAGCAGTGGACATGGAGCATTTTTATTTCAGGTAGATGGATAATCAGGAGCAGGTCTGTATTGAGGCGGTGCTAGATAATATGGAATGCACAGGTGTTGCAAAATTTCAAGAGTGGGATGAGACCTATTCCAGATTGCTATGAGTAGCACGGAAACAGATAGCTAGGAAACAGACAAAGATTACATCTATTACATCTTCATTTGCCACAGATGAAGTGCTAGCAGTTAAAGTTGTTATTTTACTTCAGAGTCACGCGAGTGACTTTGTGAAGACACCGCCAGGCACGCATGCGCGACATATCGTCGACCACATGTGAGCGACAGGCAGGGAAGAGCGTTAGTCTTCTACTGCAGGGACCTGCAGGTAAGAAAACTAACCTGAGGTCCTTTTTTCATTTCAGGGCTCTGTTACAGAGCACTCCAGGCCGCTTCACACTGTCTGCGGACCGCAGGATGCGGGCAGTCAGCGGCGGCGGCAGCAACAGACTGCAGTCGGGGAAGCCCGTTGATCAAGGAGGATCCGGGCTCACAGGCTTGCCGGTCAGAGGGACGGCAGAGGCAGCCTGACTCTACACCGCAGCCCGCAGGGACACTGCGGACTGTCGGCATAAATTAGGGAGTGGGGCTTGCAGTCTCGCCGTTCAAAGTCAGCAACGGCAGAGCGGCAGCCCCGACTCTACATGAGTGGAGCATTGTAAAGTGGGAGTGTGCCAGCTGGCTGGGAACTCCCCAAGGAAACTTTACAAACTACCGCCACCCTTCCACCTGTTCCAACCTCTTGCCTGCCCGGAAGCCAAGGAGAGGCAAAAATAAAGGAATTTTCATTGTATAATTGTTCATGTTTCTCCTATAGGTGTGGGAAAGAAATTAGAAACCCCATGAATTTTACCATAAAGTTTGTTAATTCAATAACATTATCCTTTCAATTTCGTTCAAAAAACACTAACCGTAAGTCGGGCAAGCCCGTGATCCAGGAGGGTGCGGGCTTGGAGACTGCCATTCGTGGGTAGCAAAGGCAGAGCAGGAGCTCCGACTCAACGCTGCAGGCCGCAGGAATACCACGGACTGACAGCTATGCTATCCTATGGAGGTAGAAAGACAGAGCCGGGGCCCGACTCACTACATAGGCGGGAGGCTTGCTGTTAGCGGCAGTCTATTGTCCTGCATGAGATTCGGGTCACCATCGGAGCTGGGGGTAGGGGGGGGAGAGTGCGCTCCTCCACCGGAAGCTTCATCGAAGCATGCCTCCAAGGGCCATGGGACTTCGGATGGGAGTCAGCGGCCACCATTCCCAGAGCTGCCCGCAACACCAGCAGCACCTGCTCTGCGGACCGGGATAAGAACACAGAAATAGGGGAGCCCTGCGCAGCCAGGAATCTGTCTCTCCACCACGGCTGACCATGGAGCTGCAAAGTGGTAGGAGCACCGCACGGGAGCAGGGTAGGCAAGACCCTGACTCCCTACCACTGTCACCTAAGCACAGGGACAGTGGAACCTTTTGGCTAAGATGAAGTGTAGTATCTGTTCTTACACTTGCAAGAGTGAAAGAGACTATCTGTTCTTATTAGAACGGTTCTGGCGGTCCCTTGGGGACAACGGCCGTGGATTGCGGAGCAAACTTGGAGACGAGGAGTTGTGGCTGCAGGCTTAGAGGTGGATCCATGCTGGTTGGGTAACCAACATAACACCTTTTAGCCACAATGTCAACAGCAGCAGGAGCAGGAGTACAGGGTATTCGCAATCCCCTGAGAATAAGCATCAAGGACCTCAGCGAGGGGACCCTCTTCTCACGAGACCTGTTCGTGAAGAAGGTCTTGCTAGGGGCTCTCAAATTTGAGCCTAAGGACATCTACTGCCTCCAGGATTTCCTGGGTAACGGATATTTTGACGTTACCTTCAAGTATTCCACGGGATGGCAGAAGGTGATGGAAGACTTTCGGGAGAGGGGGAATGAAGCTCCGCCGTCGCTGCTCAAAGTGCAGCCCCTCTTCACCCTCCCCACCCAGAAGGAAAGGTTGATCACCGTGCACATGTTCAACCCACATGTGCCGGTAGTCGATGTCCTCACCTTCCTGGCTCGCTATGTTGAGGGAACAGGGAACTGTGTGGACCTGAATGTGTGGCTGAGGAACTGGTGCAGGGGGCAGGGATTTAGATTCTTAGATCACTGGGATTTTTTTTATAGTAAGGGGGAACTGTACAAAAGGGACGGATTGCATCTTAACAGGTGGGGGACCAGCATTCTGGCCGGCAGGTTTGCCACTGCTACACGGATGGTTTTAAACTGAATAAGGGGGGTGGGGTATCAAATGGGATAGTCGAGGACGGAGTTAGAGGGAAAGAGAGTAAAGCGATGGTTAATGACCCCAGAATTAACGGGGAAGAAAGCTCACAAAGGGATAGGAGAGTATGGCCAAGTGTAATAGGGGTCGATGTGAAAGGGGCCACTTGTCAACATAATTGTATAAGGAGTAAGAGTGTTGTAAAAACAAGCCTGAAGGCTTTGTGTCTCAATGCGAGGAGCATTCGTAATAAGGTGGATGAGTTGAAGGTGCAGATAGCGATTAATGACTATGCTATAGTTGGAATCACGGAGACTTGGCTCCAGGATGACCAAGGCTGGGAGCTGAACATCCAGGGATATTCAATATTCAGGAGGGATAGACGAAAAGGAAAAGGAGGTGGGGTAGCGTTGCTGGTGAGAGAGGAGATTAATGCAATAGAAAGGAAGGACATTAGCGTGGAGGATGTGGAATCGATATGGGTAGAGCTGCGAAACTCTAAGGGGCAGAAAACGCTAGTGGGAACTGTGTACAGGCCACCTAACAGTAGTATTGGAGTTGGGAATGGCATCAAACAGGAAATTAGAAATGCGTGCAACAAGGGTAACACGGTTATAATGGGTGACTTCAATCTGCATGTAGATTGGGTGAATCAAATTGGCAGGGGTGCTGAGGAAGAGGATTTCCTGGAATGTATGCGGGATAGTTTTCTCAACCAACATGTGGAGGAACCAACGAGAGAGCAGGCTATTCTAGACTGGGTATTGAGTAATGAGGAAGGGTTAGTTAGCAGTCTTGTTGTGCGTGGCCCCTTGGGCAAGAGTGACCATAATATGGTTGAGTTCTTCATTAGGATGGAGAGTGACAAAATTAAGTCAGAAACAAGGGTTCTGAACTTGAACAAAGGTAACTTTGAAGGTATGAGATGTGAATTGGCCAAGATAGACTGGCAGGTGATTCTTAAAGGGTTGACAGTGGATGTGCAATGGAAGGTATTTAAAGACTGCATGGATGAAGTACAAAAGTTGTTCATACCAGTTTGGCAAAAGAATAAATCGGGGAAGGTGGTGCATCCATGGATAACAAGGGAAATCAGGGATAGTATAAAAACAAAAGATGAGGCATACAAATTTGCCAGAAAAAGCAGCCTACCGGAGGACTGGGAGAAATTCAGAATCCAGCAGAGGAGGACAAAGGGCTTAATTAGGAAAGGGAAAATAGATTATGAAAGGAAACTGGCAGGGAACATAAAAACTGACTGCAAAAGTTTTTATAGATATGTAAAGAGAAAGAGACTAGTTAAAACAAATGTTGGTCCCTTGCAGTCAGAAACAGGTGAATTGATCATGGGGAACAAGGACATGGCAGACCAATTGAATAACTACTTTGGTTCTGTCTTCACTAAGGAAGACATAAATAATCTGCCGGAAATAGCAGTGGAACGGGGGTCAAATAAGATGGAGGAACTGAGTGAAATCCAGGTTAGCCGGGAGGTGGTGTTGGGTAAATTGAACGGATTGAAGGCCGATAAATCCCCAGGGCCAGATAGTCTGCATCCCAGAGTACTCAAGGAGGTAGCCACAGAAATAGTGGATGCATTAGTGATAATTTTTCAAAATTCCTTAGATTCTGGAGTAGTTCCTGAGGATTGGAGGGTAGCTAATGTAACCCCACTTTTTAAAAAAGGAGGGAGAGAGAAAGCGGGGAATTACAGACCAGTTAGTCTAACATCGGTAGTGGGGAAACTGCTAGAGTCAGTTATTAAAGATGGGATAGCAGCGCATTTGGAAAGTGGTGAAATCATTGGACAAAGTCAGCATGGATTTACGAAAGGTAAATCATGTCTGACAAATCTGATAGAATTTTTCGAGGATGTAACTAGTAGAGTGGATAAGGGAGAACCAGTGGATGTGTTATATCTAGACTTTCAGAAGGCTTTCGACAAGGTCCCGCATAAGAGATTAGCATACAAACTTAAAGCACACGGTATTGGGGGTTCAGTATTGATGTGGATAGAGAACTGGCTAGCAGACAGGAGGCAAAGGGTAGGAGTAAACGGGTCCTTTTCAGAATGGCAGGCAGTGACTAGTGGGGTGCCGCAAGGCTCAGTGCTGGGACCCCAGCTATTTACAATATATATTAATGATTTGGACGAGGGAATTCAATGCAACATCTCCAAATTTGCAGATGATACCAAGCTGGGGGGTATAGTTAGGTGTGAGGAGGATGCTTGGAGGCTGCAGGGTGATTTGGATAAGCTGAGTGAATGGGCAGATGCATGGCAGATGCAGTATAATGTGGATAAATGTGAGGTTATCCACTTTGGTGGCAAAAACATGAGGGTAGACTATTATCTGAATGGTGGCAGATTAGGTAAGGGGGAGATGCAACGAGACCTGGGTGTCATGGTACACCAGTCATTGAAAGTAGGCATGCAGGTGCAGCAGGCAGTGAAGAAAGCAAATGGTATGTTAGCATTCATAGCGAAAGGATTTGAGTATAGGAGCAGGGAGGTTCTACTGCAGTTGTACAGGGTTTTGGTGAGGCCACACCTGGAGTACTGCGTACAGTTTTGGTCTCCAAATCTGAGGAAAGACATCCTTGCCATAGAGGGGGTACAGAGAAGATTCACCAGACTGATTCCTGGGATGTCAGGACTTTCATATGAGGAAAGATTGGATAGACTCGGTTTGTACTCGATGGAATTTAGAAGATCGAGGGGGGATCTTATAGAAACCTACAAAATTCTTAAGGGGTTGGACAAGCTAGATGCTGGAAGATTGTTCCCGATGTTGGGGGAGTCCAGAACAAGGGGTCACAGTCTAAGGATAAGGGGGAATTCCTTTAGGACCGAAATGAGGAAAACATTCTTTACACAGAGAGTGGTGAGTCTCTGGAATTCTCTGCCACAGAAGGTAGTTGAGGCCAGTTCATTGGCTATATTTAAGAGGGCGTTAGATGTGGCACTTGTGGCTAAAGGGATCAGGGGGTATGGAGAGAAGGCAGGTACGGGATACTGAGTTGGATGATCAGCCATGATCACATTGAATGGCGGTGCAGGCTCGAAGGGCCGAATGGCCTACTCCTGCACCTATTTTCTATGTTTCTATGTTTCTATGTGAAGGACATACACGGAATATGGACAAGCAAGCGGCAGGTTAAGGTGAAGCTGAGGGTGGTCAAGGACGGAGAAATTGTCCACCCCCCCTCGGTTTTCGCGATTGGAGGAAACCGAGGATACCTGAGCTATGTAGGGCAACCCAGGCTGTGCAGGAAATGCAACAAGCCTGGGCATGTGATGGCCCAATGCACAGCAGTTGTATGCAAAAACTGCAAGATGGAGGGCCACGAGACAAAGGACTGTCAGGCCAGCAAGAACTGCAACCTGTGCGGGGAGGCAGGCCACCTTTACAGGGCTTGCCCTAAAAGAGCCTGCACTTATGCACAGGCGACAAGAGGGGCTGCTGCCAGCACCCCCAAGGTGTGTGAAGCACCCCCCACCACTACCAAGACCCCAGCAGTGAAAGGGAACGCAGATGAGGACAGCCCAACCACCTTGAAGCCCCAAGTGCCAGAAGGAGACGCCCAGCATCTTGCCCAGGAGGGAGAGTCAATGGAGGAGGAGGAACTGAAGGAGAAGTGGACTACAGTGTCGTACAAGAAGCCGAGGGTTCAGCCCAAAGAGCCGAGGCCGCAAAGGACTGGTAAGTCAAAAAGTAAACAACAAAAAAGATGTCTTTCTATTACAGAAGGCAGCAACCTCTCCTCTTCGTCGGAGGATGAGGCGACCGGGAAGTCCCAACGAGGGAGACAGAGGATGAAAACGGGGGAAGAGAAGAGAGAGGCCATGACGATCACCTCCCGGCCCCAGGAGACTGAGAGCAGAGAAGCAGCCGAAGGGCTCCAGCCCCAGGACACCAGGAGCAGTGCAGCGGTCGAGGGGCTCCAGCCCCAGGACATCGGGAGCAGTGCAGCAGTCGAGGGGCTCCAGCCCCAGGACATCAGGAGCAGTGCAGCGGTCAAGGGGCTCCAACCCCAGGACATCGGGAGCAGTGCAGCGGTCGAGGAGCTCCAGCCCCTGGAGACAGGGATCATCATGGCGGCCAATGGGCCCCAGCTCCGGGCGACCGGGAGCATTGCAGCGGCCAATGGGCCCCAGCTCCGGGTGACCGGGAGCAGCACAAAGGCAGTTGGGCCCCAGCTCCGGGTGACCGGGAGCAGTGAACCAGCCACCGTGACCCAGCTACAGGAGACGGAGGAAGCCGTGTGCCCGAAAGGGGGTTGAACGAAAAGGCCCCCCCAAACGACACCATTGGTTGTGCCACCAGAAACCCACCTCATCGCTGGGTTCCTGAGCCCAGAAAAGCTGAGGCAATTCACCGAAGCGGTGGGAATGAGGGGACACGAAAATGGTCAGTGACTCTAAAGACAATGGAGCTCAAACTGGCATCTTTAAACGTGCGCAGTATAAAGAGCACTGCGCGATGTGTGAACGCCTTACAGTACCTGGCCAAGGTCAAGGCAGATGTGACTTTTCTTCAGGAGTGTGGGCTGCCACACCTCCGCTGCTATCGGAGGTGGTCGCAATGGTGGCCCCACGGACTGTCGGTGTGGTCGGGGGGCAATGACTGTCGTGCTTCCGGCCTGCGGATTTTGCTGCGGGGAGGGAACTTCGCCATCAATGAGGTCAGGGAGGTGGTTGGGGGACGGCTCCTTGTGGTGGATGTTATGTACCATGGCTCTCCGCTCCGGCTGATTAATGTGTATGCCTCACCCACGCAGAGCGAGCGGCTGGCCGTTCTCCAGCAGCTCCCAGTGCTGCTGGCCACGTCCCGGCAGCTCGTTCTGGCCGGTGACTTCAACTGCATCATTGATGCCGCTGGACGATCCGGCAGTGCCGACAGCAGACTGGACAGCACGTCCAAGTTCCTGATGGATGTGGTAAAAGATGCAAAGCTGCGCGATGCCTTCAGCGACCCTGCAGGCGGGTCCCAGCCACGGTTCACCTGGTCGAGATCGGACGGTTTAGCCCGATCTCGGATAGACTTTGTCTTCACGACGAAGTCCGTCACGGTGAGACACACTGACCTCAAGCTGAGAGCAAGACAGTCAGAGGGAATTGTGCCAACTCCAGACAGATTTGCAACAACTGCTCCTTCTGCAGTCGAGAGGGGTGGATGTGAAGGAGGAACTTAGAGATGTGAAGGACCGGCAAGCTCGGCTCTTTACCTCTGAATCCTCCAAGATCATCTTCCGATCTAGGGTCCGCCATGTGGAGCAGGATGAGACGTGCTCACGTTTCTTCTTCCATAAGGTTCACAGGGGGAGCTCTGTGATGAACAGCCTTGGGGAGGAGGGCGGCTCGGTAGCATCCTCACAGACAGACATGCTGAGGATCTGCAAATCCTTTTACACAGATTTGTATGACCAAAATGCTATAGACAGTACCTCCTCCCAGAACTTCCTGTCCTCGATCACGGAGGTCTTGGAGGACAGCAAGCGGGAGAGTCTGGACCAACCACTGACCCTAGAGGAGCTGGCTGGCTCCATCCGTTCCTTTGATTCGAGTAAAACTCCCGGAAGCGATGGCTTACCGGCCGAGTTGTATTCGGCTCTGTGGGACTTGATGGGCCCGGACCTGCTAGAAGTGTACAACGACATACTTCTAGTTGGTAGCATGTCAGACTCCATGAGGAAGGGCAACATCACCCTAATCTACAAGCAGAAGGGGGAGATGAAGGACATAAAGAATTGGAGACCCATAACACTCTTGAATGTAGACTACAAGATCCTGTCTAAGGCCATCGCCAACCGGGTCAAGTCTGCTCTGGGACAGGTGATCCATCCGAACCAAACTTGTGCTGTACCTGGCAGGAAAATCTCAGACAGCCTAGCGCTGCTGAGAGATACCATCGCCTACGTGCAGGACAGATGGGTGGATGCCTGCCTAGTCAGCTTGGATCAGGAAAAGGCCTTCCACAGGATATCGCACACGTACATGAGGGACGTGCTCTCCAAAATGGGTTTTGGGGAGGGAATCAGGAATTGGATCAAACTGCTCTACACCGACATCCGTAGTGCAGTCCAAATCAATGGGTGGGAATCAGACAGTTTCCCCTGTAAGGTCTGGAGTCAGGCAGGGTTGCCCTCTCTCTCTTGTCTTGTTTGTCTGCTGTATTGAACCCTTTGCCGAATCCATCAGGAAGGATGCGAGCATAAGAGGAGTGACACTGCCCGGCAGTGGGGGCATTCAAGTAAAGACCTCCCTGTACATGGACGATGTCGCTGTCTTCTGCTCGGATCCAGGGTCGGTCCGCAGATTGATTAGGATCTGCGACCAGTTTGAGTCGGCCACGGGAGCCAGGGTGAACCGCAGGAAGAGCAAGGCCATGCTCTTCGGCAACTGGCCCGACAGATCTTCCATCCCTTTCACCATCAAGCCTGACTTCTTGAAGGTGCTGGGGATCTGGTTCGGGGGGGGCTGAGGCATGTAACAAGAATTGGCTGGAGCGGATAGCCAGGGTGGGGAGGAAGCTGGAGCTGTGGAGGCAACGCTCCCTCTCCATAACAGGAAAGAATTTGGTTATCAGGTGTGAGGTGCTCTCAGGCCTGCTGTACTTGGCACAGGTGTGGCCTGTCCCTCCTTCCTATGCCACAGGGATCACCCGGGCCGTCTTCCAGTTCATCTGGGGGTCGAGGATGGACCGGGTGCGACGGGCCACAATGTACAAGTCAGCAGACAACGGGGGTAAAAGCGTGCCCAACGTCGTTCTCATCCTGATGACCACCTTCGTGTGTGGCTGCATCAGGCGGAGTGTAGAGCCAAGGCATGTGGGCACCAAGTGTCACTACCTGCTGAGGTTCTACCTGTCCCCAGTGTTGCGAAGGATGGGCCTGGCGCAGATGCCACGCAAGGTGCCAGTCAGCTGGACACTGCCGCCCCATCTGTCGTCTGTGGAAAGGTTCTTCCGGACCAACACCTTTGACCACACGTCCATTGGGCAGTGGTCAGCACAGAATGTCCTGCAGGCACTGAAGGGAAAGGACTCGATGGACCCGGTGGCGTGGTTCCCTGAGCAGACTGCCCAGCTTGTCTGGGAAAATGCCTCATTGCCAGAACTCACCAACAAGCACCAAGACCTGGCTTGGCTGGTGGTGAGGGGAGCCCTCCCAGTCAGATCCTTCCTGCACCGTCAGAACCTCACTACCAGCGCACGCTGCTCTCGGGACGGCTGCTATGGAGAGGAGACGGTTGCCCACCTCTTTGCAGAGTGTGGATTTGCCCAAAGAGTCTGGAGGAAAATGCAAGGGTCCCTGGTACGCTTTATTCCAAACAGCTCCGTCACAGAGGACTCTGTGATTTACGGACTGTTCCCAGGGACACATTCAGAGACTGACATCAAGCGCTGCTGGAGGGTCATCAACTCGGTGAAAGACGCTCTTTGGTCTGCCCGAGTGTTGTTCACCACCCAGCAGAACAAGATGTCCGTCGGGGAATGTTGCCGACTGGCCCACTGCAGACTGCAGGAGTATGTGCTGAGGAACGCACTGAAGCTCGGTGCAGCCAACGCCAAGGCTCGGTGGGGGAGGGCCACAGTCTAAGGTCCTTCCGCTGCTGGACATGGGGGGCACAGTATGGTGGAGACGCCCCTCAAAATAAGGGAAGGTATCCCATGCCGGGGGGCCACATGAGTGGCACGGGTGGGGGATCGATTCGTGAAATTTGACAAATGTGTATAGACTGTATGGAACAATTTGTATAGCCTCCAAAAATGTCGGATGGATTTTTCGCACGGTTGATGTATTGTATATATTTATTACTCGAATAAAGTCTATTTTGAAATATTAAAAAAAACAAAAAAACAGGGACAGTGAAGCAAAGGTGCGTAAACGAGTGACCCGCTCGCGGCATGTTCTGTCTCCTCTACTATGCAGGTCACCAGAGGGCAGACCAGAGGGAGAGCTGCACCCAGGTTGTGCCCCGCTGCAGCGGAAGGCATCGACATGCCGCCGGGGGTAACCTGCTAGATTGCGGGCCGGTGATGGATCTGCTGGGAAGTTGGGGATCCCTGCAGGAGCAGGAGGTACCGGCTCACCACCGGGTCAGGCTGCCAGAGTGCAGGCCGATGGCAGCGGATTTCAGTCGTGCGCCCCCGCTTAGGCGGCAGGTGGCGACCATGTGCTGTCACAGACTCATGTAGTCAGGAGTGGCGGTAAGCCCGCGCGGACGTCGGGGTACCACGCTTTGGCGGCAGGGACCGACTAACCACCGCTCATGTCTTCCAGACAAGTGGGTCGCCGCTGTCCGGAAGACTGCGGACCAGCGGCATGTCCGCGCGGGAGTCACTAAGCCCCGCTGGAGCGGCAGGCAGCGACATCTTGTCTAGGCACCCATAGTCATCACCTCGACGAGGTGCGGGCCGATAACAGAAGCCTCAGTAATTCAGGAGAACATGAGGAAGTCGATTTGTCGTCCGCAGATGCAGCGGCGGTCGCATGGCTCGGAGGAGGTCATGATGGAGCGTATCCTAGAGCACAATCTCTGCAGCTAGACCAGATGTCCTCCAGTCCTGGAGACATGCGGCTGGGCCACCCAGCATGTCCCCGTCATCGGTGGGGAGTGCCAGGGATCAGCAGCTGGCTGACACGAAATAAGGTTTGCAGCAGGAACCTGCAGTACCTGAGAAACCCAGGAGGAACTGCTGAATGTGGTCTCCAAGTTCGCCCAGCCAAAGCACTCAGGACAGACTTTGCAGCCCAAAACTAGGGGCCAGCATAGACTACCTCACCACACACCAGCTGCAGGAACAGGTCCTTACCGAGGCAAGGCCCAAACAACTGACTTTGCCAGGTCGGTTGACGGTACGGAAATGACGGCACAGCAGGAGGATGCTCTTGCGTAATTAGTCATGGAATTACGCTTCCCGTATTATCGCTATTAAACCAACTCCAAACCCCATATTCACGGGGTTGTGCGATGCCACCACCGAGACAGCTGTTCGGTGAGGACCTGCCCAAACAAGTCTAGAACCTGGATTAAGAGGTGAAGGCAGTCGGGTTGATGAACCCACCTCCCTCCAGCAGGCCGGCAGTGCACAGACAAACACCATATGCAAGACCTCGGGGGCCACCTGAACGTCAAGTAAGGACCTACACGCCGGCAGCACCTCAACACAACCCAGCAACTACAGAACACCAGAAACCAGAACATCAGGCCCGCCGGTAACCATGGAGGTAAGGGGGGGTCTGGTTCTCTTGGAAGTGCTGCATGTATAACCTCACAAGTAGGAAGGAGGTTACATACATTCTGGGATGCATGGGTTATTATTGTCACTATCCTAGGGAACAAAGCAATAGACATAAAAGAAGCATGTAACAGCCTTGCTTGTGCCAGGAAACCGACTATTAGACATACTGCTAAGGTAATTGGTAAACTTGTAGCTACATTCCAGCCACATAATTTGGGCTGTTACACTATCGAAGCTTGCAAAACGCAATAATCTCGGCGTTAAAAGTGAATGCTGGACGTTTTACGGGCCAATCAAGGCATAAATTGAGCTACAATTGTGGATTAACAATTTCGTGATTGTTAAATCCCATCATTACATCAAACCCATTAGTCGTGTTACAAACCGATGCAAGCGCCAAGGGCTGGGGAACTACCGACACCATTCCAGTTGGGGCGGTAGATGGTATTTGCATGAGTCTACTTCTCTTCAATCACAAGGTATAAACTGTTTAGAAATGCTGGGAGCATGCCACAGGCTATGGGCTTAATGCACTAATCTGCAGCATTCGCGTGTCCGCCTTCAATAATACCACTGAGGTGGCACATTTAAACCTTATGGGTGGTATTAAGTCAATACCTTGGGATGAATTGGAAAAATTAATTTGGCTCTGGTGGATTGAAATAAATATTTGGATATCAGCTACGTACCTTCCGGTTAAGCTCAATACGGTGGCGGACACCAGGTCACAAGTATTTAATAACAACATCAAGTGGATGTTGAACCTCCAAATATTTGCTAAAACTATAGCCTAATATGAAACACCAGATATCGACCTCCTTGCGCCCAGGTTGAGCCATTGGATACCAACATTTGTCTCTTGAGAACCAGATCCTGGGGCAGTGGCGATGGACGAGTTCTCGCTACATTGGGGGAAATGGGTTTTTCTATGCTTTCCCCCATTCTGCTTCATCAGACAGGTGTTGCAGAAAATGCAACCAGGTTCTGCAACATAAAGGACCATGGATCGTGCAGCATCGTGCAGAGAAAATCCACTAGGAAGCAGTACCTCACCCACATAAGGATATGGGAGGTTTCTGTAGTCGGACCTAGACCACCTACATATCTGCTACGATCTCCAATGTGCTGGAATCCTCACGGGTCTTCATAATGATGAGTTCCTCAGTTACAGTGCCATATACAGTGCCAGGAGTGCACTGTCATCCTATCTCAACATTGGAGTGGGATCTCACCAGCTGGTATCCAAACTATGAGGGGTATGTTCTATCCATCCCTCCCCGACCACGATATTATATTACCTGAGATTTAGGGGTAGTGTTGACCCGACTCAGGAGTAGGTCGCCTATGACGGATTTACCACTGGACTTACTCACCTTCAAAGTGGTGATGGTAATGGCACTGAACTCAGCACAAAGGGTCCAGACGCTACAGGAATTAAACCTGGATACAATGATCGACCCATAATAAAGTAACTTCTTGATAAAAGAGTTGCTTAAACTACACAGACCTGCGACTACAGGTCTGAAAATGGCCATCTGGAATATGGAGACGGATCTGTCTCAGCCATGGAAACCCACGTCACGGGGTGGCGGTGCAGACTATCTCCAGATGGCTCAAGGTGGTATTCGGTTCAGCAGGTAAGACACTAACATTTTAAAATGTCGTTCTACCAAGCTGCATCCACATCAGCGATGAGGACTATGGAGGTGTTCATGGAGCATGTCCTCGCAATAGCGGGCTGGGCGAGTGAAACTACATTTCAGCGGTTTTATAACAAACCTGTGGCCGCTCCCACAACGTTTGCGGAGTCAGTTTTAAGTGCTGTTCCCTATGCGCTTGTCCCCGAGTTCAGGGGTTTTTGTTGTATTAACAAAAATGTTATTATTTTCAGCTTGTTCAAGTCTGAAATACGTTAACATACTTCCTCCATCAGTATTACGGCAGTGTGTGAGCATGGACGTGATCCAAGGCATGTAATCATAGAGCTTTGAAATCTTCACGTGACTCCGAAGTAAAATAGTAAGATTAAATGAGAACTTACCAGTTTGAAGTTTGATCCTTATTTTATGAGGAGTTACGATGAGGGATTTCGTGCCCTACGCTCCCAACGCTCTATCATAAGGTCAACTGGTATATTAGTGTCCCTTAATCTTACTATCTTCAGTCATTGTTGGTATCTGTGATTCCACACCGCTGCTTTGAAGAATGTCGCGCATGGCGGGGTCTTCACGAAATCCTCATAAAATAACGATCAAACTTCAAACTAGAAAGTTCTCGTTTAATCTTACTATTTTATTTAAGAAGATCAGTAGCGATAGTCTAGTTCGCTGAAGGCCAATGAGCATTATGTCAATGGTAAGGAACTATTGGAGAAAATTCTAAGAGATAGGATTTATGTTCAATTGGAAAGTAAGGGGCTGATCAAGGTGTCAAATGGGGGAAATCCTGCCTCATTCATTTCATTCAGTATTTTGAGAAGGCAACTAAGAAGACTGATGTAAGTAGCGTGGTAGCTTTTATCTGCAGTATATACTGTAGACTTTAATAAGACCAAGTTCCACATGGTAGGGTGGTCCAGAGGGCTAAAGCACATGAGATCCCAGGTAAGCTGACTAATTGGATCCAAAATTGTCTAGGTGACAAGAACAGAAGATAGTGGTTGAAGGATGCTTTTCTAATTGTGTCTATGACCAGTGGGGTACCACAGAACACAATGCTGGGAACTTTGTTGTTTGCAATACATATTAATACTTTGGATGTGAATGTTGAAAGTTAATAAGTTAATAAGTTGTTCATACCAGTTTGGCAAAAGAATAAATCGGGGAAGGTGGTGCATCCATGGATAACAAGGGAAATCAGGGATAGTATAAAAACAAAAGATGAGGCATACAAATTTGCCAGAAAAAGCAGCCTACCGGAGGACTGGGAGAAATTCAGAATCCAGCAGAGGAGGACAAAGGGCTTAATTAGGAAAGGGAAAATAGATTATGAAAGGAAACTGGCAGGGAACATAAAAACTGACTGCAAAAGTTTTTATAGATATGTAAAGAGAAAGAGACTAGTTAAAACAAATGTTGGTCCCTTGCAGTCAGAAACAGGTGAATTGATCATGGGGAACAAGGACATGGCAGACCAATTGAATAACTACTTTGGTTCTGTCTTCACTAAGGAAGACATAAATAATCTGCCGGAAATAGCAGTGGAACGGGGGTCAAATAAGATGGAGGAACTGAGTGAAATCCAGGTTAGCCGGGAGGTGGTGTTGGGTAAATTGAACGGATTGAAGGCCGATAAATCCCCAGGGCCAGATAGTCTGCATCCCAGAGTACTCAAGGAGGTAGCCACAGAAATAGTGGATGCATTAGTGATAATTTTTCAAAATTCCTTAGATTCTGGAGTAGTTCCTGAGGATTGGAGGGTAGCTAATGTAACCCCACTTTTTAAAAAAGGAGGGAGAGAGAAAGCGGGGAATTACAGACCAGTTAGTCTAACATCGGTAGTGGGGAAACTGCTAGAGTCAGTTATTAAAGATGGGATAGCAGCGCATTTGGAAAGTGGTGAAATCATTGGACAAAGTCAGCATGGATTTACGAAAGGTAAATCATGTCTGACAAATCTGATAGAATTTTTTGAGGATGTAACTAGTAGAGTGGATAAGGGAGAACCAGTGGATGTGTTATATCTAGACTTTCAGAAGGCTTTCGACAAGGTCCCACATAAGAGATTAGCATACAAACTTAAAGCACACGGTATTGGGGGTTCAGTATTGATGTGGATAGAGAACTGGCTAGCAGACAGGAGGCAAAGGGTAGGAGTAAACGGGTCCTTTTCAGAATGGCAGGCAGTGACTAGTGGGGTGCCGCAAGGCTCAGTGCTGGGACCCCAGCTATTTACAATATATATTAATGATTTGGATGAGGGAATTCAATGCAACATCTCCAAATTTGCAGATGATACCAAGCTGGGGGGTATAGTTAGGTGTGAGGAGGATGCTTGGAGGCTGCAGGGTGATTTGGATAGGCTGAGTGAATGGGCAGATGCATGGCAGATGCAGTACAATGTGGATAAATGTGAGGTTATCCACTTTGGTGGCAAAAACATGAGGGTAGACTATTATCTGAATGGTGGCAGATTAGGTAAGGGTGAGATGCAACGAGACCTGGGTGTCATGCTACACCAGTCATTGAAAGTAGGCATGCAGGTGCAGCAGGCAGTGAAGAAAGCAAATGGTATGTTAGCATTCATAGCGAAAGGATTTGAGTATAGGAGCAGGGAGGTTCTACTGCAGTTGTACAGGGTTTTGGTGAGGCCACACCTGGAGTACTGCGTACAGTTTTGGTCTCCAAATCTGAGGAAAGACATCCTTGCCATAGAGGGGGTACAGAGAAGATTCACCAGACTGATTCCTGGGATGTCAGGACTTTCATATGAGGAAAGATTGGATAGACTCGGTTTGTACTCGATGGAATTTAGAAGATTGAGGGGGGATCTTATAGAAACCTACAAAATTCTTAAGGGGTTGGACAAGCTAGATTCTGGAAGATTGTTCCCGATGTTGGGGGAGTCCAGAACAAGGGGTCACAGTCTAAGGATAAGGGGGAATTCCTTTAGGACCGAAATGAGGAAAACATTCTTTACACAGAGAGTGGTGAGTCTCTGGAATTCTCTGCCACAGAAGGTAGTTGAGGCCAGTTCATTGGCTATATTTAAGAGGGCGTTAGATGTGGCACTTGTGGCTAAAGGGATCAGGGGGTATGGAGAGAAGGCAGGTACGGGATACTGAGTTGGATGATCAGCCATGATCACATTGAATGGCGGTGCAGGCTCGAAGGGCCGAATGGCCTACTCCTGCACCTATTTTCTATGTTTCTATGTTTCTATGTTTCTATAAGTTTACGGATAATATCAATATTGAAAATAGCTTGTGGTACATTTTTCGATTAACTTACATAACTGCTATCAAATAATCCACCAGAATCTGCTGTTGATGTTGATGTCAGATGACCAACACAAGCTAATCTTGGTGTTTTGTTCAATATTTTAGACTGACAAGGTCAACGTTGGTGCTGATACCATTGCTCGGGATCCACGAATTTGTATTTACCTTCCTGCTGGACGAACATGTTCAAGGTTTACTGCTACACATCCGACTCTTTCTTCAACTAGCGATCAGCTCATTCCAGGTACAAAAGATTCACTTTGTACTAAGAGCCTGGACATTTAAATTTGCATTCTTTGTCTCCCTTTATAAGAAAGGTGAGGAGCATTTTCTTTCTTATTACAAACCATAATTTCCATGCTATATGAGTAATGGAGTGATAGAGGGATGCAGCATGGAAACAGGCCCTTTGGCCCACGCGATCCAACACTGATTTATTTTTACCTCTTTTCAACCTTTTTTGTCATGTATGTTGGAACCCCAGACATCTATGCGCCATGCGATTTTGAACGCAAACCAAGCAATGCTATATCTTCTTAATATCTACTCATTTTTGGGGGATCTTGATTTCTCTGACGAAGTCAACATTTAATTGTCCATCTCAAACTACCCTTCACTAGATGGTAATGAGCTGGCTTTTTGAACCACTGCTGAATTCCGATATACAATTTCCAAGTAGGGCCACTGGGCGGTTAGTCCCAGGACTTAGATCATTGACAATGAAGGATTGATCATATATTCTCAGGTTCATGGTATGTGCCTTAGAAAGGGACTTGCAGTTCTAATGCACTTGCTGTCCTTGCCCCTGTTACTGGAAGAGGTTGTGAGTTTAGCAGGTGCTGTTGGAGTACAAGGGCAGTGCATGTTACAGATGCCGCACACTGCAGCAAGTTTTACCCTGGTGAGAAGGATATTAATATCTGGGGTGGTTGATGAAGTACCAGTCAAGCAAGCTGTTTTGTCCTGCATGGTGCCAATCTTCCAAAGTATTGTTAAAGCTGACTGATGCAGCAAGAGGAGGGTGTTCCATTGTGATCCTGACTTGTGCTTTATAGGTGGTAAAAAAGCTTAGGGGTGTGCACAGATAAATCAATACCTGCAGGATACCCAGTCTTTGACTGATATTGTAGCCACAGCACTTACATGGCTGTTCCTGAGTTGGTGGAAATGCCATTGAATCTCAAGGTCAGGAAAAACTCAAACAAAATCTCATCTGAATGTTAAGAATATGAAGTTGTAAGTGTTTTTGTGGATTGAGATATCTCAATGAACATTTCAAATTGGTTCTTAATGACTACATTCCTTTGTATAAAAGTAAATTGAATGATAGCAGAGGAATACTTTGGAGCAGGCTTGCTCACAGACTGCCGAAGGACTGGTAAAATGAGAGAACTTCAAAAGAATCATATGGTCAAATGGTCAATGAAACCAATCTGTCATGCCTTCAAAATGATTGAATCAGGTCCAGTGTCCCTTTGCAACTCTTAACCTCAGCTCGGTTCAATGAATTTTTTACCGTGGCCATGCAGACCTGATCAAAGCTTCAATATATTGCACACTAACAATGGTTACGCGAATCTCAATAAACAGTGTTGACCTTTCTCTTCACTTGTCCACCTCACTTCACATTTCAAAGCTGCAGAACTACTTTTTATATGAAAGGCGTTAGTTAGGGATTGCTTGTTCTCACCTGTAGAATCCCCATTTCAAATATCTAACTCTCAGCTAAGTTCTGTCAAACTCTGAATGATTACAGGCCTTCATAATACAAAGTAATATTTACCAGTCAGCGCTCGTCTCCTTTGGCAGATGGGGATTACTTGTTCTGATCTATTAGTATCCTTATTTCAAATATATCACTCTCAAACAGCAAGTGATTTCAGGAAATGTTATGCAAGGTGATATTTACCAACCAGCACTGCCCTCTTTTGGTAGTCAAGGGTAAAACAGAAGGCAAGATGCCTTGTTTTGCCATACCTAACTTTAAGTAAAAACTTCTATTTATTTTGAACATGACATCCATTGAAGAATATTTAACCTGTTTTGGACCAATTGACGTGTACCTCTTATGTTGTAGGAAACCACAGCACCAGTTTGTATACAGCAAAAGATTCTCCCAAATAACAATGAGAGAACAGTTCTGTGTACGAAGGAACTGCAGAAGCTGGTTTAAACCAAAGATAGACACAAAATGCTGGAGTAACTCAGCAGAACAGGAAGCATCACGACCAAGATGGTCTTGACCATAAATGTCACCTATTCCTTCTCTCCAGAGGTCCTGCCTGTCCCGTTGAGTTACACAAGCTTTTTGTGTCTACTTTTGAGAGAAAAGATCTGTTCATCTTTTTCAAAGCTCGAGCTAAAATTAGCTGCCCTTCTCAGCAGCATTTGGAACCTTCTACTGACACCTTAAATTCAGTGGTCTAGAAAAGTATTCCACAAGAGAATGGTCTTCTAGCAGCCAGCCAATTTCAACGTAGCCCCAATATTGTGCAGGAAGGAGCTACAAATGCTGGTTTAAACTGAAGATAGACACAAAATGCTGGACTAACTCAGCAGTAGTATCTCCAGAGATGCTGCCTGTCCCCCTGAGTTACTCCAGCATTTTGTGTCTAGCCCCAGTATTGTATTGTCCCCAAGGCACAGAGACAATGATTGTTTAACCACTACACCTTGGCTTGCATCAAAAACCTTACAACCCAGGGGCAAGAGTGCTACCAACAAAAACAATCCTGACACAATGTTGGCATTGAATGGAGGCAGAAATCAGAATATTTAACAAATTACAAAAGATCTTGTGCAGGGAACAAAACAATGACCGTACTTCTGCTGCAACTCGAGACCTAACCAGCAGTCCTACACTGTACAGAAATGATCATGATTTTCATTCTAAATAAGGAATTGACATATAACACCAGAGGAAAGTTTGATCATAACCACTTGTGCATTGCATCATCAAACTTGCCCAGATGGGTTGGAACATAAGGCAGCTGTGGGTAGTGTGAGTTACATGTTGGACTCACAGCTTCTTTGCTGATGGGACGCGCGGCCAGAAGGCTTCCCGATGGACTGTGGACTGGAAACGCAACCGGAGGCCTTTATCGAGGCGCCGCGGTCTTGATGCCTCCTGGATCGCTGCGTAGAAGCCCGGGTCTGGGCCCGGCCGGGGCCTGATGGGGCGAAGCCTGGGTCGAGCAAAGTGGCCGACGGAGCCCACGGTAGGGCCCGGGTCGGCATCACGGAGGCGTGAGGTGGGGCGTTGGCAGGGTTTAGGCCTCGGTGGCAGCAGCGACGATGGGACCTCGGTGGTGTGGTGGAGAGGACTCACGGCAGAGGCCATGCCTCGCGGGTCAATGAGAGCGTGGAGCAAAGATGTGGAGGGCCACCGTGAGGGGGGAGGGGAAGAACAGTGGACAATGGGGGGGGGGGTACAAAGAACAATGGAGACCCGGCCTTGGGGAACTGCTGTGGGAGTAGGGAGTAGTGGGAAGGGGGAGTACCGACCCTGTCACTTTATCAGTGCTGCAGGTGCCTGCTATTTGTATACATTGTGTATGCAAGTAAAGAATCACACTGCCTAGTCACATGTTACATATAGGATTCCTATCCCTAAGATAAACAGCCAGTCGGCTAACAATGATTAGTTAATATCAAAAGTTCTGCAGGTGGATTGCAATGAAAAAGACCAATGTATTTCTCACAATAAATTAAAAAAATCAGTAGAATTTGAACAATACCTTATTGCAGTTGATTTAAAAACAAAACCACAAACGTGCACAAATCAGTCGGAAATTACTGTTTCTTACCAGAAATCATATTTTTAAAGATTTGTGTCTTGCTCTGTGGAAGAATAGCCAAAGCTTCATTTACTGTCTAATTACAAAATTTTGAGATTTTAAAAATCAAGTCTGCAATTTATCCCATCAGATAAAGCATTAAAAGAAGTTTAATTTGACACCTAATTCACTTTCATATCTTCAGTATTAAAAGAGTTATGGCCATTTTCATACTCGGAAATTAGCATCTTGTTCCCCATTGCTTTTCCATTGACTTAACACAAAAGTTGTGATCAAGGACAGTCAAAAGCCCATAACTTTCTAAACAATTAAGAGAACTGAAAGAATTTCTTCAGTTATTATAGATTGAAGCATTCTGAAACAAATATGCAACAATCTTACTTGGATGACCTGAAATTAAAGCATATAATTAGTTAGCCAGTTGAAGCTAATTACAAAATTCAATTACTAGATCTAAACATCTATCCATTTCTTAAGAAAATATTAACATTTTTTTTAAAGCCTAAGTGTCCAAATAACATTCACACAAGGATTCACAATATAACATGATTTTTAAATATAATTGTCATTAATTTATAGGCCAAATTGAAGGAATTTAGTGTTTAATGCCCGTAAATTAATGGCCTTAATCAGCTTGCGAGTGGGGTTTTATGGAAGGCGATGGATTGGAACGTTGCGGTTGCGGTGAACTTAAACCCCAAACCCCATATCGGCAGGAAAAATACTGCCGGTTCATATTGGAAATATATCACCGTTTCGCAACATGAAATGTTGATTAAGGTCATGTAAACAAGCAAGTTTATATGAAAAAATAAACAGCTTTCATTTACCTGTCCCCTACGTAAAATCTGCCCCCGTTTTTCGGCGTTCACGGCATTAGGAGCTAATTTTTATTTTACTGCAGTGCTGAAATAGTTAGGCAATTTAAAAAAAAAATTCACTTACCGGCAGTCGGAACGAATCTTTAGCAAAAGCTCGCACTCCGAGAAAATATAATTCCGGATGGCAAGCGAAAACTGCATTTTAACCCCCCTCCCCCCCCCTCAAACGCACCAAAGTCACGCACACGGCCAGTGACAGAACTGCAGTGCAGCTGAACGTAAGTTTTGTAACATACCTAACTAATGTTTGCTGTGTTGAACCAAACATACGTCACTGTTAATAGATGTGATTATTTGAGAAAAATACATTTGCATAGCATATTTAATTTGCTTCACACTACCTATATTCAATAATGTATGTCATATTTACTGTCACTTTAATAATGAGCTTTAAAATAACACCATTACTTTCTTCCTCTCTAGGGCTTTCTGGTCGCTTTGCTGTATTGCTTTGCCAATGGAGAGGTAAGGATAATGAAATGTTCCATAATTATGGAGTTCTTGCTGGGATGACGACATGAACATATTCTTGCTGTGATGATAACAGATATCATATCTATCTATATATCTATTTATCATATCATATCTATCATACCTATATACTTTTAAAACTGTGTGTGTGTGTGTGTGCGTGTCGGTGTACGGCAATTTGCATTTGAAACGTTTCTCTGCGAAAACCAGACGCAAAAACGCGGAGATTTTTATAATTTCGCTAGGGATTTAATTTATGAATTCGGATATCCACTCTTCATTAAATGTGGTAATTTATCTCTACCCATTTTCAATAAAATTCTTCAAAAAACTTACTATGTTGTTTAAATCAGAATGTTGCCCAGCTGCGGTAGCTGTGGGCGTCACTCACAATGCCCCCATTCCCACCAATTGAGGCCCATCTCCTTCAGGCGCCGCCCCATGCCCAGCACAAGTACGCTCGCACCCCGCCTCCCGCAGCTGGACTCCCACGCCCGTTCCGCTCGCTTGCTCACTCACTCACTCACTCCAACCCACCCCCCCCCCCCCCCAATGCTGTGCAGATCGGGAGATCACCGGAGCTCACAGCCGCTCACCGGAGGCCACTGGCTTGAACATGGCGGCGGCAGTCATTACTCCCTCTGGAAAACCTGAAATTCCTCCGTTGATCGCAGGGATACGGGGAATCGTCACGCGAGAGCTGCTGAGGCTCTCCACGTTGGCCCCGTCCGAGCTGCCCGCTCACCGAGTGAAGGTCCATCCCCTCCCACTCACTCCACCATCCTCTCGCCATCCTCCTTCCCTCCCCCCTCCCCTCCCTCCCTCCATTTTTAATTTTTAATAAAGTTGTTCACAAAACATACTGTTTTTTAAAAATCAAATCGCTGCGGCAGCTGCGGACGTCACAATGCCCTTTCTCGCGGCACCGCCCCCCCCTCGATTAAAGCAGATGCTCTCAATGCGCAGGCGCACTTTCCACCACTCTTCCACACTCCCTCCTCTCTCTCCTCCCCTCTCCCATCTCTCTCTCCCCGCCCTCCCTCACCACCTTCCCTCCACCCCCCCTTCCCTCTGTCTCTTGTGCTTCTGTCTCTGCCCCTCTCTCTCTGTCTCTACCCATTCTCTCTCTGCCCTCACTCTCTACCCCCTCCCTCTCTTAATAATATTAATATAATATCAAGGGGGGGTAGTTAGCATGTGTGTGGGGGTGGTTAGTGCATGTGATGCTGCATGCCACCCCCCCCCCCCCCCAGCCCCCCCACCCCACCACCTCAACCGGGCTTTGGAGGAACAGACCCAACGTGTCTGCACTTGTTCTAGTAATGTATTAAAACCACCCTTCTTGTTCCCTTCTCTGCACCCCCCTCTCTGCCCCCTTGTGATGCTGCATGCCGCCTCCCCCCCCCCCCCTCAACCGCACGATTGGGGAACAGACCCAATGGGTCTGCACTTGGTCTAGTATCTATTAAAACTCTGTATGTGTGTTTGTGTGGGTAGACGTATGTAATTTTGCCTTTGAAATGTATTTTCTCGAAAACCAGAGTTTTTATATATTTCGGTGGCGATTTAACTTACGATTTTGGAAATCGACTCCTCCCTAAATTTGATCAATTATTTTCCCACATTTTTAATAAAGTTGTTCACAAAACATACTGTTTTTTTAAAATCAAATCGCTGCGGCAGCTGCAGACGTTACAATGCCCTTGCTCGCGGCACCGCCTCCCCTCCCCGCTCTCAATTAAAGCAGGCGCACCTTCCACCACCCTCCCTCACCTCTCTCTCCCCACCTCCCTCTCCACCACCCCTCCCCTCTCCCTCTGTCTCTTG